>CM076975.1:47675089-47947589 GCA_039105355.1 Benthosema pterotum | reverse complement strand
GTGTGTGTGTGTGTGTGTGTGTGTGTCTGCACGTGCGCATGGGGAGGTCCCCATCAAACATGAGGCCCTGCCTGAAGGGTTCCTGTGTGGCGGGCCCCTGTGCACGCACACACACACACACACACACACGCACGCACGCACACACACACACACACACACACACACACACACACACACACACACACACACACACACACACACACACACACACACACACACACACACACCTTTACCTCTTCCTGTCTCTTTTCGTTTTTCTTTCGGATTCCAGAATCTACATAGAGGCTCAGTAGACCTGCAACTCTTATTTTGTTTGAGAAAAACTCCTTTATGGCTGTTTTGACTATATATCATCTCTCCACCATGTCAGTAGTGTGTTGACACTCACACTTTTACTTTTGGTTTTAGCAGTGGCAGCAGTTTAGCAGCACGCCCCCACCCTTTGAGACAGCTGAACCGACAGTGAATTTCAAAGTGTGGTCAACACACTACTGGCATGGTGGAGAGGCAATATAATCTAGCAAAAATGCATTTTGGTGCAATGGAAATGAGTGAATTTGAACAACATCCCATAGCCCCATATACTAATTAAGCCTATTTTGGGGTATAGGGGAAACAGCCACAGTTTTGTTCGGGTGCAGCGACAGATGTGAGCTTGCATGTACGGTATGGACTATGTATGTGTGATTCATTGGACAGCTGATAGAATGAGGTTGATATGAAAGTGCAATTTATTTTTTATTAAGTTATTATTATGTTTGCAACTTCCGCTCAGTCAGAAGCCTATTTACAGTATGCTGTTGCCTTTTATTAATTTCTCTCTGTAAACTGGACATGAGGGCTCTGCCAAAAATACGACTATTCATGGTTGTACTAGTGCAGGGGTCGGCAACCTAAGATGTTGAAAGAGCCATTTTCGACCCAAAAATAAATTCAAAATCTTTCTGGAGCCACATTTATTTATTTATTTTTTCCTGAGAGTGTGCAAATGTGAACCAAATGGACCCTGGCGGGTCCATTTGGTTCCATTTGCACACTCTCAGAAAAAAAGGTTGTCAAAGAAAAACCATTAACATGTTGAAACACAACCTTTCTTCAGAAAGGGAGTTTCTAAAAAATAAAATAAAAGGAGTTTTATAGAACTCCATTTCTAGTCCATCTCTAAGGTATATTAATGACATAGTAAACTGAGTAAACCTTTGAAAATGGGTGGTTCAGATTGAAAGCTCCACCTCTGATAACTGCTGGGCTTTTTTGACATGGCCAAGTGCTACTTTAACTGGCAACTGTCAGACAGCGCAACACGTTTTGGGTGACTGAAATGTTTATATTATGTTGGCGGATCACCCCAATGTGTGTAGGTAATGATGCTACAGCCACTGAGCCACTAGGGCTGTATTCTAGAGCCGCATGCGGCTCCTGAGCCGCAGGTTGCTGACCCCCGTACTAGTGTTACTAGGCCACAGGGTTCATTTGGTTCTGTTTTACACTGTCAGAGACAAATGAACGCTCCAGCCTGTGGTTGCTCGGGTTTATTTAGTATCCTGGAGAGACAGTCATAGGTCATTGTGTCACATGACCTTGTTGTGTCCAAACCTTGATCTCAGGAGACCAAAGGTCTCAGCAGTAAAACAAGTGATCTGCTGATGTTCCACTTGATTTGACTTATTGTAAAAACAACAAACAAATCCCTGCGCGGCCTGGAATTCTGGTAAATGAAATATTGCCAAATATTTAGAGCTATATGGGAACATCGCAGTGTTAATTATGCATTTTGGGGTAAGCCTTGTTGTCCAACAATGATGACACCAAAATACAGCTGGTTGAAACAAGTCAAAATCACACATGGACTTGCACATGCAAGTATATGTGTGAAGCACACTAGAACGTCTCACATCCCGTGAACCCAGCACCCCTGCATGTTCACTGTGTACGCTCCCGCGAATACGTACGCGCGCGCGCGCGCACACACACACACACACACACACTCTTGAAGTGCAACAATAGCACTGAAATGATTGAGCCGGTTTATTGTACATACAGTAGTATTTCACTTCCTGATATCATATGTTATAACAGCTGTATTGTAAAAATACAGTTCAAATATTATACCCTAAACATTGACCAAGTGAATATGAACTTTGCTATGTTATTTGTTTAGCATGTACTCGTACTATATAGTGAATAGTGATTACATCTAGTACATTTATTTGAAATAGCCGTAACTTATCATTTATGTATGATTTATTTAAAAAAAAAAGGTTAATTTCACTTAGTTACTCTATAGATAATAAGCAGGATAAGTTCACTTCATAACAGTGTCATAGTCAAAGCAATCAGTCTTTTGAAATTGGGAATGAATCACTGCAGTCAGTCTGTGGAGGCGATGGAGTTGTGGTCCTGGAACAATTTGGTTGCCTTTCATGCGGAGGCTATATACGCACATGGTCCTGGAACAACTTGGTTGCCTTCTCACACTCTTTATCCTTCGGTTGTCCAGGAATCTAGAAGAAATAGCAGAATGACCAAAAAAAAATCACAAAATGACAGAAACAGTTTTTTGTTCTCTAGGCCGGTTGACAAACTATGGTGTCATCATATCAGATTATATATCTATCTTCTTCTTTGACCAAATAGCCTAATTTCCATCAGCACTGTTGGCAAACAGTGGTCATATGGGTCTAAATTTATCTAAAAATGTATCCAGCACCTTAGTGAGGTGCATAAAGTTCATGCAAGGCCAAAAAAAAGCACAGTTTCATCTTTTATGCATCTCGCCCTATCCTCACTTAGTCACCACTCTGCCCTCTGGTTTGTAACCTGAGATGGGTTTCTGACTCATAGGCTTTATGGTTGGCCATCATTAACCAGTTTAAGATTCCTCTGACTTGAGACGTGCGACCTCCCTGATTAATGGCTAGGTGCTCGATAAAGCCTCGCGGCTGTAAGAGCCTGTTCTCCGATGGCAAAACGCAGCTCTTGGCATCCTGTTTACAACATGGACGAGAGGTACGCTGTAGAGGAGCGTCACCATCTTTTGTACTTTTGATAATTATGGTTTTATATTCGAAAATCCATACACTCAAGAAACAAGAGGGTAAAAATCAAGGTACCGTATTTTCCACACTATAAGGCACACTGGATTATAAGGCGCACTGGATTATAAAGCGCACCTTTTAGAACTGTTTTCATATGCGCACTGGATTATAAGGCGCAGAGAATAGAAGCTACCACAGGTAACACAGAAGAGAAGCACCTGCAGTCAAACAATCCATATATAAGGCGCACTGGATTATAAGGCGCACTGTGGATTTTTGAGAAAATTAAAGGCTTTTAAGTGCGCCTTATAGTCCGGAAAATACGGTATTTAAAAATGCATTTTAAACATTTCTAAATAAAATTCATTTTTATTCACCCTCTCTGAACTTTGAAGCTCCAGTCTACTATACTTTTATTGCATCTCAATCGAGCGAGCACACAACTTTATACCATTGACTGCAATAAAAGTGTTGCTTCACTGCTGTCCACTGATATTCACAGTTTGTGGTAGAACAGTTAATGAAATTACCCCCCATACTACAAACGTATTAAAGGCATAAGTACTAAAAAAGCATACCTGGTTGCAGACAGCTCTTCCATATCTTACAAATGTGACAAAGTGTTCACAGTTGCAGGAGAACAGATGATATGGGACTGAAACATTGAGAAGGACATTGAGGCGTTTCAGTATATCTTTCTTTGGGGATGGTGGAAATCTATGGCCGCTGTTACTGATGGAGACCTGGGCTCCGGAAGGCACGTTCACCTCCTCAATTTTCATCCTGCGTATCTTGGTTTCCCCCAGCAGGATGTCTCCACTCATGGGGAAAGCTGATTGCAGAAAAGTGCGCACACTGGACATCAATTTGTTCTCATCTAATGGGAGCAAGAGAAATGACAAAAATCATAACATGTTTGAAAAACTCTGTTTGGATTCTTCATATACACATATTGTTTTCTAAATTAATATAAAATGGCAACAGGTGGTTCATGGAAAGATATGATATAGACATTCAGTTTACATCTAAATGTCTCACCTGCTACAGCGAAATGGATTACATGTCCATCCTCTTCATATACTGCCCAGTGTGAATATCCAATAGGGTAGCGAAATTCTATCAAGTCTCCAAACTTGGCACTGGACTTAATTTCAGCAATCTGTGCATAAACAAATTGCATTTAAACAACAGTAAAGCTGCAGACTTCACCTAGTTTAGTTTTGATGCATAAAGCTATTGCAGTATGCCAACGTTGAATGCATAATTCATATTTTTCTCCTACATCTTCAGGTATGGTAAATGCTTAGTCTTTGTAAAATGTTGCACCAGTTGTGGAAGGAAGGAATCCCTCTATTGATCTGACCATCATAACTGATTAAGTTGCTTCTTTCATTGAAATATTATTATGGAGTATAAAATATGGACAATCAATTCTCCTGGATGGATATTTCAATGTTTCTTCTTCTATCCTCAGTCTACTGTAAGATACGGTATATAATCTGAGCTCAGTGCAGGCAAATCATCACGCTATTTACTGGTATACTGGTATAATTCATACTATACTATTAAACCCTTTCCTGGCCTCTCGTCACAATGGTTACCACGTCAATCGTCACAATATTATTTTGTGCAATTGAAACCATAGTGTATGCCTTTCTATTTTCTTACCTGTCTTTGGTAATCCATGATTGACTTTATTGTTCTTGCACACCTTGCTTTACCTTCTGCCTTCTTCTGTATATCACAGTATACAAACGTTTAAAGTATACAAAAGTTTAAAGGTTTAAGGTTTAGGTTTAGAATATTTAAAATATAACTAGTAAATGGAGTTGTTCTGATTCATCTTGTGCAACAGTACTACACCAGCACACCTATTAGAGCGTGAGAAGAGAACACAGCAACAGTAACTTCAGATCATTTCAGTTCCTGAACGAAAGTGAAACCTTAGCCATAGCCGGCTCACACATTAACCTTGAGACCAAAGATTTATCTTTGGAATTGCCTGTTGACGCAGAGTTATTGAAAATGTGCCAATGTCCGGGTGTAAAGGTGGGCATGGGTGGGGAAAGCCCTCCCAATGTGCATTTTGCTCACTCAGTCAAAAGTTATGGAGTAAAACAAACTCATTATGCAATACTGTATATTATTTTATTCAAGCAATTGTTTATATTTAACTGTCCTACACCAAGCTGAATATCAGCAGTCAAAGACAGCATTGAAGCAAGAGTCTTATTGCAATTAATGTTGAATTTGGCACAGACAATGATCTTTTATAGAACCAGGATGCTGTCAAACAGTTTGATATACCAGGATGCTGCATACGACAAAACAACAATGTTGATTGTTGATTATAGTATTCCATAAAAAGTTTGTTTGGCTTTGCAAGTTAGCATGGGGCACTGAGGACAGATTCAGTTCATACAAAGTATCTTCTTTCCTTTTCTTATTATATTTAATCAATATCTCATTCCAGTGAACATTGATATAGCAGGTTTATTTCAGTTGAAGGGGTCTCCCAATCTCCCCTAGTCCACAAGGGCTTGTTCAGATGTGTGCAGATCCCACCCAAACTCAATCAGAAATTATGGAGAACATTTATTTTTTGGCATAAAACATACTACAAATATATCAGTAGGCCTACAATTCATCATTTCTGATTGGCTGGGCAACATTTTTCTTTTTTTTTTTTCTTTTCTTTTTTTGAGAATTTTAAATTCATCTGAGCATATTAGTCATCAGTACTGTTAACCGACAGGGTGCTGATGGAAATTGGTTTACAGTTGGTCAAAGAGAAGATAGATAAACTGATATAGCATAGATTTACATGCATTTTGGGGGTTATATATTTTGTTATGTGGCACGTCCCACATAGCCTATGAACTAGTATGTCCTTCCGTCCATATTTACAGTTAGATGGACACTTTGCATTTTGGGGAAAGCCCTGTTGTCTAAGAATGATGACACCAAAACACAGCTATAGCTGAAACAAATGAAAATCATGCATGTACGGTACATGCATACATACCCCCACGTGCACACGTACTCAGCCAATTTCGATGTGTATATGATATTTGAAAGAGCCATGTACAACATATCATTCATCTACTATTTGTCAAAAAGGTTGATTTTACTTATAGTTGACTCTAAATAATGAGCAGGATAAGCTCCCTTCATAACAGTGATCATCATTGTCAAATCAACATTCTTTTGAAATTGGATAATAAATCACTGCAGGAGGCATGTGGAGGCGATGGGGTTTTCCAGGAACAATTTGGGTGCCTTGAATGTGGAGGCGATAGGGACGTGGTCCTGGAACAACTTGGTTGCCTTCTCACACTCTGTGTTCTGGGGTCTTCCAGGAATCTAGAGGAAATAGCAGAATGACAAAGAAAATTCACAAAACAAAACAAGAAAATCATTAAAAAAACACATTTTCTCTGGGAAACAGCTGCAGCATCAAAGTAGAGCAACATAGAGGGGGGAAATGCAAAAAAATATATCTATTTTGATTTTTGGCTAAAAGGTTGCCTCTATTACCGGGTACCTTTAAAAATAACACCTGATAAGGTGGAATATGAATACTATTAAAGGCATAAGTAATAATAGGATTGATACCTGGTTGCAGACAGCCCTTCCGTATCGTATAAACGTGACAAAGTGTTCGCAGTTGCAGGAGAACAGATCATAAGTGAATACCACATCGAGAAGGAAACTGAGGCGTTTCCTCATATCTTTCTTTGAGGATGGTGTGAATTTGTGGCTGTTGTTATCGATGGAGACCTGGGCTCCTGTAGGCACGTTCACCTCCTCAATTGGCATCCTGCGTATCTTGGTTTGCCCCAGGAGGATGTCTCCGCTCATGGGGAAAGCTGATTGCAGATACGGGCGCACACTGGCCATCAATCTGTTCTCATCTAATGGAGCATGAGGAATTACAAGAATTGCAAAATATTTCAAAATATTTGAAAAGTCAAAAATGGCGAAAATGGCATGAGGGCGGCTTCATCACCTGTGGCATTCTGTGACCGACAAGATGTATATCTTTTACAGGACTTATATTAGGCAAGTAAGCATCAATAATATCATCAGTTGTTGATGTTGCAACAGGCACGAAGCATGCATGAAGCTAAAGGTCTGACTCAGAGAGTTTTCTGTTTTCAATGATGAAATGTGGTTGCTTTTGGCTGTAGTTAGTTAGTAGCAGCACGTAGTAGTGTTTCAAAATCATTTTAAATATAAGCCCTTGGTGGTGTGATTCACTTGACTATCATAATACAGACATTCAGTTTACATTATCTAAATGTCTCACCTGCTACAGCGAAATGGATTACATGTCCATCCTCTTCATATACTGCCCAGTGTGCGTATCCAATAGGGTAGTAAAATTGTATCAAGTCTCCAAACTTGGCACTAGACTTAATTTCAGCAATCTGTGCATAAACAAATTGTATTTAAACAACAGTAAAACAACACTCTGCAGACCTCACATAGTTTATAAAGCATTTTTTTAAACATTTTTTAGGGGTTGTAAATTGTCATTGTGTTTGTAAAACGTTGCACCAGTAATTTTGTTGAAGAAGTCCTTTAACTTTAACTTGCTTGTTTCATTGTAATATTTAACATTGTGCAATCTTTTCTTCTTTCATCCTCAGTCTAAGGCAGGAATGTCAAACTCAAATACACAGTATGTTCTATGATCTCCACCTAGCACTGATTTCATAGTAAGTTAAATTAAATCAATTGAGCTGAGAAAGTAAAATAAAGTAATTATTTGCACTGTGCAATTCACCAAAGGGCCGATTCTAATTCTTCACTGGCCTGATTTGGCCCTGGGGCCTTGAGTTTGACATACTGTATGGTCTTCTAAGGTGTACAATCTCATGTCAGTGCAAGCAACTCACGATTTACACCTACTGCAGTAGCCTAAATAACATCATACTATTCAACTCTTTCCTCGCCTCCAATTTCAGCTAAACAGACACAAAATGGTTACCACATCAATAAATGTAAATGCATGTCTTTCTAGTTTCTTACCTGCTTTTGGTAATCCATTATTGACTATGGGCAAGTTGTTCCCAGTAAAGACTCACCCTACTGGGCATGTGCCTTTGTTGTCTAGTTTGAACAAATGCTGACACACAGACGTAGGATGACCCCCTATGAATCACTTCATTCTTTGGGGTGTAATTGTACATTACAACCCCGCAATTCCTTTCTATTGAATGAGGTGATTCATGCATTGGGGCACACACACACACGCACGCACGCACGCACGCACACAGACACACACACACACACACACACACACACACACACACACACACACACACACACACACACACACACACACACACACACACACACACACACACACACACACACAGCAAAGAGAGAGAGAGAGAGCAACAGAAAACAATAACACTGAATAGATTCATATTATATTCAGTTCCTGACTTGTATGAGACCATAATAATGATATTATGGATACTATATTTAACAAAGGTAGATAGAGATATATCATCGTATTCTCTGTTCATGGAGTTGCTAGAAATGTGCCATTACACTTTGAACAACATGGATGTTATTTGAGAATCCTCAGTGTGGCTAAAGTGAAAACATTGGATTGGCTATGGGTGGCACTAACCACATGCCCGAGGCCGAACCATAAGCTGGCTCCTTTCCAGGCGAAGAGGCTTTACTCACTGTCTCTCTGGGTGACTAAACTTCTTTGGCTATTTCTAAGGCAGTCACCCGTCAGAGAAAACTCATTTTGGGTAGTGTGTCCCGGCTAGAAAAAGCAGAAACAGCTTGCTCAGCCTTTTCTTTTATTTTATGTAGGCCTATAGGCTATATTATGTTTACATCTCGATAGCTTGTGTTTCCCTGCTATAGCCTATTATCTGTTCCCATCCATATATTTTGGTTACCAAACTGTATGGCCATTCTGTCACAAATGCAGTGGAAAGTGAAGTCTGCATCTCCCAGTGGATTGTTAAACAGGCTGAAGTAATTCACAACATGCACCCTGTTGATGTATAGTTGGTTGTGCACCACCTAGGAAACATGCAGATCAGAGCAGCAATGGCTAGATAATTTCATTATTGACTACTACAGTGAGATAGACAGGCTCAGCTTCCACCTTTCAAGGTTAACCCCTATTTATCACTCAAATGTGCCAATTATTTGGGGTCATGCATGACCACTTTATGCAATATATTCACAAGAGTCCTCTAAACTCTAAAGGGGGAAATGTCTTTTTGTCTATTATCAGCTATAGTCATTCTCTCTGAACTCAGTGAATTGCATGGTTGCCTTGATGTCATTAGTTGTCATCGCACATGACATAAAGTTCTAGAACTCCTACATACTTTCATAGTACATTTTGTATGGAAAGGTTTTTATTTCTATCTTGCACATGTAGTTGCTGCACGTTGTGCATCAACTTCTATGTCTAATTTGGTTCGGTAATGCTGTGTTTGAATGTTTCATGTCCTCTGTGATTCAGGGACACACAATCTTTTTCTTCAAACGAACAAACATAATATGGCAATTTTAGCTATTAACTCCAGTAATAACTGTTCACTTAGGCCTATACTATAGGTCTACAGCTCAGGGGTGCACACATTTCTGCAATTCCCCAGAAATATCGATCCATGCTTGTTGTGACCCAACTCAATGTAGTATGTAGTATTTAGTCAATAATTGACCATTCATTGTTTGACTGCTGAAAACAGCCATCATCATAATATGTTTAAAGCCCAAAAAGCCAGTGATTTCCCTTGAGACTTATTACAAACATAACATTTCATACAAAGGAATATGTTTTATCACGTTTTTCAATACACCTGATCTTAAGCAAACACTATGTGCCACCAAGGGTAAATTACTGTAAATGTAACACCACTGCAGCAGTACATATTTCCCCCTTCCTTTTGTTTAGTATACTTACTTATGCCATTCTAATCATTCATTTGTGCACAGAATTCTGGGAGTCAGAAATACCTTCTACATAAAATGTGGGGTTTGCGACCAACCCTAGCCTACTACACAAAATGTATTATTATTATTATTATTATTAATTGTAAAACATAATCCCAATTTGTGGATGGTGTCTCATGTTAAAAAATAATGTACCGTAATTACAGAATGACGCATCCTGGCATATACTCTGTGAAATCCTCTGTTAAACGGTGTTCTACAAATGGCCCATACAGTATATCTTATTAGCTTAAATGGGACTTTGTACATTTCTACAATGGCCTACAACTGTAGCCTATACAGATAATGAGCCCTTATTATAAGCCCCAATTGGACATCTCAGAGAGTAAAACTCCACAGAACCAAAAATGGAGTAATGAACCCTTGGCTTCAGGGTCCCACTGGACCCTCTAGAGTTAGACCAATTGAAGTGTGTTGAAATGATTCATTAACTAATCCAGCAGGGGACCTCTTGAAGCCCTGCCCCCGGATGCAGCAGCAGACCTCCACTTTGAGAACTACTGCACTGAGTGGTTTTGGTTTATCGTTTACCGTTGCACAATCACGTTTTCCCGAATCCTGCGTGACGTAACGCCGGCCGTGTGTGTGTGTGTGTGTGTGTGTGTGTGTGTGTGTGTGTGTGTGTGTGTGTGTGTGTGTGTGTGTGTGTGTGTGTGTGTGTGTGTGTGTGTGCGTGCGTGCGTGTGCGTGTGTGAGAGAGAGCTGTGGGGGACTTCTGAGAGCCACAGAGTATAGATAGACACAGTTACGCAAACTCCGTTCACTTCATGGGGACAGACAGGTTCTTCTAGACTTCCGCTGAATGGGGACAACCGGGCCCATTCGATGCAGAGTCTATGTGGGCTCGCGCGAGTACATAAACTAGGCGAACAGGCTGTTTTTCTGCCCCCTCAATGTCGCTATACTCCATGGCACAGCGTTCCAGCCTCTGTCTGACTCCAGTCTCAGACTGTCACTTTGAATTTGATAGCCTACCGCTACTCATCCCACCGGGTCCCGTCGGTCCGGGAGCTCCTGCGTGCCTGCTGCTGAGGCATTTTGTTTAGTTTGTAGTTTGTGTTTGTGCCTTTAAATCGTGTCAGTAGGAGAGTTGTAGCCGTAGATTCATTTGACTCTCGAGTTAAGTGAGTGATAGGCTATGTCGTTGAACTTGTCCGTGTCGCTGGTCCTGGTGGTGCTGCTGCTGTTGGTCTGTGGATCAGCAGCGCCCAGCGCAGAGCTGAACCACGAGCCGCAGAGCAGCCAGGCCAAGAGACGCCTCACTCTGCATAACATAGGTAAGTGTGTAACTGTAAAACTTTTTATATCAAGGTCCGTTATTCGGTTATTTATTCTGCTACATCATTTGAGACACTCGATACGGACCACGATTTGATGACCTCTATTTAGCCTCTCGCTCAGACCTTAAAGGCTGATTCCACCCATTGTCAATATTATCATTAATGTATCTGAGTGATGCTGTGTGGAATTAATAATAATAAAAAGTTCACCTCATCCTGGGGAACTTCCTAGAAATGGAGGTCTGGGAAAAAAATCAATATCATGGTGAAACACAACTTGATAGACATTAAGTTGTGTTTCACCTTGTTAAAGATTTTGTCCTTTAGGGATCTTCTTTCTGAGAGTTCACATTTGTACACTAAGGGAAAAAATGAAAATGGGTGGAATTTCCATTTAAAAAGTAAGCTAATATAATTGGATAAGATTTTGTCCATATGGCTCCTTGCACATTTTCATGCTGATGTAAGTGATGTTGGTACAAAAGTCAAAATTCTTGAAACCGTTCTTAGTTGGGTAGATTGCAGATGTTTAAAAATGTTTATTAAAAAAGATTATTACGTTTTCAATTAAGGACCCCCAGTTTGGTACGCAGATTAGGCCAAAGACCGCCATAAATCAGAACAGATCTGCGAAGTTCTGTTTCGTTCCTAACTATCAATCATTTAGCCGAAAGTCACACTTTGGTGTTTGACTTTGGGGAAAAACCCATCAAGGACCACTGGGGGTCTCCAGAGAAATAGAAATGTTTATTTGATTTTCTAAAGAACAAAATATCATATAGGCAGTCTAATATGTATATTACAACTAGATTTTTGAGAAATAACAAAAATGCCAATTTCTCCCATGTAGAGTAGTCCTATCCTAGATAGAAAAAAAATAGCTTACCATAGACTATTTTTAATTAGTGTGTGTGCGTGGAATTGTGTGCACGTTGATTTTGATGTGTTATGGGCAAATCAGTAATCATCACATCCAAACATGTCCACTAACAGTAGAAACAGCTGATGGAAATTATCAAGAAGTAAATTGACCGTGACAGTGACTGGATTGCTAGGGTTTCTTATTTTTGTAATCTCCTTTTTTTGGGGTGGGGTCCACATTCCTTGAGGGGATTCCAAGTTAACCAAATATGACCAAATGGAGCACATGATGCCCATTTGTGTGTGTGGGCGTGTTTGTGTGTGTGTGTGTGTGTGTGTGTGTGTGTGTGTGTGTGTGTGTGTGTGTGTGTGTGTGTGTGTGTGCGTGTGCGTGCGTGCGTAGTGGACATCCAGGGGTGCTTGGTGAGTTCAGGCGACGTTGGCTGTGGGATGTTCCAGTGCTTCAACAACAACTCATGTGAAGTCCATGGACTGCACCACATCTGCCTGACCCTGCTGCACAACGCTGGGCGCTATGACTCACAGGTGAGCTGCTGCTGTAGTTGCATCAAAGAGACCTTTTACGCTTCTGTAAAAACTGCCTTTTCTAGTAAATGAATGTATAGTTTTTTATCTACTATGGTGAAGGATTATACTCCACAGCACGTCCATGCCATACCGGTCAGCAGCATATAGGAAAAATGCCTTTTTCGAGACTCTCCTGAACTAGCCTCGGTCTCCAGGCTTCCATCCGCACTGCGAAATGAAAGCCTGGAGACAGGGTACCCCAAAGAAACTATCTAAAGGCGGGATCGGTTTGTTAACTTCCCCCGGAAGTTGCCATTTTCAGCCAACCGCGGCATGGTGCTACCAAAAATGTATACCCCATGGAAACATTTTATTTCTCCCTTTGTGCTCACAGAGCTGTTCTTCCACAACTACTGTCAGCAACTTCTGCAACTACCGTCTCAAAAGAGCTGGGTCTCAAAAGAGCAGCCAGCGCCCAGGGTGCTCCTGAGCTCAAACGAAACATTTTGCGTAGAAAGAACGTAAAAACGTACTGTAGAATCCACACTGCATGCCACATATTCAGTAGCTAAATAGTGGTGGTTGTGCCTCCTCAAAAATAGTCGATCTAGATCCAGGTCCGATCTAGATACACACACAAGTGGGGGTCCTTGAAATTGAAAATGTTTTAAGAACCACTGACTGGAGTCCAGTAACGTGTAGGTTTGTTCTCTCTGTCAGGGTAAGTGGTTTGTGAAGGAGGCGCTGCGCTGCATGGCGGTGGGCCTGCGCCAGCGCTTCAGCTGTGTGAGCCGGAGGTGTGCGGCGGTCAGGGACATGGTGTTCAGCCTGCAGAGGGAGTGCTACTCCAGACACCAGCTGTGTGACGCCCTGAGGGACCACGTGGACACCATGGGAGACCTGCTGCACTTCCACCTGCTCTTCCCACCAGGGTAAGCTCTGAGCATGGCAGCCTATGGCTCCCATCCTATTATCTCCAGGAAGTGTGTGTGCTCCTGAACGTCTGGCAGGCGCTACAGCAGGGGTGCCCAAAAGGTAGATCGTGATCTACCAGTAGATCACACAGACCGTGCAGGTATAGATCACGGCAGTCCCCATAGACCCACAGTTAAAACGAAACCAAATGAACCCTTACGGCTCCATTTGGTTTCATTTTACACTACACTCTCAAGAGTCCACGCAATTAGAAAATGGAGAATAATTGTTACTTTGACCAATGTTTTGCCAGTTCTCTTTCCCAATTGTGGACAAAAGCGTGAAAGTTCTTAGTTTTGGGTGCAAGAGACTAAACTCAACATTACAAACTGTCAACTCAAACCCCAAATACTGTTTTCAAACGTCAGTAGTAGCATATACAAGAAAACCTTCCAATTCCATCACCACTATTTCAAAGCTCAAACTTTCGTAGCTCTCAAGTAAAAAAAGTCACCCCTGGTGACCAAAAATATTTTTTGTCCCCAGAGCAGTCAACATTCTTAATTTGACAGAATGACCTAATGCAAAGTAATGCATGATGATGGTGGTGATGATGATGATGGTGTTCATGAAACAGTTATTTTTATTGTTGGTGATCATGAAACAGCTTTTTATTGTTGGTATATCTTCTCTTAGTGGTGTTGTTTTTTGTCTTTCTGATGTGATCCTCACAGCTGTGCTGTTCCCTTAAAGTGTGACTATGTGTCCATGTATTCTGGTGATCCAAAGATGAAATTCCCCCCCGGTGGACAATAAAGATTTATTATTACGCATGTATACACACACCTTGGCCAATGGGGGGGGGGGGGGTTGGGGGCGATGCTCATGGCTTGGACTGTCATCTCACTGCAATAACTATTCTAGTAAGTAAGCCTTATCGAGCCAAGAGGAGCCTATCTCCTTCGGTAGCGTGAGACGGCTTGATGTATACAAGCACACCCCCTGGACATGACGTTAGTAGCAGGGAGGCATTGGGTCCCCATAGGGAATCGAACCCCTACCTCCCAGACTCAGGGCGAACACTGAGTCTAACCACAAGGACACTGAGCTGGTCCCTGAGCAATGACCACGTGCTATGTCACGAGAGCCCACTCCCCAAGTCAAAGAAAATACATGCTCACTCGCACACACTAGTTAGGGGTGCACCAGTTAATCGGACAAACCATTTGTAAACACTCCAGAGTTAACCAGCCGGGGACCTCATTCTGTTACGTCCACAGATGGACCCCCCATTGTACCTTCCATGCATCCCGGTTATCCATACATTCTCTGCGCTTCAAGTTCATGAGTACATCCACGTATGTACGTTAGTGTGGGATGTCCTCACTGATCGATGCTCATGATTTGTTGGTTCGTGGTTGGTCGTGTTGGTTCCCAGGGCACCAGTTTGCTGTCTGGAAGTTCTTGATGTCTTTGGCAGTGTCCTGGCAGCTATTTCCTGGCTCACCCTTGGTATTTTCTCATACAGAGTCTTGTTAGTAACATGTATACAGTACACACTTGCTGATGTTGGGTTAGGGATCCTTGGCATCCGCCAAGGGATTTCTACACCCCTCCCCGTAACCCGCTCGAGGACCCCTGGGGGTCCCATGCAGGACCCAACTTTGAGAACCACTGCTCTATTAAAAAAAAAAAAAAAACTCAGCAGGGACTGGCAAAGCCAGGGACTATAAATATGGGAGAAAATGTCAGGAACTTCCCATACTGTGTTCAACAATACCAGCAACCCATCCTCTCTCAGACATGACTTAACATGCATGTGTTTGTGCGTGTTTGTGCGTCACCAGGCCGTACGTAGAGTTGGTCAACTTCCTGCTGGGCTGTGGAGAGGAGGCGAGGGCGTGGGTGGGCCGCCGGCTGCGTGAGCAGTGTGAGCAGCAGTGGGGTGCGCTGTGCGGCAGCTTCAGCGGTGGCTGCGCCTTCAACCAATCCTACGTCCCACTCGCCGCCGCCAACAACTCGTTCCCTACCCCATCCCTGCTTCCTACCACAGAGCAAGACACCACTGTGCTGCAGCACAGACAAGACCATCCGGAGAGGAGGCGGGATCATCAGAGCGACAACAACGACAGCAACACAACCAACACATAGAGGAACACATACACAAGCTTGGTTTAAGGTCCTTTCAGGACAGTGTGTGGCGTAGAGCCCGACCGATATGAAATTTGGGGATACGATTACCGATACGATATAGAGGTATACAACCACCCATAACCGATTTGCAACGGATAGTATTTTGCCGGAAACACTATAAAGGGCTTTACAGACGGGGAGTAACAAATCGCGCTTCCTAGTTCATTTTCACTCCATCTTCTAGTTCATTTTAAAATTGGACACACGGCGTTGTTGTTTATTGCATGCGTGCTCGTTTTGTGCACACACCTGCGATGTATTTTAGACCTCAATCCTGTGAACCTTTTTTTCTCGCTACACAATTCTCGTCCGTCAGTACTGAGTGGCACAGTGGAATCACTGTGATAATGCATGCCTTTCAGACTCCCTGTCTGTAAAGCCATAAATGGGATTAAAAACAATATGTTTTTTTGGGATTGTGCAAAGGTTTGGCACCAATGTGATTATGCAAAGGTACAGTCAAAGTGACACTAGTAGGTGGCTGCCTGACTATTGCTATTGCCTAAATTGCCCAAGCATCAATTAAACATCAGTTATATTGATCTTTTCCTTTTGGACTTCCAGAAACATCTTATGTCTATTGCCCGCTGTTAAAATGTACTCTGTCGACAGCTGCTGCTGTCATGATCATGAAGTATTATAACGTCGTTGTATACATATCAAACAAGGCAAAAGAAATCAAAGCACAAAATATATCGGTCGGGCTCTAGTGTTGCCTGGATCAGTGACAGTTTTCGTCCAGGTCTGCTTTTCTTTTTTCTGTTCGTGCTATGTTCATATTACCATACACACATATATTTATATATTATAAATGAATAATTATAAATTGTACATATAGGCTACTGTGTGCACTGCTGTGCGGTATAAGGAAGAAACCATTTATCTACCTCACTTCAACATCAAAGTTGTAATGGATATGCAGCAAGGAGCCAAAGGACAAATGTGCACACTCACACAAACACGCACATGCGTGTGCATGCACACACACACGGGTGAATACTTTAACAGGGAATGTAGTTCCGGACGATGTACAGCTGAAGATTCACTGTCTATATTAACAGACATATGTAAAAGTCTTTATTTATAAAGGGATGATGGTTTTGCATCACCGCATAGTGTTTACTTTGAGCCAACAGCCTCTTATCTTGTCCAAATCCATTCATTATCCTACAACACTGTAATGCTAATCCTTGTTGTTCGCTTAACTCCAAGAGTGAATCAAATGGAACGGGTCCATTTGATGAATATTTTTTATTCTTGACGTTACAAATCCTGTGAGGGTCTATGGTTGGTTACTAGGGGTGTAACAATACATTTTAATAGTGATTCGATATGTGATACAATACATAGTTGACGATACGATACATGGACAATATTGGGTCATTCTGGTGATACAATCCAATACGATTCAATGATTTGGAATCGATATAGTAACTATTTAAAATGCATTGGCATTGTCTTAAAGTAAGTAATTAAAGCACTCTTTTTACTTTTTATTTTAAAAAATGATAAATTTGATGCAGCGTTAATGCAATCAATTATCTTCAAAGAGAATAATTAGATACCGATACAGATTCGATGCCGATGCAAAACGATACAATATGTAGTCACTGTTGCTGTTTTCATTTTGATATACTTACTGATATACTATACTCTCTAAATTAAAAATCGATTCTGCGAGATACAGTTAATATATATCGTTACACCACTATTGGTTACATTTGTTACAACCCATAAGGGCCCATTTGGCGCCTATAGTGCCTATACCCTGCCTTTTCTACAGTTGTATTTGTTTAATAGTTTTTGTATGAACTTGATTTCCTAAAACAGCATGTTGTCTACACAGTATGGTCCAACACAATAAAGTCAAAAACAAAGAACTCAATGACTCTGATGATTATAAGGGACTTTGGTCTTGTACCTTTTCCTGTAAAGCCATATTGTATGTATAGTTAACCATTGACCTAAATGGATATGAGTATTTATTTTTACATTTTTGTGCCATTCTTTACGCATTTGTGTAAACACAAGCATTGAAGACAAAATTCAAGGACAGAAAAATGAAGTTGTGATTGACCTGAAATACATTTTGATTACATATTACCACAGGTGTGATTTTTATTTATAGTAAAGCATCAGAAGAGGCACAATATTCATGTATAAGGGAGTAGCATGTGCGCAACATCGCCACTAGAGGGCACTATAAGTATGGGATATGACATAAGTCAGCATAAATCAGTTTAGGCCAAACTCTAGAAAGGAACTCAATAGTGATAATCAGTCATCTGATAATAACCCAATCCTTTAGCTTTTGTAAGAAATAGGGCATTTTCAGCAAAGACATTTGTTGATGATAATTATTGGGGGACTGCAGTCAACTAAGCAAGCTATAGCTATGGTAGTAGAAGTAGTTAAAATGGGACAGGAACGCTGAACTAGACCTGATGCACTGTGTTTATCTCCCGTCAAGTCAATATAAGAGAGGGCAGAGATGACGAAAAGGGATAAGACAAAAATCAAGGTGATGGCCAGTGTCCAGCTGCTAGCTCAGACTCCAGTAGATGGAGGGTGAATTCTATGGGATTGTCACACTGACTGAGCAAATAGTCAAGTCTGTAGATTTCTCTGTACCATTGAGTTACTGATGGAGGCTTTTCAAGAATCCAATTAAACAAAATACATCTTCTAGCTACACAGAGAAGCTTAAGTAGCTTGGTTCTTCTAGGATCTAATGCCCCAAATTTAGGCAGCCCCAATAGAAAATGCCCAGGATCTTTACAGATAGTAGACTTTAATTGAACTCAATTCTCTAGCCAAGCAGGACCAAAACCTGGAAATCTTGGGACATTCCCAGAAACAGTGCATATATGTTCCAATTTCCTCTTTGCATTTGATACACAATGGGGACCTGCTAGGATCGAATTTGTTCAATATTTCGGGTGTTCTGTGTTGTCTATGAAGAATCCTATACTGCATCTCTTTGAATCTATTACTAATAGAGATAGAATGAGAATCTTGAATGCATTCAGACCAGCAGTCTTGTTCATTCTCTGTTTGAAAGTCCCTTTCCCATCGCTCCTGGTTTGGTTTTATCTTGCATCAGTATTAGCAATGAAAGTTAGTTGACGCTGTCACGCTAATGAAGGGGAATTGATACACCAAGCTGATTGGCTGCCTCCCTGCTGCCTCTGCAATTAGGTGCAGCTTGTATGCTGTACTATACTCAGTCAGTTTTCCAGTGTATTTCATCTGAGTAGTGTTTTATTTTCCTCTCACTATGCTTGTCCATGACAGAAAAGGGTTGTTTAACATTATTGCAGCTGCTTTCTTTTGATGTATTGCCGTTATGTTGTAAAATATTTGTGCATGTTTTGAAATGAATATGTGTTGATGGACTGGATTGTACGTTTAATGGCTATGCTGTTCCTAATATAGATAAAGTGTTTCAAAGTGTACTTTATGTGAATTGTTTTATGGTTATGATGATGATTCTAAGAGAATGTTTATTTGTATTTTGTAGACCTCACTTGAACTACTATGCAATGCCACGTACTGGTAGGTAGTCCTCTCCTCTCCTTTGTGGTCCATCCATAAGTGTATCAGCTCTGGCACGTTTTTTTAGGCTCCCAGTCCTCTAGTTCATCAGTATTATGAAACAAATATAAAATACCGTTAATGAGCATATCAGGACATTGTGGTACTGCTGTTAAACTGTCCAGAAAGAAATGGCAAGGACTGGTTATATCATTGGTGATTTTGAGGCTCAAACATAGACAATATATTGACGATTAAAAACACTTGTTAATGAAAAGGGCAATGTTTATGTCTGGCCTATTTGATTTTCATCCTATATTATCTTAAATGGCATTGTGCTGTGTTCCATAGAGGGAAAGAGGGGGTTTGTTGCAGATTACAGTTACAATATAGTATCCTGTAGCCAGGCGATCAGAGCCTAGTTAAGACACTGACTTGAACAGGTTGAACAGGTGGTAAACTAAATCTGATACTCATGAAACAAACATTGTTAAAATGTTTGGGAAATGTGGGCCTACTAGATTTTTTTGACACAAGAGGGACACCAGGGTGATCAGTTCCAGTTAACCGATATCCTCTGCAGTTGTTGGTCTGGAAAAACATGAGAGGTTGTTCCCATTAATGGTAACACTAACAACTAACAGGGGCGGATGTAACATTTCCCAATTGGGGGGCAGAAGAAAATGGTATGGGGGTGGCTCCGCACCCATACCATTTTCGGTTACAGGACTTATATTAGGCAAGTAAAGCATCTATAATAACATCGGTTGTTGTTGAAGTTGCAACAGACACGCAGCATGCATGAAGCTAAAGGTCTGACTCAGAGAGTCTTCTGTTTTCAATTATGAAATGCTGTTGGTTTAGTGGTGCCACAACTGTAGTTATTTAGTAGCAGTAATAGTGAAGTTTGAAATAGTGTTTCAAATCATTTTAAATATAGCCACTTTAATTTGAAATATCTTGGGTTGTTTTGCATGCCATGCCCATGCCTAGATCCACCCCTGATAACTAAGCCATGGAGGGTCAGGCAAGGGACAGTTCAGCAGTTGGTGCATATCAAATCATGGCAAACAAAACACCACTGACCTTTGACACACAATTGCAAGCAAAAACATTTTACAGGAAATGAAAATTGATATTCCTTGAAATGGATGACAAAAGAGGGTACTCACTTCCAGGGTGTAAAGCTGCAATAGACCTTTCAGTAAGTCCCAGCCTCTCCACCGTGTCCAGCTGGGTCCCGCTGGGCTCATTCATTCCAATGTAAACATCATGCCCTTCTATTCAGCTATTAGGTTTCCGTCCTACTCAAAGATTAAATTCCCATTGACAATTAAGCTCACTGCAGACTTTCATTTCATTCATTCATCAGCAGTGACTGTTGCTGAGAATGTTGCTCAGCCTAGCCAATGTTCGCTACACTTACCAAGCAGGTACCCACCTGCATGGAATAGAAACCTCAATGTTAGGCTTCCTGCTCCTGGGAATACTGAATGGGTATAATGCAGGCAGGGGTTTTCAACCTTTTTCATACCAGGGCACACCATTTAATCATAATTTGAGCCACGGACGGACCACCATTTGATGACATTTTAGCCCCACAAGATCTATTTGGCTCTTGTCCACAATTCCAGGCTGGATTTGGGAAACAAAACAGTCAAACATACAGACCAAAATGACCATTAATCTTTTACATTCTGTAGTTGTGTATACCTTGGCTAATTGAGATGATGAATATTTTCACTCTTGAGAGTATAAACACGCAAGGGTCCATTTGGTTTCATTTTTACGCTCTCAAAGAGTTACACCTGGTTAACCAACTTTCCATCATTTAGCCTGAGGACCACCTGGAACTCTCTCAATGACCACTGGTGATCCCCTGACCACTGGTTGAAAACCACTGGTATAATGTCTACTGCTAAATACTTTAGGTTGGTAGGTATGCTGGACAAGACCGTACAAGCTGAAGTTGCACTATAATAGTACACACTGTACTATTTTGTAGGTGACACAATTCCTGTCCCAGTGAGATTGTAACATAACATATCCTCCAAATGCAAATTGACACAATTCCTGTCCCAGTGAGATTGTAACATAACATATCCTCCAAATGCAAGCCTGGGTCCAAACCCATGGACACAGCCCACTCTGAGTACACTGTCTGATAATCAGGCAAACAAATTGCAGTCGTAAAAAGAGTGCAAAAACAACAAAAAAACAGGTTCCTTTTCCCAGAAACGGTCTATATATAAGAGCATTAATAATCTATATAAAGGAGTTATTTAAGATTGAGAATTTTAGATACATTTTAAATTAAAATTGTTATTTGTAGTGGGGGAGGGGGCTGACAATTATCTCATAAACTGGCTGTTGAGGGGGAAATCAGCAATAGGCTACTTTTACATTTTTTGTATTTAAGTTACATGTAAATGTGAGGCCTGATTATTTATGTTTTACTTTAATCGTTCGGATTATGTACCAGCTACGGCTGTGTGTATGCTATGAGTATATTCAGAGGAAATGTCACCATCCCACTATAATGACTATCATAGCCTTTATAACAAATGTACTGTGTAATGTAAGCTGTACAGGCCCATCTGTTTTCATGAGCAGATTTACTGTAGATGAGCATTCAGAGAGGCAAACTTTGACACACTGTAATCCCTGTGGATGCCACATGGTGGAGTATTGTCTGGCTGAAATCCATGCGGCTCATCCAGACTCAGAAGTGTGGTTTCAAATACTGTGCAGTATGTGCAGTAGAGAGGTGTACTGGGTCTCCTCTGCCAAAAAAAAATGACACACATAGGCTATTTAACTGTGAAGTTAGTGCAGTTCATGATTAGGTAACCAACCACCAATATGACTAAACCCTATTTGCAGAGTTTTAATAGTTTTACTTTCAAGGGACCCTCCAACGTGTGCCTTTCAGACATGTCTGTGGCAGGCTGGCAGCCAAGTCTATGGACTTTAATAGCTTATTCTTGTGTTCCCCAATAATCATCAAGCATAAACTGCATGCCACCCTGTGATGACTTTCTTATGTGCTCCTGCCCCCGATATACAAAAGCGAACAAACAAGCCCCTTCACATGAGTGTGAATATATAGGGTACAAACATTGAATGTTCATAAATGAATTATTATGCATACAGTGTAACACCAGAATAATATAAGGTTTAAATAGAAGGGATGCTGCAATCATAAAACTGAGGTCCCTTTTTGACCACACTGATTGCCAGACACTGTTCTGTCTATCAGGTGGCCATCTATTGACACTACTGATTGGACCCTTAGCACTGTGACTGTGTAATAAAATAAGCAAAATAAAAGTCATACATCTATGCACCTATACTCTCCTCCAAACTCTGTGCACTCCCAGACTCAGTCCACAATGCCCACGGCTGGCATTGCTTACAGGGCAGTTCCACCATTTAACGGCTTTCAATTGTGATTTGCTGACCAGTTGCTGACTTGAGTTTTTATCCTCGTGGCCCGTTGCCGTTTCACTGGCGATTACATTACTAAAGAGCTCTAGAGGGCCGGACAATGCCAGAGAGCTTTACATGCCACTGATGTCATCGCCTGCAAAGAATAGGATTGTGCCGTTGGTCAGAATATTGTAGTGTTTACAACGAGGGGCCCCTGTGGGGACTCGGGTTAAGTGTGTGTGTGTGTGTGTGTGTGTGTGTGTGTGTGTGTGTGTGTGTGTGTGTGTGTGTGTGTGTGTGTGTGTGTGTGTGTGTGTGCGTGTGCGTGCGTGTGCGCGCGCGCGTGTGTGCGTGGGCTGCTGGGGTGTGCGTGTGCTTTTCTCACATTTTTTGTGAGTGCACCTCTGTGTGAGTTTCATGTCCTGTTCCTACAGTAGATGGAACTGACAGTAGGTGTGCGAAGGCATTCGAGGAAAGGCTTTCCAGTGAGATGATGTGCTTTTAAATCAGATGACACACTGTAGAGTAGACTATGGGCTGTGCGTGTCTGTTGGCAAGCAAACAGTGTGTTTTAATGATATGTTTCCCAAACATATTGGAAATCAATAGAGGGAAAAAAATCTATTCATAGTCTTTGGTGAGATTATTTGACTATCCGGTTGTGACTTCATCAGTAAACGGTTTGTATGTATTGCCAGTAGAACACTGCCAAGTGAATGGGAAAGAGAGAGAGAGGGAAGGGGGATGGCTGGAACTCTGGGAGTGAGGGCAAACTACCAACCAACCAAGAATAGTCTTGTCGTTTGGCTTTATGTGACTGAATTCCCAATTAACAAACAAGTCACATTACTCCAGTCTCCAATTACAAGGCACTCTGTCAGGAAACCCAAACCACTGTACTATTAAACGTAGGAGTCCACCTACTCAAGCCTAACTACCTGTAAATACTAAAAACAACACTGAATCACCCATCCTATATGACAGATCAACTGATGAATGTCAATGCACAATATACTGTACACCATTATACTGTATATCATGACAGTGAAGATTCCCACTGAGCAAAAGTGTCTAAAAATGTCTAAAAGTGAAAGGTTTTTAGGGGTCTAATCTTGGATTATTAGACATTGATTAGAAATCGAATAGACGTCTTAGATCTTTAGTTCTAGATACTCAGTGGGTTATCATATGGGTTTTATTTAAAATGCTTCATACAGGTGCTGTAGAGGACAAACACTAGGCCACCCAGCGGTGAACTCAGTGAACACTGTTGACAGGTGTTCGTGGGTGGGAAGACAGCAGGGGATTGTGTGCTTGTTGCCTCACTAGCAAGTCGGGGTGGAGCGGGTGAAGTGTCAATGAAGTTCAATAGGAGGAGGTGAGATCTGCGAGAGTGTGAACCTCACTTGAAGTGCATTATCCTCCCTCTGCGGTGGTGAAACTTCTCACAGTCACGTGAGAAGATCTGGCGTGGTGACATGTGGAAGTCCACAGTCTCACAGACCAACTGTGGTTTGGCAGTGAGTGACAGGGGCCAAGGTGCATAATGAATGACTAAATCAAATGAACTAAACACTTGAAGATCTTAATGGATTAATTGACCGTGGCTAAATTACATGCTAGTTTAGGCCAGGCAGGCGTTGCTCCAAAATCTGTGAGAATCAATCCCATTTCTGAGACCCTGAGAAAAGCAAGTGGGTCTGACTGCCCCAATCATAGCCAGGACTGCTGGTTCCCAACCTTTGACTACCTTCGACTCATCCGAATCGTCTAGATGCGTCAAGGTTACGTTGGACTCTGTATTGAATGGCTTTGTGTTGCGTTCTTAAAGTTCAAGGTTTCTTTTTGGTTTTATTTGTCACACCAATGCATGTCGAGACATATAGAGGGATGAGTTTCCCACTCATTTCACAGTGCAATAAATACAATAAAGACAAACAGTAAAGTAACAGGTAACAGTAGTGCTGTGCAAACCACAGCTAAAGTGGTCAGCTGTCAGCATCGGTCCATTGCATTTGCTCATATGTTGTCTGATATAGAGAGTACGTGAGTAAGTGAATCATCATCCTACCTGGAAGTTATGCAGAACGCAAAAAAAAAAAAAAAAAAAAAAATGGCCTTGATAGCCCATACCTCCAAACAGAGAGGTCATATCTGATTGCATTAAATTACATTAAACAGCATTAAACTCACTTTGCCAAGTTACTTTGCCACTCAGTTCTCCATACACTTTATGAATGGCAAGTATGGGTTGCCATCTTTTGTTTGCAATGCCCCAGTCACTGGAGTATTGGAGTCCATTGTGTTGCTCAGGCTCTGGATCAAGATAAGAACCTTTAAGAAAGCATTCCTGGGTGAGGCTTTTAGAGTATGTATCATATAAACCTACAAGTATGTGATCTATTATTAGTAGACTAGACTGTTTTTACTGTTGTTACTATATATATTGAAAAAATACATTTAGTGAATATATTCAGTAAGTATCACCATTACTGGCAGAGGAGAATTGAACACTTTTTGCTTCCCATAGACAATTGGGTATGCCTAAATATGGTGTGTAAGACAGACAGACAGACAGACAGACAGACAGACAGACAGACAGACAGACAGACAGACAGACAGACAGACAGACACACACACACACACATGCCTGTCTTTCATAGTATATGGCTCATTAGAGCCATATACTGTGTGCCACATACTGAGCGCTTAACTCATTACAGATGTATCGCTATACAACGAACATGTATCTTTTTTTCCTTTTCTTTAATCAAAGCTCATTCATAAAATAAATGAATGTTGTCATTTTAATTGCGAGTGGTAGGCTAATACCTTAAAATATTTTAATGTGTTGTGTGATATTGTTGTTAAAACAATTACATTTTGCTTAAGAGTGCATGTTGCTTAGTGCACAAGAGGGCATATTTTGATCTTTTTTTTTTTGCAGATAGAAGGGTGGGCCTACTCTATTTGCCTACAGTAGGTTACATCTGCACAGCCTGGTATCCATACTGGCATCCATACATTCACGCACACCCACATGCACACACTTTAAAAACCTGATTGTCTTCATATCTCAAAATGTGTGATTTTGTCCTCTATGTATTTGTTTCTCGTTGCTCTGTCAACCACTTTGTGACTGATTTGGCGTCTGAGCTTTACAAATCTACTGTAGGGTTGAGCTGGAGTTAACATGAAGGGATGACTCATATGTCTTGTTCTGACAATAACCATCGGGCACCTCCTTATTAAACAGCCCTAATCCCCACATGTGTAAACCGACCCAGCAGCACTGCCACTGTTACACTGCATGCAGCATGTGATACAGTGCTGTACTGTGTGTGCATGCGTGTGAGTGTGCATGTGTGTGTACTGTATGCGTGTGATTTTGATGTGTTTTCGTCAGCTGTGTGTTGGTGTCGCCATTGGGAACAAACAGTAGCCAGGTCGTGACAACAGAGGGAGGCAGGATATGGGGAGAGATCTCACACCAAATGATAAGGAAACAAAAAGAAACACACTGGAAAAAGAGCTACTCAAATCCAGAGCAAAATGGAATGCTGTTTAGCGTTAAACAGAGTAGTAGCAGTATACTTGAGCACTGTAACTGATCCAAAACTAAGACAGACATTAACTCGATGTAGACTCAGTGGACACTCGCGATTTAGAGAGGCTGCCATAGGCAGACCTGGCTCCCAGAGAGGACAGACTGTCTACCCACTGCAGGCACATACTAACCATGCTCTGCCCACTGTACTAAAACATCACTTCCCACAGATCACAATCACACAATGAGAGTTTGAAAACATGACTGATATAAAAAAAAAACATACCTGGTTGGGCAAAGTGCAACAATGTGCAAGCATAGCAGCGAGATTTGCTAGCTGCTGTGACCAGAGGAGAATGGCAGATGTAACACAACCACCCTAAAGAATCTTGCATCAAATGAACTTGGTGCATAGAAATTGATTTATTTATGATTCTCTCTCTGAAATGTAGATCATTGTTGTATTGATGATATTTGTATTGTTGTACTGCTGTATTTTGCTTTTTGCTTTGGCAATGTAAACATGTTTTCTCCTGCCAATAAAGCCCTTTGAATTGAATTGAAATAGCATTGGAAGACACAGAGCAAAAAGTGATGTGTATAAACAACAGGATTACGTTCCATTGATACTATTGTCACCACTGCCTGTCAACAGCCACCTGTGTGATGCCATACATTCATTTGTTTTATATTCATCATGACCATTTTGTGGTCTGGGCAGTCATGGGAGATCCATGCCACCATGGGCTGATCTAGAAATTATGGGCCCATGGGGACACCGCCATATCAGTTATGACATATGGGCCTGCAATATTCACCTGCAATTCAGCAGGATTTACAGAAAGGGATTGCTGGAAAATAATAAACTGCTAAAATAACTAAGCCAAATAAATGCAAACTGTTTAAACACTCGCAGTGATGTACCATGCAGGGCTTGACACTAACACTTGCCCGCTTGCCCGGGGCAAGTAAAAAAAATGGTGGGGCAAGTGAAGACTGCTACCTGGTTGCCCGATCGGGCAAGTGTGCAACTCAGTGCACTATAACACAACACAAGATAAATTAGTCTTAAAGGCAGTCATTGCACTCTGCCTCTGTGTCTTTCCCTGCTTTCTAGATATCCACAATTCCAGGCTGGATTTGGGAAACAAAACAGGCAAATTAACACACACATCAAAATGACCTAATCTTCTACATTCTCTAGTTGTGTAGAGCTGGGCTAATTAAGATGATGAATTTTAACTCTTGAGAGTGTAAAAATGAAACCAAATCATTTTTACGTTCTCAAGAGTTACATCTGGTTAACCAACTTAACTGGGGACTACCTGGAACCCAAGCACCCAAGTAGATAGTAAACTTAAATGCAAAATTTACAATATATTTTTGGGGGGCAAGTGACCATGACCTGAGGGCAAGTAGAACCTGACTTGCACTTGCCCGATGGGCAAGTGCCTCAGAGACCTTAGTGTCAACCCCTGACCATGTCATGATGGACTTTTGGGGTTATTTTATTGAGACAGAATGAATAAGCCCATTGTTAATAACAGTGACATTGGCGCTACTGTTATTCACCGTTACCCCTTTTTTATTGGGGGGGGGCTGAGTTTGTGCTTCTTAGCAATCACACGGACACTAAATCTCAGGAGCCCCCCCAGCTAAGGGGCCCCTGGGCCTGCCTGGGCCCAATGTGCCCATGGATAATCCTCCCCTGCATGCCGCCCTAAATTGCCATACAATTGTACTTACTGTTGGTGCTAATATTTCTCATGGCTACTTGACTGAATTAAATCCATATGGCTGATATTTACGTTTGCCAATATGATATATCATAGCTCCTTCCATCCATCCATCTTCAGCTACTTAGCCAAAGACGTACCATGGGGTCAGCAGTTTCAGCAGAGAGCTTCAGTCCAGTCCCAGGCAACATTAACCACTTCATGCGGGGGGATCCTATAAGGCACTCCAAGGCCAACATGGAGTTACCGGTATAAGCCCCCTCACCAACTCCTTTGTCTACTCAGTGGGATGTGCCGGTGCCCAGAGGACTTTCCTAAGAAGACACTCTTGAACCGTCTGTACTTGATGCCCAAACCAGCTTAACTTGTTCCTTTCCACATGCAGGAAAAACAGAGCCTTTCCCTAAGGCCTAAGGGAAATGCCTAGTGCTGGCAACACGCCAGAACTGTTTTGGCCAATAGTATCCGCAGTCTAATTCCTTCAGTCCTGGTGCACTTCATGATCATAAGTACACCAATTCACGCATGCCGTGAATTGGTGTACATCCCAACGTACACCTTCACATGGAGTAAAGACCTCATTCTCTACTACACCGTCCCAGCTACAGAAATATCATATTTTGACAATTAAATTTGCAGAGTGCATATCATTTCAAGACCTCATCCTTACAGTAGTTGAGCCTGACCTGAGGCCTTCTTCCCCATATCCTTCTCTCTCCACTGTCACTATCAAATAAAGTCATACAAATGCCCCCAAAAGAAGTAAGAACAACAGAAAAAAGCTTAAGTGCTTCAGATAATGTCTTATCTCCGTGCCTTAAGAATCAAACCCTGGTGCAAGTGACATTTCACTATAGGTTTTGTCAACAGGGAGTCTACAGGCTGACTGTCATGTGAGCTGCTGGTGAAACAACTAGAGGCACACACACACACACACACACACACACACACACACACACACACACACACACAGCTTACTATCTCAAGTGGCAGTGGCACACATTTCTTACTTTGACCTGAACAATCAGTTATCAGTTATGTAATCAGCCACATGAAAATCCTGTAGTGTAGGCTATTCTTGAAATCTGAATGAGACTTGGAGCTGGTTGTTGTCACAGATCTCTTAACACACACTCTCTCTCTCTCTCTCTCTCACACACTCTCTCTCTCTCTCTCTCTCTCTCTCTCTCTCTCTCTCTCTCTCTCTCTCTCTCTCTCTCTCTCTCCCTCCCTCCGACAAATGATGTGTCAACTCAAATACATTTACAAAATGGCCCAGAAAAGTGCATTAATTTGGAGTATTGGGACACACGTGCAGCTCCATCGTGGACACGTGTGTGACTTTTGGAATGGTGGATTTTTTTTTACACAAACCAAACGCGTGCAGTTCCTTCCCTTCGGAGAGGGGCGAGGCCCTCGCTCTCTCACACCATAGATATGTATAGGCTAGGATGACTGACCCGCGCTGCCAATGGAGAGCGACGTCGTTACCTGGTGGCCATCTTACCTCGGGGCTTTTTTGTAAAAAAAAAAAAAAAAAAAAAAAAAAAAAAGGCATAACTTCATAATTTTCAGCAGATTTTCAAACTGTTTGGTTTGTTATAAACTTCAGAGACGTATTTTCTTTAAATAAATAAATCCCTAAATAAATAGTCAGACAGACAAATAAATACATAAGCAAGCAAGCAAGCAGATAACTCACTTTGATGCGATTAAAATGCTGCTGCAGTGGAACCTCCGGCCGACCCGTCTTCTTCTTGCCTCCCATCTGAGCATGAACCATATGGTTGACCCCTGTCCCGTCCAGTCAGATAGGGCATTTGAATAACTAAATAGGCTAATAATAACTGACAGTTCAGTCAATTCACATTCCAAGAGAATATGCCCTTATAACATCTAAGTCCTGGATAAGGGCCACGTTGATAACGTTTGTAACAAACTAAACCGTTTGTAAATCCTTCCAGATATGAGTTATGACTATTTTTGTTTGAGCTGCCATAGCACTAGGGCTCCCTCCGCAAGATGGCCGCCACTTGAAGCACGTTAGAGACTCCGCCTTGAGTCATCTAGGCCTTTATCTATAAATCTATGCTCAACCCTCACCACTACGGTCTCTGTTGCAGAGCCATAGAGTATAGACAGAGTTACGACAATTCCGTCCACTTCATGGGGCCAGTCCAATGGCGGCTCTTCTATCTAGACTTGAATAGAGAATGGAGACAACAAAAAGGGACAACTCCTGGAGCTGAAGTAGGCAGAAATGTATTGGACTCAGGCAACAGCCCAGAGTTAATGATGTAAAATCGCTTCATTTTAGTTTTTAGTAATAGTACAACATAAACATTATTGTACAGTAACATTGTTACTGTACAATACCATTGACAAGTTGAAAACATAATTTGCGCCGCTCTCGTTGAAAACAATGGATCTCCATTCTCCAACTCCAGTTTGTCTCTATTCGGGCTGCATGAACAGCGCTCGAGCGTTAAGTTCCTGATCCCTCAATGTCGCAACTCTTCTATTAGATGGCTCTGGCTCTGTTGGTTTTGCGCGTCCCCGATCGTGCGTAACGTTGCGTGGTCACTCCCCCCTTTTTTAACCACCGTGCGTGCGGTACGTGCGCGCTCCCGGCCCCTTGTATCGCGTGGTGGGGATCATCCATGTTGCTGCCTGGCCTGGCCCTGTGCTGGTAGTGGTAGTGGTGTGAAAGCTAAAAAGGTTGTAATTTTGGACAGAGAAAAGCTCGTCTCGCAACGCTCCGTGTGTCTTTTTATATACATATATGTTTTAACTCGGCTTTGTCTCTCCCACTCTGCATCTTAGACTGAAGTCTCTTTTGGTCTAGGGGGTGGAGGAGTGGAGAAGAAGCGACAGCCAGGGAGGGCGACGACTTTTTTATTCTATCTGCGGAAAGAAAACACTCCAACCATCAAATTTTAGGTGTCGAATTGCCAGGATTTTTTTTGGTGGGGGTGGACGCACGGACCGATCCGTGTCTTCGTCGTTGAAGGAGTAGAAAAAAGAGAAGGAAATGGCCACTCAGGTGGAGCAGGCTCCTCTCTTGATCTCCAAGGCGATCCACGGCGGCGGTGGTGGTGGCGAGGAGGAGCGTTTGGAGAGTAATAATAAAGGAGGGCCGACGAAGAAGCAGCAGCAGCAGATCATGGGCGCTGCGAGTGTCGACGCCAAGGAGGGAGACAACAGCAGCCCCGCCGCCGCCAACGACAACCTGGCTGGTGGTGGAACCAACAAACAGGCGAAGGAGGACAGCAACAATCAGGCTAGGAACAAGGACAGCCAGGGAGGCTCTGGAGGTAGCGGTGGTGGTGGTTCCTCCTCCAACATCAAGAACAACAACAAGAAGGATCAGTCCTCGCCGGAGGATAAGAGCAATAACAACAACACTAACAACAAAAAGGAATTTACCGAGGCCCCCCCGCCCAAGGTGAACCCGTGGACGAAGAAGATGAACAACAACGCGGCGGTGCCCACCGCCGTGGTCAGCGTGAACGGACAAGCGGCACATCATGGTTTGTACCTCAGTCACCTCACTACTATCACCCACCCACCCCTCCAAAGAAAGGATCCAAGATCCACAACCCCAGGCCGTGCGTCGATCGCCGAAAAAATAGCAGATCTGCAAGAAGTCTCCTGTTTTTATTTTCGGCGAGCGACGTCCAGCAGTATTGTACAACAGTGGTTTTCAACCAGTGGTCCTTGAGAGGGTTCCAGGTGGTCCTCAGCCAGGCTAAACGATGGACAGTTGGCTAACCAGATGTAACTCTTTGAGAGCGTAAACAAGAAACCAAATGGACCCTTGCGGGTCCATTTGGTTTGATGTATACACTCTCATCATCATCATGCGAATCAGCCCAAGTCTACACAACTAGAGAATGTAGAATATTAATTTGATCTGCATGTTTGACAGTTTTGTTTCGGAAATCCACCCTGGAATTGTGGACAAAAGCAAAAATAAATCTTTAGTTTTGGGGTCTGTGGCGGGCCAAAATGTCAACAAATGGCGGTCCGTGACTCAAATGCTGAATAAATAGTGGGCCCTGGTATCAAAAAGGTTGAAAACAACTGTTGTACAATTTACTCCACAACCACCCCAACCTACTACTGTCTGTGACTGTCTTGTCTTTCCAGTTTCTAAGAGTTTGCTGGACGGGGTTGGGGGGTCTGGCTATAGTGTGTTGGTTTATATTTAGAGTTAAAAGGCCCCCCCTTTGCTATTCCTGGATCATCTTCTCACCGTGGAGTGGACTGCCTGCCTACAAGGGGCTGCATGCTCTGTCTCTCTTGTGTGTAGTTAGTACCTCCAGGCCATCCCATGGTGGAAGTCTTTAGTTCGAGTTTGCCATGCAAAACTATTTTATTGCCAATGCAAAAATCATCGCCACGCTACTAGGCGTTGTTTATGATTGTGTTATTTTTATTAACACACGTTGTGGTTTTTAGTTGAGCCTGGGAACAAGGGAGTCGTCCCTTGTGTTGTTGTCATTTCTTTTTAGATCTCATAGTCGTGGTGGGCTGCACAATATTTTCTTATACTCTCGTCCCTAGTGCTTAATGTTAACACATGCGTCAAAAGAACACTCCAAGATGTGTGTTGTCTTGTTGATCGTTGCCCCCAAGCGACCCGACTTTGGATAAGCGGTTGAGAATTGATTGATGGATGGGGTTGTTGATAGTTAGTCGGGTTTGTTTTTAAAGCCAAGTCACCGTGGTGGTGGGCAGGCAGTGGTCTTTGTAAGCACGGAAGGGGCTTTAAACTCGCCCATTGAGTTCTGTACAAAATGTGCGTGCGGCTGGGCTTAGTTCGGATATGTTTTAAGTTGGCACGTCGTCTTATGTGTTTGCAGATGTGTTCACTATACTATGGCATATGCAATGCATGACGCTTTCACTGGACGCAGTATTGTATTCCTCAGTCAGACACAGCCAGATCTCATGTTGTCCCTGACTGGGGCCTAGTCAGACTTGAAGCCCTTTAGCTTTAGCACTGCATGCAGGACCGGACTATACTATCCTAGCCAGGTTTCAGGGCAATTCCCACGTTCAAGAGCCTGCAGACTCCACAGTTCCCCCCTTCATTTGTAAGGGTCGGGTGGTGAGAACGGTGTAATATCTCCCAATGTCGGGTACACTCGCGTAAAAGGACATTAACACCACGAGTTATCGATCAGCATTTTGTCTCTTTTCTCTCCAAGTCTTAAAAATCGCCCAGCACATTTTGTTGTGGGTTGTCACGTGTTCTCTCCACGTGTTCCCCTTCGAGCCAGCTGCCTTTTAATGGGGAACATTGATTTGATCATTTTAAACAAAAATGCGTTGCCACTGGTGATCTAAATGTCAGTGTGTTTCATGAAAGAAATGGCAGGAAAACAAGCGAGTCTTTGATCCAGTCCACGTCCGTGTCAACACGCTGTGTGTACCCAAGGGGGTTAGCCCAGAATACAGCCCAGGCAGCTAGCGTGTAGCTCGGGCACCGAGCTAGCTCGCTAACGTTAGCCGTGTGTGTGTGTGTGTGTGTGTGTGTGTGTGTGTGTGTGTGTGTGTGTGTGTGTGTGTGTGTGTGTGTGTGTGTGTGTGTGTGTGTGTGTGTGTGTGTGTGTGTGTGTGCTTTACATGATTATGCATCACGTTCACCCTTTCATACACTGACAGCAGCAGATACCATGCAAGGCATGTTACCAGCACATCAATGAGCAGTTTGTGGGTTCAGCCGGTGTCTTGCTCAAGGACACTTCGACTCTGGGGGTTCCCCCCAGGTTCCAACCGGCAACCTTGCGGTCACCACTCTACCCCTGAGCCACCCGTGTGTGAGAGAGAGAGTGATCATTTGTGATGGTCCCAGCAGCCGCATGATTATGCCTCTAGTATGGCCTTGTTAGCCTTGGCTATTCCAGGATGTTTGTTCACAACTTACACCTTTTAAACATACCGGTATTCACTTTCAAATATCAATGTTGATGTGTCGTGTCACGGGAAGCTCAGATGCCAGAAAAGACAGAAGCCACTAGATATCTAAATGTAGATGATATAGATCATCCATTGTTGTATGTTATGAGGGAGGAGACCTGCATTACTGCTGCTTCCATGGTCTCTCTCTCTCTCCCTCTCTCGTGTGTCAAGGCAACGTGGTCCCATGTCTCTCTCCAGCCTGTGTATGACCATGCAAACGCTGACACATCGGCATTTGTTCCGTCCTGTGTCGTTTTAACCGGCCACACATGATTTGACTGTGTTTTTGTTAGCCAGGTGTTGTGCTGCTGGCTGGCTGTGTGCATGGTCTGACAGACAAGACACATTGAGTAAACAACAACGCTGCTGCTTCGGGGCTAGTGAGACCCCCTCCCCCCCACACAGACACACGCATGCAGCACCAGCGGCGGATCTAGGCATGGGCATGGGGGGGGCAATGCCCCCCTAAATACCCAGTCTGCCCCCTCAAACACGGTACCATGCAAAACAACCCAAGATATTGCAAATTAAAGTGCTTATATTTAAATGATTTGAAACACTACTACTGCTATACTAACTTGGCCCCACTAAACCAACAGAATTTCAGCATTGAAAACAGAAAACTCTGAGTCAGACCTTTAGCTTCATGCATGCTGCGTGTCTGTTGCAACTTCAACAACAACTGATGTTATTATTGATGCTTTACTTGATTATTAAAAGTCCTGTAACCGAAAATGGTATGGGTGCGGCTTTTCGCGCCACTTGCCCCTCCAACATGTACTCTTGCCCCCCCAAATGGGACAAGTTGTGCAGCACAGTGTGTACTCTAGTAGTCTACTAGTCTGGATGGATGGGGTGGCTGTATGGGCGTGCAGGCAGTGCATGTATACCCCCTCCCACCTCCCTCACAGTGTGGCCTGTCTGCAACATCTGTGGGCAGGGCAAGCTGCTGGTGGACAATGGCCACAGGTTGTTGTATGCAGCAAACATCTTAAGTTAGATTTTTGTTGTTTTAAAGTTGTCTTGCCATTTCACTTGGCATGGCACAGGGCTGAAAGAATATGCAATTTGATCACGGACATTCTCCTGATGACAATGAATATAATGGTACGCTGTTCTGTCTTGGCCCTATAATCTTCTTTGCCGGTAACATTTTCACACACACTGACCTGTTGAATTGTTCCATTGTGTTCGGCATTATCTGAGTGTATCATATTTGCATGATCCGTAGTTCTTCTCACTCCTCTAAGAATTAATTCATTTTCTGTGTATAGCTACAGCTATACCTGCCAGAACATGCCTTGTGTCGTTATTGTCATGTAACACCCATAGTGCTATGCCAAAGGTTCGTGTGTTCTTTGGATTGGGATAAAAGTCATATTTGCAACGTTTGGCTGAATTTGTGGCCTATTTCATTGACAATTTAGTTCTTGACATGCATCATTTCATAGGTACTGACACGTTACTCTGTATCTGCTTTTCAGTGTTGTCTGTGGGAAGGAAAAGTTCAAGGCGTGCTAACTAATACACAGAGACTCGCCCCCTTTTGAGCTTCTATTGTCCTGGCCAGTTAGGAGCTTTTCATCTTAGTGTGGCATTTAAAATATTACGATTACAAGCATGCCTTTAATAGCTGACTAAATGTAATAAAAGTAGTCTTCATTTCAAAATTACCAAAATTGATGAGAGCATGCTTTTGGTTGCTTGAACGACCCTAAAAAGGCATTTCACAATTACATGACTGTAAGAAAGAAACAGTGTTTTTCAACATCATGTACCGCATAATTATTATAATCTTTTTCTCCTGGTGACTTTTACACCAAAGCTTTATTTAATTTAGCTTAAACACTATTGTTGTTGCCTCCTGATGAAATCCCAGGCTGGACAGCCAGACGTAAATCCGCAAGTGTGCACATCCATGATCACCTGTCATTGTTTTAATGTCAGAGGAGAGGATGTTGAGTTGTAGATGCACCATGAAAAACAGACTGACAGACAAAAGACAGACACAAAACAACAACAACATTGAAGTAATCTATATCTTATAGGGTCAGTGAGAGTTCCAGGGGATCCCCAAGCTAATTAGAAAGATAGAAAGTTGGTTAACCAGATGTAACTCTTTAGAGTGTAAAATAAACCCAAATGGACCCTTGCGGGTAGATTTGGATTCATTTTACACTCTCAAGAGTTAAAATATTCATCATCTGAATTATCCCAAGTCTACACAACTAGAGAATGTAGAGGATTAATGGTCATTTTGATCTGTATGTTTGCCTGTTTTGTTTCTGAAATTTAGCCTGGTATTGTGGACAAAAGCAAAAGAAGTTTTGGGGTCTTTGGGGCTAAAGTGTCATCAAGTGGTGGTCCGTGGCTCAAATGCTGAATAAATAGTGGGCCCTGGTATCAAAAAGGTTGAAAACCACTGTTGTAAAATGTTTAACAAGCATGTAATGTATAGCAGGGATAATACAGAGGGAGAATGCTAGAGGCAAAGTGACATACTGTCAAGTCAACGCTTATCACTTCAGACACCACACCAGTAGCTAAGGCATGCAAAAGTGTACACAGACCAAGCTGCTGTCAAGGTCATGCAGGAGGGCTGTGGTGTAATACCTGATAAATGTACAACCTGCTATCTTATGGGGTGTCTTTGACAAAATTATCAGCAATCCTATTATTTTCTTAGCGTCAACAAAGTTGTGTGTATTTACAAAATGAAAATGTAAATTGGCCCTTTTGTTTATATTTGTATACCAAAACAATAGCCAGCATTATGATTTTTACCAGCCAAACGCCATGTACAGATAATAGACTAGTAAACCCAGTTTTTAGTTTCTGGCCAAGACATTTCCTGTAAAGCGAAGTAAGGTAGCAACACAGACCCTCTTTTGTCATTTATCATAGGCTGGGAAACGAGCCACGTTTCATGCTTTACAGTTACACACAATGGATCAAATAAAGTTTATAGTTACTCTTTAGCAGCCACAAACGCATGAATGGAATCATTTTTCTAAGGAAATGGTGCCACATGGAGTCCAGTATGCACAATATATACAAAGTGGAACTTATAGCATAAGATCTATATAAATAAAATAATTCTACTATCATACTATGAGAATCAATTGTTACGATTTGGTCTTGTGACGTTATGGGCCATAAGACTGTATTTGTATCTAGATATAACACGTACTGGGAAAACACACCCTTAAAAGCGTCTTGATGAATCCCTGAGGTTTCCATCGGTGCTGCTTGTACTGATCCCAAAAAGCCAAAACACAATTGCCAATGGCAATCAAAAGTATAATTTTCTGTTCTGAGCTTTGCACCATAAAGAAACACAACCCGGCGCACGGTTATCACTACTGAAGTCATTGTGTTGTGCCATCACTTGTTACAAGAATGTCCCCAAAATGTGTAAAACACTTGAACCCATTGTTGTCAACACTTTATTGACCGTCAGGGTGTTGAGTTGCATGTGTCTGTAGTCTGATGTCAACCAATGGGATCCGTTGGATGTAGTAGGGTTGTTTGCAGATCTTTGAGGAGAATGTTTACTGTGTTGGGTCTGACTTGTGACCTGGTCAAGGAACCTGGTCTTGTAACACGTCAGCATTCTTATTGCCTGTGGCCGCCGTTCACAAACGGGTGTAAATTGAACCTTTTCTATTTCAAGTGACTTTAGATACAAAGCGAGAGAGGGACAATTCATGTTCATTGAGCGATAACATTGTGTTTCCAGAATGTAGTCGTTTGTATTTTTATCAGGAATAAAAATTGATGTAGTAGTAGGTTCTGACAAATTATTCAAACTGAAACATATAAATGAGTTGAGTGGGGCCCCAGGGGTCTATGCATAGCCTTTCCGTTTTTGTTGTACACTAAATAGCTTTCCCAAAACAAGCTCACAACATCGTTTGTTTGTTTAGTTTTGGTTCGTTGTAACGTGTTGAGCTTGTAGATCAACAATTTTGTTTGCAAGAATGCTTCACCTATGAGCCCAAATGGTTTAATTAAAGGTCTGCAATCAATCCTAAAACTGTGGATGTACACACTGAACTAGTTTTGAACAGAATTAAGTTTTAGGTTGGGATTCACAGAGCAGGGTTATTCTTACTCTCAGTGTTTAGCATAAACACTTACTTGGTGTCTCTCTGTTTCAGCTTCAGCATTCATCCTCATACCTGTCAGTCTCTCCTTTTGTTATTTTTCTGGAGGAATGACCCCTGTTGAGAGGGCTTGATGACAATGCCTTCCTACCAATATGTTCTATGAGGTGTCGGGACCCCTGTAGGGGTCGCAGACATAGAAGTGCTAATGTGCCAAAGACTAAAGTGGGAACACTCTTGCATTGCGAGATTACCTCTGAGTAGACAGATTTTGTAATGGCAGCCCCCAGAAGACTGTATTAGAGGTAATTTTGCTACATCTAAGGGAAAAAATCACACTTTTGAGAAGTGAGGGGCGCTGTTATCCTGGTACATCCATCACATTCCTTCAGATTCACTTTGTTTTTAAGCCCTGCCTCAGCCAAAACAAATCATTGTTATGATGTAACCAGTGATGGGCAAGTTACTGGGAAAATGTAGTAACCTACACTACTTGTTACTCTCGAAAAAATGTAGCTAAGCTACACAACAAGCTATCCCTAGTAAATTGTAGCAAGATACACTACAAGCTACATGACAAAAGTAGCTTGATGTAGCTTGCTACATCAACACTACATATATAAAAATATATATCTCAACTTAATGTCCAACTTTCTAAATAATAATCATAATAATAAAATAATATCAATAAATGTGTATTATGCATATTAGAGGGATGTATATTTTAGGTTTTCTACCCATTAAAATGGGTGGAATTTGAAAATGTGTGTGGGAAAATGTAGTAAGCTACAATCCTTGTTACTCAAAATAAGTAGTGTAGCTTTACTTCAAGCTACTCGAAAATGTAGTGTAGCTTCACTACAAGCTATTCCCAGAACAAATGTAGTAAGCTACACTACAAGTTACGGGAAAATGTAGTTAAGCTATGTAGCTTAGCTACTTGTAACAAGCTACTGCCCATCATTGGATGTAACACAAAGCCTATAGCACCATCATTCACCACGGTGAAACTCTTTCACCCCGAGTCACCTCACTGTGGAGTATGATTGAGCCTTTATTCACCTGCTGCAGGCAGAGCTGCTAATACAAGGTGCTGACCTGCTGAATTGAACCACCAACCCTGCGGTTGGTTAGTGGGGTGATCTACTATACCCGCGAGCCACAGCCTGAAAGGACAGAACAGTGAGCTAGAGTGGAGATTATATGGGTAGTGTGGTGGTGAGCCATTATTAGCCGTCAGCCCTTGCCAGAATCTATCCTCGGTCTGTTGTAAATGAGCTCATCCCTCAGAGCTGTGACAGTGAATAGAAGCAGCGGTGATGTTTTGAAGCTGAGAGCGCTGCCTCTGTTCTACTTTTTTCTTTTGACCCATAAACTTAATTGACTCCTTTTTTTTTTTTAAATGAATGCGTTCATGTGTTTGTGTTCTCAGTACCTCCATGTCTTATTGAGATGTCCTTTACTTCGTTACGGCAATAGAATCAGAGCTGCCTGCTCTGCATCTGTTTCACACAGAAGTACATGAAATTTAGAAAGCCAAAATTGCCCTGAATGCCTCTTCTTTGAGAGTATGTGGGTGTTCGCTCAGGTATGTAATAATGGGCTTTCCATGCCACTGATAATGTTTTTGGGGAAATGTTTTTTTTTAAAGGGCTCTATCCCAACAAGATGGACCCAGTGTCTGTTCATGGACACGCAAGTGCCTGTCCTTCCCTGCCCCTCTATCCCTGACCCACATAATAACACACCCATCATTACCCACACAGACCCAGCGTTTTAGGTGGGTCCGTGGCTTTATCTTGTGAAGGTTCGCGTCTGCACTCTGTGATATGGAATCGTGCTTACGAACACTCTGCTCCTCGGAGGGGAGTGTATAGTCAAGTGCAGAGGGCGTGTGTTGTTGTGTATTGTGCAGTGCATCCTCCCCAGTAATCAGTCTTGTTGCATAGTTAAATGAGATGTTGTTTACAGTACAATTTACAATGACACATTTTACACACCGGGGTAGAAATTGTTGTTGTCAAAAAGAAATGAAAGGTAATGTTTTGTCTATTGCAACGAAGGTCTCGATGCAAACTTTGCAGAAAATATGGTACATTTACGAGCTACCAGAAGTTACTGCAGTGCGAACGGCGAAGCCTAACAAAACATGACTGTGATCTAGTTAACAAGAATCTGTCACCTTAAGAACAGCGGCTGATAGCTGTGACGTTGTTTTTGACGTACCAGCCACAGTCCATGTGAAAGGGAATTTAAGTGCAGGCAACAGAGCTCTGTGAAAAGAGTGGACAGCTTTCCTGTCTCGTCTATATACATGAGATGAGATGGCAGCACCACAAGGTGCCACCCCAAATAATAATTGAGGAAGAGAAAGAGTGCATTTGGATTAGAAGTGAATTCAAAAGGTGTGCCAATAAGTCTTGGGCGATATTGATTTTTCAATATCGATATCGATAACGTGATTAAAACCGGTATTATCGATATTACCGAGTCTAGCGGCCAAACCACCGACTGCTGTCCACGCGGGCTCGTGATCTTCTCTGTCCGTCCCCCCTGTCAATCACGACGAGCAGCGCAATCACAACGATAACCATTTCCCCCATTATATGTTAGATTAAACCCTTGTGCATCCACCCTGTGGATATCAAACGTCTACATCAAAGGACAACACCACAGCAGACGATCACAGCACACCATGCACAGACAGAGTAGCCAATTGTATCTAAAAATCAACTGAAATATAGCCTAACTTGCTGTGCCACCGCACCGCAGCAGGAACAAGAGAGAGAGCAGACGGCTACGCACACACACACACACACACACACACACACACACACACACACACACACACACACACACACACACACACACACACACCAGTAGTCTGGGGACCACCAGTGGTCCCTGAGAGCATGAGGTCCATTTGGTTTCATTTTGTGATCTCAAGAGTTACAGATCCATAAGGGTCCGTTTGGTTACAAAGGATCCATCATTTAGCTGGATCTAACTAGCGATCCTCAAACAATCAGTGCCGCCATTACAAAAAAAAAAAACAGCAACCAAGGCTTTTTTTTTAACCTTACCTTGTCTCCAAATAACAGGTCAACCACCAAAGATCAGGAAAAAGATCGCTATTAGATCCAAAAGTCAATAAATCCAAGCTCCTTCAGTGTACAGATCCATAAGGCTCCTTCTCCGACCTACACTCTCTCCGTCTCTCTCTCTGTGTTTGTTGTGTGGTTGCTATGGAAACACGTGGCTGACACACGTGGCAGGGAGAGCCACGTGGTGAGGGTGAGAACCCCGTAGACTCAACTACATGCAACACATGCTCTCTCTCTCTCTCTCTCTCTCTCTCTCTCTCTCTCTCTCTCTCTCTCTCTCTCTCTCTCTCTCTCTCTCTCTCTCTCTCTCTCTCTCTCTCTCTCTCTCTCTCTCTCTCTCTCTCTCTCTCTCTCTCTCTCTCTCTCTCTCTCTCTCTCTCTCTCTCTCTCTCTCTCTCTCTCTCTCTCTCTCTCTCACTAATTGCAGCTGGCTATGTGCAGAAGATAAAAGGTGGCATTCTCAGTCCATATTATTTCATTAAACGGTATATAATTATACACATCATATACACCTAATGAAACCACTCAATGGACACAGCAAATACCAGTTTGAATTATCAAAATCCGTTCAGAATTGAAGATGCATAGAAGGAATCAAATCTCAACTCTTTGCTATGCAACATGAGCGGGCAGACAGATGTGAGCAGGCGGCCTGCGTGGTTGTTTTTCTTTTTTTGGACGATATTGTTTGGAGGGGACGGTAAAATACGATATTCGGTATTCGGTATTTTTTGTAAATCCTGCGATATTACTCGGTATTGATTTTCAATATCGCGGTAAACGGTAATACCGGTATATTGCCCAAAAGGTGTGCCAATAAGTGGCACGGCTGTGCTCTGGAGTGTTTGGCAAAGGAAGGCACACGTTTGTTGAACAAGTCCCCTTGCCGGTTTAATGCCTTTTTATTCATGATTATATGAATACAGGTTGATGGAGGGCGTGAGCTTGCAGATCGTCTACTTTCACGCCTACCCTTTCTGATATGTTTGTTTATTGCTTACTATTGATGCTAGGGATGTGAAAAAAGTTGGAAATCGACACGATTGTCGACACGTGTTTACGGCGACACAAAAAGTACAAGTCGACGAATCGCCTCTTTTTTTCCTTTTTTATATTAATGATTTTTATTTTGTATTCTTTGTCATTTCTTGTTCAAAACGTTATAACGTTACTGTTTTCAAGGGAAGAGAATTGCTTATTTCGGGTATGAATGAATGAATGAAAGAATGAATGAATGACTATCGCTGTACCGAGGACATGTCTGTGCTGTGCGCATCTGTGCTGCGTCGTCGTCCTCCTCTTCCTACTCCTCCTCCTTCCCCCCGCAGTCTGTCTCAAAGAACGCGGCTATGATCGCTTATTTGCTTATTTTTTGGAACCACGGCACAAACACCTAAAGTTCACCACCGACGTGATGAGAGGAGCCGTTTGTGAACATGTCACTGCTTTCTTGTCAAATCTCGAGCTCCGGCGTGCGCTCAAACTTGAAGATGTTTTTTTTTCTCTCTCTCTCTTTGCCGGCTTTTGTCAGGCCCGGATATAAAATTTCACAATTGTGGGGGGCAGGTGAAAAGTTTATGCGGCCATTCTGTTATATTTAGGGCGTTTAGGGGTGCATTCCCCCCTGTGCACAGCCTTTTATCCGGCTCTGCATGCGACCCAAAAAAGGAAAAAAAGAAAGCAAGAAAGAAGGCGATCACGGACGCTCTTTCCCCTCCCTCGACCCTCGTGGATTATGGATTATATATGGATTATATCTTTGATAAAATACTGCAAAGGGTACACAGTGACAGTAGCCTAAGTTAACATCGATTCTCTCAGAACACATGCACACGGCTGCGTAGTAAGCCGTATGGCAACATTTTGCGTTGGGTCGCCGCGGGCGCCGCGGGCTAAAAAAAAAAGAATAATAAAAAAAAACGACGACATATCGACAATGGGCCTTGATTTGTCGAAAATCCAAATATGTGTCGATTATCATCCCTAATTGATGCAGTATTTTTTTTCTTTTCTGTTATAAATTGCCATGCCTGTCACTGTGCTATTGTAAACTACTGCAGATCCACTGCAATAGTTTACAGTAAGCCTTAACATAAACCTAGCCTAATGGTCCGTGTCCACTGAATGCAGTTCCTTTTTTTAACCTTTGAAAACATGTTCATCCTCCACTCTCTGTTGGCCGGGTGTGGGTGTGTTATTCCAACCTTCTGCGTAGAAAAGTGACATTGACGAGTAGTGCTCCTCTCCTCCCAAAACTATTTTCTTGCAAAACAAAAACCTAAAAGTATTGTGACATGCGTCAGCGCGCAACTGGACAACGACCATACATGAGCGCAGTGTTGGGACATATGCACTATGTAACTTAATATATTACATAATATATTACCAAAATGCAGTAACTTGTAATTTAAATATATTACTGAACAAAAAACATCTAATATATTATACTTTTCTTTCTGCATTACTGCATTACTTTCAATATTACTTTCTGTCAATCTGTGTCGTTGAAAGTGTTCTTGTGAAATTATCTTGACAACCTCAGAAGTTAAATAATGACTTATTTTCTATAATTTGTCATCAAATTATTTACTGGCTTCCATGAATTCAAGGAATACATTTAACTCCTGGGTTAAAGAGTGACGTTTCTTCAAGTTGATTTCAAATGGATTTGACCAGAAAGCCAAGCTTTATTGTAGGTATGCCAATGGCCTACACAATATTTGATTAATAGTGATACTAGATATTTAATTATATATTTTGTAAAAAGTAATATGTAATAGTAATATTAATACATTACACTTGCTCAGACAGTAATATTGTAATATAATATATTGCTTTAAAAGGATGGTAATGATTAATAAGTAATATATTAACAAGGTAAAGTAATATTCCCAACACTGCATGAGCGCATACTAAAGTTTCATAAAACCAGAAGTCTGCTGCTGCCGTTTAGGTTACTAAAGCATGGTAGGACGGTTGGTATGCAGTGATGTAAAATAGGTTTTCAATCCCAGGATTGCAGGGTTAGAGTCTTTTAGATGAGTCCCAGTGACATTTGAGGAGTCCCACTTCAGTGGTGTTAGGAGTCATATACAGTATATTTTGTCAGTTTTACAACTTGTTGCATTTAACTAAAATCTAATTCATATGATTTTAATGTGCTGGATCGATGAGTGGAAGAAAATAGAAAAGTCCAACATCTGAATAAAACTTTGTTTGCAAAGATTGTTTTTGCAAACGGAACAGAAGCTTTTGCCACATCTGGTGCTCATAGCAGACAAACTACTTGCATTTGTTTCTTCGCGATTGTACAGAAATGCTGTTCAATGATTCCAAAATCTATAAATTCCATTTTTGGATCCAGGCAATGTAGATATTAAACTAGTGATAGACCGATTATCGGCCGCGGCCGATTATCGAATTCGATATTCATGATTTTATTAATATTCGGTATCGGTGCTCAAAATAAATAATCGAAAAAAGAGCAGACGATTATTTGTATTTATTATAAATGTTAAAAAATTGGACATCGACCACTTTCATTGAAGATCCGGTAGATTGTGGTGGTAAGGAGATGTATAGCTGTGTGTCTCTGACTCCATCACCTCATGTATTTATAGATTTATCCAAATTATCCAAAATGTATTTTCTCTTTTTCTTTTATGTCTGAAGCTCTGTGCCTGTACTTGAATTAAAAAAGATGCATTTGATGGAGGGGAAACTGAAACACTTTTGCTGCTTCCGCACTTTTATTCTATTAAAGTAAATAATAATTGTATCGGCTGATATCGGCTATCGGCCTTTTTGATGTTCCACTAATCGGTGATCGGAAACATCGGCCAAAAGTCTGATCGGTCGATCTCTATATTAAACCATTAAACATTCTGTAATGTAATTTTGTTGTTTTTAGTTGTATTGGATAAAATAGCCACTCTTTGGCAGTTTTGGCACACTATGGGGTGTGTACACCTGCTATTTTTCTGTGAAATCATGAAAACGCAGTGCAAATCTTTCAATGTTCTTTCAGAGCGAATGTTTTGTAGAATATCAGGTTGAAATGGGTTAACATTTAAAATATCCACTAGGTAGATTTCTGTTTACATTGGTGTACAAAAGTTGCACTTGAACAGCGTCTGAATGCTACTTGATTTGAGAGATTATAGTTAGTTTGAAGTGTGATGACGGACGGTGATTTAAACATGCTGTATGGGACAGTATAATGGTGTCCAAATCCATCTGACTAAAGTAATTGTGATGACTTGGCTGATTCCATATTATTCAGCATAAAAAGACAGTCCAATCCAAGTGATAGTGTGTTGTCTGCCAGAGCAGTTGGATTTGTTTGTAGACCGCCCACAGCATATTACAATATAGTGTTCCAAGCCAATGTTTCCCCAAGGCAATTCCAACTGCTAGACACAGTTGGCACATTGTTCGGTTGGGTTAAGCATTCGCATGGGTCGAGTTGTGGACAAATGAGTAAGCGTGTGCACTGTCTGAGCCACTCTCATGGAACTGTAAATGTAGCTTTATATTCTTATATATTGGTTATCAATTTACTTTTGTCCCAATGAAAAGATTTTTTCGGCACGTTGGCCGTGCTCTATTCTGCTGCAGCAGAATAGACTACTGGTAATTAAAGAACATGCCATGCCTGGAAATGGGTGTACCTGTCCTAGAACAAAACACTGAAAACAGGGAAAAGTGCTGAGCATTTTTGGTAAATGTAATGTATCTCTTACTGCACCACAGGAAAAGCATTGCCAGGAAAATGCTTCATAATAACGTTTGACTCTATAAGCCAGTTGTCAGTCGCTCCAAAACATTTATTTGTATTGGCATATACAGGACAGAACTTGTCTAATGGATGGACATGGACAAATCTGTGTTGGGTGAATAGATATAAATATTTTTCTGATGATTTGTGATTTGATGATTTATATTGCCTGTGTAGAGAAATGTACTCTCTGTAATATAAAAAGGACACCTAGAAAGGCAACGTGTGTAAGAGAAGACCAAACTGTACCTCAACGCACTAAAATGGAATAAACCTAGTTGCACTGTCTTCAAATGCGATTATTTAAAAAAAAAAAAAAACGTCTCAGTCGGTTAAGAGTAGACGTTCATCAGGTTATCTTTAGAAGATGCAAATATTTCTTCTCATGGGAAACCACGTTTCAGACTGTTAGAGACTAGTAGACCGTCCGTCGTTAGAAGATAACCTTTTTTACTTTGTATTCAAATTGTTCTGATTGTCTGTCCTGAAGTAGGTCTGTTCAACCAAAAGTTGAAATAAAAAAAAAGCAACATTGAATGACAGCAACACATTTTTGGGGTTTTCAAATCCGCCGCGGTGCCACTGGCTTTGTCGAGTGCTTGTAAGGAGTTAGGGACAGCACAATTGGCTTGTGTTTGGGGGGTGGGGGAGTTCCTAACCGTGAACCGATGTGGACTCCACCATAGGGGTCTTCGTTTCCCGTCCTCTTTAAACTATCCTTGGTGGGGGGCCTTCCACTGGCAGGTGAGCCAATAGGACGCAACAGCTGGAAGGAATCAGTTGGCGGAATGATTTGCAAACTGCGGGAGAAAGACGTATATATAAAGACATAATATACTGTATATTAGCAGTGGATATTGCTTGCAGTCTCACAGTAGACAAGTATCGCGATACAGAGGCCATGATATGATGTATATCAAACATAACATTTATTCATGATATGACTATGTTGCACAAATAAAATGAAACACGGAGAACTTGAAATTAAAATAAAGCGTCTGAACAATCTTAACAAAGGGTCTGACTCTGGGAAGAGAGTCCATTGCAACTCGCATAGGATAGACTTGATAACGTCAACACTGATCACGCAGATTTTTCATGCCGTTAGTTGCCTATATCAATCCAGCCTCTTGATTGTCTGGCTGTTCGATTGATCGTATATTGCCATATCGATGAATTGAATACACCACTTTGTGTATGTCTCAATCAGCCTGTGTGTCATTTGCATGTTTGGACTGCTTAAAGATGGAGTGCCGTGAATTTTTTCTACCCTAAAACATGATCATCAGGTATTAATGTTATATGAAAAGTAAGATTTTTTCCCCAAAAGTGTACAGTGTTTGTTAAACTGTCATTTTTATGATTCCACCCTACCAGTTCATTAAGTATGCCTGGTTTGCCTGGTGGGTGGTGATGGGTGGAGATCCACCTGAACTGAAGCCAAACCCACAGCTTTAGTTGCATGATAAAGGGGGAGGAGTTAGAGGAGGGGCTGAACACGTGATGTCACTATAGTGAAGTTTTTTTCATTGGCATGTTTGACTGGAAAGGTTCAGCCCCCAGGAAGAAACCCTAAATACAAAGGGAAGACATCATTGCACATAAAAAACACACCAAGGGCTCTATTTACATACTGCCACCTCTTAAACATGTACAAAATTGGAAAAAATACAAAAATCACGGCACCCCCACTTTTGGACTGCTTAAGAAATTCTCAAGAAATGCCTCCTTTGACTGTGCGTGTGCATGTGAGCATGTGCGTGTGCCGTGTGCACACAGACTAAGCACAGGGACACCTCCCTCTCCCTTGCTGGACTGGACCCTGCTGTCTGTGCCTTTTACTCACCATTAGATGATGTCACTAGACAAGTCATGTGACCCCAGTCAGACACTTGGAGGTGTGTGTGTGTATGTGTGTGTGTGTGTGTGTGTGTGTGTGTGTGTGCGTGCGTGCGTGTAGGGTGGGGGGTGCAGTCAGTCTGCTGGCATGTGCTCTCTGACTAGCATTTCCTCCATATTTGGTTCTAGCAGGCGGTGCTGCTGCTGGGCTGTGTGTGGCTGAGATGATCGAAGAAGTCACAATGGTCAGCCTGGAAGAAGGGCTGGGACTATAAATGACTTCATAAGTGGTTTGATATGTAAGGGATAACACCCTCGGTCAGTTATTGGGAAACAACTCACCGGTTCAAAGGCTGTTATCCCACTTATTGCATGGCTTAATACATTAATAAGTAACTAATAACTGGCAGAAATGATACACAACAACACTATATGTGACCACTCACGTGACCAGAACGCTGGCTTCTGATTGGAGCATTCATTCAAGTCTTGTAATAATTTAATTTATCAAATGATTGAGAAGCGTGTTGTGTTTGATTTTTAAAATAAGATCATATAGAGAAGCACAGGTTTTTATACAAGCCACGAATAGACCCATAAGATGTACTGTGGACGAGGTCCCATGCATGCATCCGCCTGGGTGATGGCAGACTGCTGGGCGAGCGCTGACACTTTGGTCAGATCAACATATTCAGTTCTGTAGTGGGACACATATGGAGCGTGATTTGAATGTACACGGTGTAATCAGAGCCCAGGTAGGGCCGTGGCCTTAATTTATTGGGCTGTTGAGTTTTTGCCGGCTGTCGGACGAAGATGATGGACCTTAAATATGATAGGATATATACTGTGTGTTTTATATATATATATGAAGGTTTACAAATAAAAGGTTTCATGCATTAGAAGAAACCCAGTATCCCAGTCACAATGACATTACTTAGTCAGTTACTTAGTTTGTTCTTGTTCCAGTTCAATTGAGCAGTTGAGACAAACAACAGTCTAAGGCCACACTAGTGATCCATGATGTATAAATGAAAGATAAGGCATCTGGGCCTTTTCAGGGAGGGGTCAGAATAAAAATATGGACTTGGACTGTTACTCGTCTCAACTGCTATTACTCACTGTGTTTTTCTGATATTCACAGTTTAAAAGTCGGTATTTAGTGATGTATTTGTTTGTTTAATTAGCTTTCTTTCTGGCTCTGCAAGAAATTGACTTCCATCGAAGTCCATTATGCAAACTACCTGCTTTAGGGAATTGTCATGCTGATTTTTATTTTTTTTTTTTTACCATCAACCATTAAAAGTTACATTAAACGTTAACTGTGGGTACTTAGCGTTTAATGTAACTTGAGACTGCAACTGCATACAGTTGAAATTGAAGCAAATGTGAAACCTTCCGCCTTCAAACATTGCCATGAACCTTTTTTCCACAAGTGACATTTTTTTGTAGAACCATTATACGACTGTGGTGAGGCGCAGGAAATGGACTTAACTTTACATTGACCACGGTGGCTCAGGATTTCCAGTTTCAGCAGCCACTTTAACTGACTCATCAAACGGTTTAGATTTTAGATCATTTCAAGGGGGATTAGCTGTCAGATGTGACTGGCAAAAGCAGGAGAAGCGAGCCAGATGCAGTCAAAGTTCACCACAGAATGGGAGATGCTAGTTTTGTAGCTTTAAACGTGGTGTTTATTTAAGATCTCTGTGCCTACGTGGCACAAGGTTTATTTATAACCCCAAACCCTCTGAGTTTTGAACAGGTTTTTCAAAGAAACACTGGAACACCCATGGGAATTTGCCTCTGGACTCCACCTGTGCGTGTGTGAATGTGTGTGCGTGTGTGTGTGTGTGTGTGTGCGCACGCGCGCGCTTCTTGTGTGTTTGTGCAGCAACTGTGTGCAGAGCTTACACATCAATGGCACATTAGAGTACAGTGCCTGAGTCAGTCCCATGAGCCAGTGATTGCAATTGTGTAAATTCTTTTTGCGCAATTTACAATTTCACACCAAGACTATGTTGGCCAGATGCCTGACAAACAAAACCTAAATTTAATTTCTTCTAGGAGGGGAGAGATCTCGTCGGTGGTTAGTTCCGATTGGTTGGAAGGCCGGGGGCGGTGCGCCTTGTGTTGGCTAATGCTAATGGTAGCCTGGGGGCAGTCGGCAAGCTGCAACAACTGACTGAGTGAGTGCTGGGAGGTAGGGAGGGAATGGGAAACATGTTTAGATAGGTTAACGGGGAACTGGAGGGTGGGTGGATGAGAGATTATCAAGAGAGAAGGCTCCAGGGGCGGATCTAGGCATGGGGGGGGGGGGGGGGGGGGGGGGTAGGGGTTGGCATTGCCCCCCTAAATGCCCTGACTGCCCCACCAAACATGATGGCATGCCCCACCAAACATGATGGCACCCTAATTTCAAAGATATTTCAAATTAAAGTGCTTATAATTCAAATTGTTTTGAAACACTATGCTACTAACTAACTACATTTGTGGCACCACTAAACCAACATCATTTCATCATTGAAAACAGAAAACTCTTTGAGTCAGACCTTTAGCTTTATGCATGCCACGTGTGTGTTGCAACTTCAACAACGGGGCGGCTTCATCACCCGTGGCACGGGTTTTCTCTAGTTGTGTAGACTTAATTCACATGGTGAATATTTTAACTCTTGAGAGTGTAAACGTAAAACGAAATGGGCCCGCAAGGGTCCATTTGGTTTCATTTTTGCACTCTCAAAGAGTTACAACTGGTTAACCAACTTTCCATCATTTAGCTCGGGACCACCTGGAACCCTCTCAAGGACCACTGTTGGTCCCCGGAAGACTTGTTGAAAACCAATGTTAGAATGTTAGCAGGAGGGAACAAGCAGCTGGGCCGACACAGCCCATTCCCCCAAGAAGTGGTCCCTGCCCGGGGGACCAGCCAGTGTGCTGACGCCCCTTACTAAGTGGAACTGGGTTCAGAGTCACACACTTTATCTTTTGGTTGTTGGTGGAAAATGTACAGCGGACATGACATTTTAGCCCCACAGATCCCAAAACTAAAGCTCTCTTTTGTCCACAATACCAGGCTGGATTTTGGAAACAAAAAGGCAAACATACAGATCAAAATGACCGTTAATCTTCTACCTTTTCTAGTTGTGTAGACTTGGGCAAATTTGCACAATTAATATTTTAACTCTTGAGAGTGTAAACATTTTTACGCTCTCAAGGAGGAGTAACTAGGTTAACTAACTTTCCGTCATTTAGCTGGGGACTACCTGGAACCCTCTCAAGGACCACTGGTTGAAAACCACTGGTTTAAACTATCTCTTCCTTCTGTCTTACCATCTTTTTTTGTATCTCTCACGTCTCTTCTGTCTGGCTGACTATGCAAGACGACTACAATCAGACAGATAGCAGAGATGGCGATCAGTCAGGGATCTCTGTCTAGTGTACAGATACTGACCTCTAATTTCAGCCAGTGGGCTAAAGAAAACGGTTGGAAACTGCACTGCAGAACCAATGCAAAGACATTGAGGGCAGGCTTTGACATCGGAAAAAGGTGATATGAATTTAATTCAAAGCAGTAGGCGTAGTGTAAACGCCTCTTCTCGCTGTAGTGGTATTTGTATCCCCCGATTGCACTTACCCAAACCCACTCACTCACCAGCTACTTGCCATGTTAAGCTTCCCACTTTAGACAGGCGTGCTCGTGCACACACACGCACACATGCACATAGAGACAGCAGATCTCTACCCGAGTTTATGAGAAGGTAACGACTAAACAACCTATAATCACTGTCACTCAGTGTTCCCATACAAAGGCCTTAACGGTAGTTTAAGTTGGCTGGCCTGTCACTTTTACCTGTCCTGGCTGGCAATTCCAAGGTGCCTTCACACTGAGAAAGTGCATACTTGGCTGAAAACATATTTGGAATGCCCTTGTTTAGAATTGTAGGCGTGAAGTACACATACTAGGATTTCACATTATCGGTGTATTCCTGCTTTTCATGTATTTTACACCAAACTAACAGACTACCGGACAATCAGTAGCTAGTTCATCACTTTCATCACATTGTCAGGAGACATTTTTAAAGATCATTTGTAGAATGCTGTTGTTTATATTGACTCTAAGGTCCAGTAATACACTGGCACTTCCCTTGCTTTGGCATTGTTAGAAGCCTGATTTCTGGCACCCATTCCCGTCGTATTTGAGCCAATCAGTGGGATAAGAAGCACGGTAGCTGTAGTAGTAATAGCCATAAAGTTGTAATGATAGTAGTAATTGATCCCATAGTGAGAAATTAACTTGAAAGTTAAGTGCAGGGAGAAACTCCAAATGGCTCATTATGAGTTATCATAATTATTTCTGGCTACAGTTTGTCCAGAGCCGTGTCTAAAATGTGCTGCACATTCAAAAAAAAGCCAGAGGCTTATTCTGCGGTGTAGAGAGTTGAGCCTTGTCTTCTGTTTCTGAGGCCTGTTGACTTGGCGTCAACACTGCCTGGCCAGCAACAGCTTGCAGTCTTGACAAGTGCGGACGGTTCTGGGCCCCTCTCAGCTGGCCTTTTAACAGTCATCTGACTTTTGCACTGACCAACGGGCGTGAGGACTTTGAGTCACGACAGACATGCCCCGAAGCAGAGGAGCTCCATGGTGGAGGCACTGCTCAGCTGATGGTCATTCACAGCAGCTGTCAGCTGTGAGTGCTGACATCCCTGACCAAAGCCACCGCTGTCCAGTTCAATGGCTGCGTGTCCAGGACAGGAAACATTCTTTTTTTTTGTTTTGTTTTAAGGCCATGCATAGCCACTGTGCTGACAAACTCTAGAACTCTGGCGGATTTTTTTTTTTTTTTTTTTTACCACTTCACCCAGTTCAGTTCCGGCAAAACGGAAACGTCAAAGATCACATTGCGTTGTGGCGGGTTGTGAGCTTGTTGATCAGCTATTTCCATTAAAGAGGAAGGTAGAAAAAGTACACTGCTGACTTGTGTGTTATTTAATTTAATAAATAGAGAGGTCTTAGGGTTTATGTGGCTGAGGTTAGCAGCATCTATTCTTGTTGTAGCCTGTTGAAGTTAAACTCCTTTTTATTTGGGAAACAGGTGCACTACACCAATTCTACCATTCCCTAGTCCCTCTTCCAACCACAACAACCACTGACAAAATTACACAAAAGCAGTTATACTCTTTGCAGTTGGGTGTTTTTAGATTAGAGAAACAGACAGGTACAGGGCCGGACTGGCCATAGGGAATACTGGGAGCTCTCCCGGCGGGCCGCGACAATAGGAGTCGGCTTTTTTTGTGGACAGGCCCGTATTGTACTTACTGTATATCAGTGAGTGACAAATCAACCTTCTATCTTGGATCCTTTTCCCTGCATCGTTCCTGAGAGCAACAAAAGATTGTGTAGGTGTCGTTTGGTTTGTATCATTTATGTTGTGTAAAAATGGTGGTATTTTGGCTTGTTTGTTTTTGTGCGTGTGCTCACAGAGCAGGGAAGTTGTTTCTGCTATCTGCATGTTGGTTCTGGTGGGCTGGGCTGATCTGGGCCAAATTCACGGAACAACGACCAGACATTTTTTTTTTTTTTTTTTGTCTCAGTCCAGCCCTGGACGCGTCATTTGGCAACGTGAATGTTGTCCTTTTGCTGAACCAGTGGTCTATTTTTGAAAAATGGTCTGGCTCACTCAGTTTTCAATATTCAAACGTGCAACACGCTTTGTGTCTGACTGTAAATCTTTGCCAACGTGCTGCTCGTGCCACATTTTCTGCGCCAAGTTGGACACATCTGTAGTTGTCTCACAGTAATTTATTTTTCATGTTTTGTAATTTGTTCTATATTTGGGACCATGTACATACAGAATGACGCTCTTGCTCATCTTATATTATATACTTTCTGCTGCATTGTCTGAAGAAAGCCAAACAAAATTAAGTTTTACTTTATTTACCTGTACACAAGATGTAAAAATAAAGCACAGCCTTGAGTAGTACCATGAAGCCATTGTCGCCAATGGCAGTTGCCATTGGGGACAATGGTAGTTGCTTTGGTGTGACATGTCCTTTAAAAACGGTTTTGTTGCAAGGCGTTTCAAGGAGTTGCGACTAGCTGGCTGCGTTGCTGTGCTTTTGGGGTCTGGCTTAGAGCAGTCGTGATGCAGCCAGTCGTCCCTCAGCGTTCCTCTAATGGCATGCTGAAGGTCCTTTTAGAACACGTAGAGTTCATAATCAGCATCCACTGATAGCACACTATTTTTGGCAGCATTTGTAGATTTGGATGTATTTGTCTTGGTAGTTAATGTGTAATCTGTTTTTCCAGTCAGGAGCACCTGCTAACAGAGTATTGTGCATGTGGCCGGGAAGGGTTGCAACGCGCTTCCCACGTAGGCCTCTTACCGTCATTAGTGTTTTGTCAAGATCACCTAAATCGAGACTAGCACTTATGGGGTCGAGAACAAGACCTAGATGGGTCGCGGTCGAGGCCATGATCTAGAGAGGTCAAGGCCAAGACGGAGACCAAAACCACTGTGAGGCAAGACCAAGTTTGCTCCATCCATGCCTAAATTCTCTCTGTAGTTGTGGGCTGATAGCGACACACAGGTCATCCATCCAGTGCTGTCTTTATGAAAGGGCTCCTCCGTCACCACAATGGATATAGAACATTTGCTTTCCATTGTCTCGTCTCGAGTGGTCTTGGTAGCGGAAGAGACTCAAGACATTTGCTCCAAGATTGTGACAAGCGCAAGACAAATTGAGTGCGAGACCAAGACAAGACCACGAGACAAGGAAGTGCGAGTGTGGCGAGACCGAGAAAGACGAGACAATATATTGTTCGGGGCGTTTTGCCTTTATTGATAGATTTACAGTAGATGACATGGAATGTGGAGAGTGATGAGGGAAGATGCACAAAATGTGTGTATCTTTTGTGTAAACACTTCATAAGACATTTCACTTCATTTCCTTTTCTTATCCAACTTGTACGCTTGCTGTGTTCACATGTCACTGCTCACCTCACCAATGCAGGCTCACAAGCAGTGCTGTTTTTTCCAGGCATTTTTTTTTTCTATTTTTTGTACGAAATGCTTATTCATTTTAGTCATTTGGACAAAATGCTTAATTAATCATAGTCACATGTTGTCATTTCTATCCTTGACTGGTACCAGCTGTGTCCCGCACATTCATAATGTCAAGATGTATTCACGTTCAACCTCTGTGACAGACAGATATATGTATATATGCGGGCAGTGCTACGCTCTGACAGAAAGGTCACAAGGTCATTTTGTGATGCCGCTGATGACACGCTTTACACACACTTCCACACCTCCGTGTACACGTTTTAACTTGTGCTTCTGCATTCTGGGTTTGTTCTTTCTCACTTTGCTGTCATGTTTTCTACTGTTCAAGCGCTTACAGTTAGGCTCCATATATAGTACTTCATCATGCAACAGATTGCAGCAGAGTTGAAAAGGGCACTTCTAGTAGAATCTCAGAATGCAGCACGGCGCCTGAAACTTTGTGGAGGTGATTGTTTAAATTTTGTACAAATCCATGGAGAGGTGTCCCAGATGCAGTAATAGCTGAAGCTGAGCGCAGCGCAGCATTGATTGCCTATACCTGGATTTGACTATAGAAACCATAAACTTTACGGCATAATGGCAGTCCTAAATACTTTGGGACAGTCCTTCGTGTTGGAATGGTGAGATTTTTTCTCGGAGCCGGTAGATTTGTCAGGGCCCTTCTGTTTTCAGCCCTGTACACTGTACTCATCTCCGTAGCTTTTTCAGTAAGAGACCTCTGATCTGGCTAACTATACTTGGTCAAAAGGCTCCGGCAGAGGATAAGATAGCAAATAACAATCACTTAATGTGTTTGGCTGTGTACTGGACTGTGTTCATTGCATTGAAGAATCGTCAGATGCAATGTGTGTGCATGTGTACTTTCATTTGGTCATAGTGAACCTCAAGGTCATTGGGTCATAGTGAACCGCAAGGTCTTGGGATTGTTTCTTCATATCGTTTTAAGTGATGAGGCCCGGGGATGACAGGTTTATGAGACTGACTCCGGAGTCAAAGCACACAACAAACATTTGTAGCCCATCTTTCCACTGTGTCCAGGCCACCACTTTACTAGAGGTTGCAGCAGCACAGGTGTTTTCTATTGCGATCTTACCCGATAGTTTAATTTGTAATTTTCATGATACATTTCCCGATACAGTATATACAGTATGTTGATCTGAACCTTCATGCCAAAACATTAGCACTCGCCCCCTCCAGTAGTTTACAGTCGCCCAGACAGATGCCCTCAGGAGTCTTAAGTCTGTTCATATTCTTTCCGACGTCCAAACTTTTCGTCAGAAAGATCACACTTTTATTTTTTTTTACTTTCCGAAAAAAACTTTCTGAACAAACGGCTCCACTGTCCCTCTCGCTAATGGTCGTGCCATAGATATAATATGGTTCATGCACATGCTGATTGTTGCGCCGTTCCGCGAATCCAAAACAAACAAAAGGACTATACATTATACAGTACATACAGTAGTAGTAGCAGCAGCAGCAGCACTGTGTCACCGACGCTGCAGCTTTCAGAACAAAATTTCGGAAAGATGTGTTTCAAACATTTTGGATGACGTCACTTTTCAACTTTCCGATGCAACTTTCCGAAAAGTTCGGAAGTTGGAGACAGTATGGACAGGCCTTTATTGTTTATTTGTAGGAAGAACCTTTTCATTTCCTGGAATCAGCCACCATGTGACAACATATGATTGCGTCAAGTGGCAATAATAATAATGGATTGCAGTATTTTAGCGCTTTTCTGTGCACTGTATGCTTACTTATACATGGCACTTTACAATGGTCCATTCATTCATACATTGGGGGGTGAAGCGTCTTCACTGTTCCCACATTCACACACCTGGTGGCAACGTCTTGCTAAAGGACATGTAAACATAAGGAGGTGGGATTCGAACCACCAACCCACCAATGTTCTGCTCTACCTAGCTGCCCAGATGTCGTGCCAACAGGAACACGGAAAAATAAATAACCTTACGGACACCGGAAGTTAGTTATGATACATTAGCAAACGCGGTCTATTTTTGTTTTTAGTTATAAGAATTAGACCATATTCTGTAGCACAGTTGATCTGCATCATCATCTGAATCAATATTATTGAGGATGGAAGGTAATCTAACCAAACCAAGATGAAAGAAACTTTCTTCTATCCTGATTTGGTTTCATAACTTCATAACTTCAGAAGTTAATCAAACCAAACCAAGATGGAAGAAACATTCTTCTATAGAAGAAAGATTCTTGGTTTGGTTTGATAACGTCTGTGCTTTATATCTGGACAACACACGTGATTATTCTTCAAATGGAGTTGAACAATTTAGCACAGTTTTGAAACATTCCTTCGTCACGGACCATAACATAGACCATTTGTAGTTGAGCACAGTTTGGCATTTGTTTCGTTCGCGCTTAAGTATTTATACTAAGCTGTTTAGAGAGTGGATAAATACGTCAAATTCTTATTGATTCCTTGGCTTGGAATAGTCGAGCACAAAGCTACCATCCAGTTTACAGAGGCAACCTTTGAGAGAGATTTGGTCAGATCTTTCTAAATTTAGCTTGATTGCTTAATTGGTGTTAAATCTTATCCCATGCGCAGAAAGAAGTTGTGAGAATTAATGCATTCGTTATGACGTGGCTCTACAGTATGCTGTAAGAGACACCACATAACATTAGTGTTAGGTGTGTGTGTGCGTGTGCGTGTGCGTGCGTGCAACAGTTTGTTACTGAATGAAAGACTGTTGTGCTCAGAGTACATAAAATATCTGAAAATGGTTATAGGATGATTTTGGAATTATTTTAATTATATTGATATGTTGCATGCTGTCTCTATATCTTGGCATAAGTCACAGAGTAATTGTGTTTGTCACATTGGACTTGGAGAACACTGGTTGTGTTCATAACCCTAACCAAATCGAATGCAACGTTATGTGGTGCCCACTGCCTCTGCCAGAGAGCCCTTGAGCAAAGCAGGGGCACAACAACATCCTGTGTTGTAACAAGACAACCACTGATGAAAGGCATGTACAACATCAAAACATAAGGTAATTAGTCATAGTTTGGCATTGAATTATTAGGTGTCATATTTGTTGTTAACCACTTCCACTTCGTTGTACACAGCTGAAATGGATCAAGCCCAATCCATTTCATTGTGATGCATTGTGAGCTTGTAGTCCTGCTGTTTTTATGCTATTCGTAAATCTTTTTGCCTATAACAGCCTGCTGAAGGAATAGGAATGCTGTGTACCGTTACTGTGAGCGGCTCACCCAACCGTTCCACAGAACCACATGGAGAAAGTCTCAGAACAAATTGAAGTGTACTCGGATACGGATCGCTGCAAATGCGATGGCATTGAATAGAAATACGGTTGAATGAAGTGTGCAGAAGAGTCCAGGGCTCGAGGCCCATGTGGAACCTGGCCAGCGGTGGGAGTGGGACCAGGACAACGTATTTGGGAGCAATTTGAATCACGTAGGATCAGTAGCATCATTGTTAAAATATTTAATCTTTTTACTGTTCCATGCTGTCTACCGGTTGCCTCATACCATGTCAGTGCAGCATGTCTACCGTAATTTCCGGACTATAAGCCACTACTTTTTTCACATGCTTTTGACCCTGCGGCTTATACAACGGTGTGGCCAATCTATGGATTTTCCAGGGTCCAGGTGGGCTCTGCAGACTAAATGATAGTAGGTTGGTTAACCAGATGTAACTCTTTTAGAGCGTAAAAATGAAACCAAATGGACCCTAGCGGGTCCATTTGGGGTCTGTGGGGTGAAGTTGTTAAATTGTGAGAAAGTTGAAAACCACTGCTCTAACATGAAGCACCTGACTATAAGCCTGGTGCGGCTTATAGTCAGGTGCGGCTTATACAAGGAAAAATCAGTATTTTGCCCCAAATTTAGCTGGTGCGGCTTATATTCAGGTGTGGTATTACGGTAATGCCATCTGAAGCTTCTGTCACCTGTGTTGCATGACTAATGGTTGCTTCTCTTTGTTTCATCAGATTTTGGATAGGACTCTAGAATACTATTTGAATCTGAAAGTGTGTAATCCCATCTAAACATTTGTCAAAGATTGCCAGGAGCTTTTGTTAATGAAACCAGACACCAAATTGGTGATGTGTTGTCTGTTTAAGCAACAGCCAGGCTGTTGTTCAAATCTAATCAAAAACTGTAGTCGAGTGAATGAATGCAAGCCATTATTAACTCTTTTGACTTTTGGTATTTCACCCGTGGCTAGAAGCACCCTGATACTTGTGGTACAACAGCATGTCTGATCTCGCTTATCTAAACTGAACCATCTGTAAGTTAACGTCTTACTAGGACTAAAGGTAAAATTCCATACTGAATCAATGTGCTTAGTGGCAGATAGCTTTGATATCCACACTCCAGTTAGTCAGTCAGTCAGAGACAGAGCTGTGGGACACAACCCTTCGCTAGTTAAAATATGATTAATTTGGGGGGCTGAAGAGCTTGAGGGAACACTCACTTAAGGCCATTGTCAGATAATTATTTAATTCATTTAGTCATTCAATGATCCGTGGGGCGGTGGTTTGAATCCTGGCTCCTCAAATGTCGAATTGTTCGTGGGCAAGGCACTGAACCCTAAAGTGCTCCTGGTGTGCTGCATGGCTTCAGCTGCAGTCTGTGTATGAATGTAATGCAATATGTAAAGCACATTTATGGTTTCACAAGCACAGAACTCAAACTCCTCCCATTTTTTCTTTTTTTTTCTTTCGCAATGAGGAAACTCTTCATGTATCTTTTTTTTTTTACACAAGAGCTCTCTGTCCGTTTCCCCAGACATGAAGTAGATTCTAAACGTGCATTTTCTTCTCGAAGGGGACATGCATTCATCATGACTTTGTTTGAGGGATCCCATGGTAAGGGTTTGTGGCATTTTTTGAATTTCAGTTATTGAAACATAATATAAGAGATAAGCAATTATGCCATATATCCTCTAATATAGTCCGCCTTTCTATTATTTACCGTCCTCCTATTATTTTCCGGGAACGGCGTTGGATTTAACGTATATTTTCCGGCCTCCTTGTATTAGCCGGTATTTTTTTTTTTTTGTTTTGTTTTTTTATTTTCTGCGAGTGTGGGATTATGCGATGCGCAGTTCAATTCTCGCTTCCTCCTCCTCCTCCTCCCGATTCTGCTCACCCTTTTTTCTCTCTATAAACCACTGGTTTTAAACCAGTGGTCCGGGGACCACTAGTGGTCCTTTTAGATCTGTAACTCTTAAGATCGTAAAATGAAACCAAATGGACCCGCGAGGGTCCATTTTTACAGAGCGCACCATCGCATTCCAATGCACTTACTGTGAGCCGAAATGTGAAGAAGCCATATGTACACCAATGAAGTAATCCATCCATATTTGGTTATAATCCCGGTGAATCTTCCGTTATCCATTATATCGACTGACTGACTGACTGACTGACTGACTGACTGACTGACTGACTGACTGACTGACTGACTGACTGTAACGATCGCATAGCCTTGTCAATACTTTCGTAGTAGGCCTACTTATAACCATGCGAGATTTCCTACAGTTTTATCCATGACATTGTCCAGATATAGCTCTGTTCCATCCTTTGAATATGCCTGCCAACCATTCCTAAACATCAACTAAATACGATAACTTTATCTAGTCTTTTTCTTTTACTTTCACTTTTGACACAGGGGCGGATTGGCACATTTCCCCAGCTGGTTAACCAGATGTAACTCTTTGAGAAAACTCCCTGTAGCCTACTCTAGATGGCCAATCCGCCCCTGCTCTAGCCTATGGTGAAATGAGTGTTAAACCTATATACAGACGCCATCTAGTGGCCTTACAAAAACAGCATTATTTTAGACTATTGCATATTACTTGAGATAATGCAGAGTATACAATATGTTTTATTCATTATGATTGGATTGAAACATTGTAATATAGGCCTCTCTTCTTATAGCAGCCTCCTTCCAATAAACGCCTGGTATAAAAATCGGTTGAGTAAATAAAAGCCCCGGATTATAAAAGAGGATTTACGGAATTATGCCAAGATATATTGACTGCTATTAAATATTTGTGAAGCAAATGTTCCACTTGACTTGAGGCAAATAAGGCTGATGTTAGATGTTTGCTAGAGAACAATTACTCAGTTGAAAACATTTTGCATTTGGCTTTGCTCCTAACCGCAATTGCTGTCATGTGATTCTTGGCTAAATAAGCAATTGATTCACCAAAATGCATTATATTAGATTAGGATTAACATTATTGTATCATTGTAAGTTGTTGAATTACGATAACGGTCATTGGCAGTTCTAACAATCAGTACTTTAAGAGGCTTACTTGTAAGAGCAAAACTATGGCAAGAGAATAAGTTAAGCAGGGATCTTTTCAGTAGTAGCAGTATGGACATGCAATGGATACAAATTCTCCCAAAATAGAGAGCAACATAATGTAAGTATTGTGTAAGTTTAAATGACTGATGTTTTTCGTATTTCTGGCTGCACCAAACTGTGACCGAGTGACCACAGCAAGTTCTTCCTTGTAAGAGTTCATTGGTATTGCAACAGTTCAACTGTAATGTGTACACACAGATGAGTTGGCCCACTTCTGTTGGCTTCCAGTCTAGCCTTTGGCTGCTGGAACTACTGTAATTCGCTCAGGTTTTGCAGCATATATTTAATTTGACAGCTACCTCTACATCTACATGCAGTTTTGGGCAGTGACAAATTACATGTCCCTGTACTATAATTGCCTTTTCCAGCAAAAGTAATGTAACAATATTACTCTGCCAAAATGTGTAATATGTAATGTGTTGCTCCGCCAAAATACTCCTCATTACGTATTACAAATGAGCCTGTTGTTGACAGATAACAGCAGGGATGCGCAATAGTTTGTATCCACCGCAGCATTCTGCGCCCAGGACCTACAAGTTGTCGCAGTTGTCGCAACTTGTCTCTAAATAGATTGTGGTCTATGTCTCTGTTCTTTTGCAGGTGGGAGGGGGTGAACTGGGGGGGCTGGCTGCTAATCTGAGGGAGCATGTGCTGCTAATACTCTTGTTCTGCTCTAGAAACTGATTATAGAACCCATAATACTACATAATGTAAGCAGGAAGCTTTTGTGGTTCTCGAAGCACTGCTACACACAGTGTGTTGAAGCACTGCTGCAACGATATATGCTATACAATCATTAGATACTGCATGTTCTGCACAACCTAGGCACCTACAAGTAGTTGCGTTCACAGTGAGTGTAATTACTTTGTAAGCCAGGTAGAAATGTCTGTTCGCAGGTGCATTCTGACGCAGTAAATTGGACGTTTTCACTGTTTTGATGAGAAACTTGTGAGGAACAAGCCTCAATAAATTAATTATTGTATTCAAAAGTGTTATTGTTGTTTTTTTGCCTAATACTGGTGGACCAGTGTCTCACTACTACTGCAACCCAATTTTTGCCTGAAAACCTCAGCCTCAGCAAAAAAAACATGCTGTTATTCCTGTGATAGTGGCCGGACCGGTCCATTGAGCATACATGTACTTACTGTCTTGTTATTCCTGTGATAGTGGCAGAAACCGGAATTGGGTCTCTCCCATGAGTTAGTCTAGAAGAGTGGTTTTCAACCAGCAGTCCGGGGACCACCAGTCCTTGAGAGGTTTCCAGGTGGTCCCCAGGCTAAATGATCTAACATCTAACCAGATGTTTTCTAACTCTTTGGTTAGGGTTAGGGTTAGCTTACACCCCCGAGTTAAAATATTCACCATCTGATGTAGTCCAAGTCTACACAACTAGAGAATGTATAAGATAATGGTAATTTTGGTCTGTATGTTTGCCTATATTGTTTTCTCCAAAATCCAGCCTGGTATTGTGGATAAAAGCAAAATGAATCTTAAGTTTTGGGGTCTGTGTGGCTAAAATGTCATCAAATGGTGCTCCGTGGCTCAAATTCTGATAAAGAGTGGGCCCTGGTTTGAAAAAGGTTGAAAACCACTGGTCTAGAACACAGAGAGCCAAACAACCCACTGGTCGTCTGGTTGAGCTGATGCCTTGTGGAATGCCATGCCGACTTATGGTGGTTGTTGTTTTTTTGTGTGTGTGACTAAGCTTTTATAATCGTTACCCGTATGACACCCAACTTTTGTGGCAGTGCTGATCCAACGGTGCTTGCCTTGGGGTCACTGTGCAAATGTGCGACCGCCAACTTTTAAGCCAAAGAACGGGGGTGGGTTGGATTTGTCGCTTAACCCATTCAGGCCTAAGTCCGCCTAGAAAAAAGCCATTAAAACCTATGGGCGGTTTTGAAAATACCCCCAAATCCTGACTTTTTCTGGAAAACTTACCAGGGATGTCAACGTTTACTAAAACATTTGTTTCTCAGGCTCTGTAGCAGCTAGAAACAAAATTCCAAAAGCATTTGATAGCTTACACCTTTGGCTTTCATGGAAAATTAATTGTCTTGGTCCAAACCTTTATCAAAAAATCAGAAAAAATTAGGAATCTAGAAAATATGATAAAACTAGTAAAACGCCTACTAAAAAACAGCAATTTTTGCATTTTTGCAGGCTCTGAAACACATAGAGACACATAGAAACACAATTACAACACTATTTGATAGTCTGATAGTTGCCTTGGACCAAGACTAGGTCCTACAATAGCAGGTAGGAACTAAACGTAAAAAGTATTTGAGATCTCACACTGTAGGCTTTCAAAAACTATAACTTTTATTTGTGCAGACTTTGAAAATGCACACAAAGCAGAAAATCAAACTAAATAAAGTAATAATAAAATATAAAGTGTCCTTTCAATAAAAAAAAGTGACAAAAAGATATGTGTTCAATAAAAAGGTGAAAATTTCTCTGTGGAAACAGTTCACAAGCAGCTAAAAAGGTGACCATACCGCGGGCACAACCACGGGGGTGGAATCGAGCAACGAGGAAGTCCAGGAACCATCTCAGCTTCCACATCTTGTCAGTCCGGTCTACAGCTGCCTCGTTGTCCTGGAGCTGTAGAAACCTGAAAATGCACATAGGTGTTAGTCATTTTTATACTTCTTTGTGTTGTTTATAATACATAAATATACACACACACACACACACACACACACACACACACACACACACACACACACACACACACACACACACACACACTGTGTGTGTGTTTATATTATAGCATTATACATGCACATTGTTCAGTAATGCAGTATACACTACAATACTCCAGGTCATTTGCCATAAGCATCATGTAGCGCTGTATGCTGTATCATAACATGGCTGTATTATCATCATAGACGTAGCGGTGCGATGATAAATGATGAAAGGGTGCGCCTAAAAAAGTTTTCCATCGCAGCGTCAACATCAATTATTACCGTTATTATCAGCAAGATCACTCAACATTATATATTTGCAGCGCTATTATTATCATAGGCCTACTATACAATTTGTATTATTGCTATTACCTTCAGAAAACCTCGCGACGACTTTTGTTGTTGCGCTATTATAGGCTTCTATGGTCACACAATAGTACAACTCTATAATAACAATAGCACTGCTATCATACTGTTTTATCATTATAATTATCATCATAGCGGTTTGTATTAGTGTTATTATTACCTCCAAATAGCGCTGAATCTGTCCCGGGCCATCACTTTGTTATAAGTGGTCTGGAACAAAGTCTTTGTCTGTCGGCAAAAAAACACGGAACTCGGCTTGATCATCATCGTCGTCAGGCGATCTCGCATCCATTGCGCTCTGTCCAGCGGCTCCGAAGAGGGAATATAATCTGGATCAGTAACATCGTCCTCGTCTCTACTGCTATACTCATCAACAATGTCGCTGCCGTCGCTCAAAACATCTTCCATTTCACGTGGAGTCGTTGTTGTTGTTTTCTTCAACGCTGCTGCTGCTGCCATGGTGATGATTGGAATAGCGGTGACGCAGTAAAAAAAAAAAAACACGCACTGACTTTGCCGACCAATAAAGTTGCCTTAAGATGAAAAAAAAAAATCCCCACAATGCATTGCGACACCCTAGAATACATACGTCATCGACTTATGACACATTTGATTGGCTATGAGACCGGAAATGGGCGGAATCTACCCAGAGTCCAGATTTGGACTCCCGGCATGAAAGGTAAAAGTCCCAAAATGGCCTCCCGTTCTTAAAGGTAAAGATCCACATTTGGACTCCCGTCTGAAATGGGTTAAAGGCTTGTAATGAAGTAACCTAAAATCCCACAAGTGCAGTACAGCATACCGGCTTTGTACTCCGGCCCCTTATTGGTGTGCTTTAGGGCTACGCTGCATCCGTTATAGCAGCCAATTGTCACCAGCGGCTACTTAACCCCATTCATGGTTGGTTTTGGGAGTGGCTGATATATCTGCTCTGCCAGTGTCCTCCTTGGCAGGTGGCCAGGCCCGGCAGCCATATCGGGGGGGAAAAAGAGAGGTTCATTTATGCCTTAATAAAAGGCTTAAGATGTGGTGTGGTGTCCCTTTCTTTGGCATTAGGAGGAAATGTTGAGGGAAAAAATAACAGCTTCGCAAACTAGTGTTGTGAATGTGACATGCTGTGTGTGTTTATGGAATGGCTGTTGCTTACTATTTTCATGTGACAAAAATGTACAACAAATTATTATAAAATATGGCTTAAGAGCTTAACTCTTCAGTGGCCGTCACGGTTGAAGTGTGATTTTTTGGGGGCGCTGGTGTTTGCTGATTCACCTCCCAATGAATGGACCATTGTAAGTGGTTTGAGTTGGCACTTAGTTCATGGAAAAACGCTATAAAATGTAATCCATTGTTATTATTATTATATTAGTATAAGATCCTCACTGTTCAGGGACAATGACTTGAGAAATCCGACACTATTATTGTTTCCTTTTTGTTGTGTCATGGATATGCAGAAAATCTGTTACATTACAATTATTTTAATCTGCGTTTCACAGAGATTAAACACAACTGAACTGAGCACATCATGCTTACGAAACATCCTCATCAGGAACGATGAAAAGTGTCAGGAATGCGAGGAATTGTACAATGACATAAGCTGTGTGCGTGTGTGCATGTGCGCTTGTGTGGCATGCACATGCTTATTCAGCACCACTTTAATTGCAAATCAGCCACAGCTATTTGTTTTGGTTGCAGGCATCCAGAGATACAGTAGGCCATATTGACAACTTAATGGGCTTCACTGCAAGACACGAGAGACACTTAATATTCAGTATTACTACAACTATGTGCCCTGGAGGTGTGCCATAACTTTATGGCACAGCAACTTTATAGCATTAGCAACGTCTGCTTAGTGTTCTGTGTACATGTAAATACGTACATGCCATGTGCACATGTTTGCATTAAAGTGCAAGTGCGTGCACATGGTCTTAGTTCGTTACTGGATTCCCTGGCTCCCTGTGTGTGTCTGTCTGTGGATTTGTTCCTGTTATGATCAGGCCACTAATGAGATTAACTAGGTCTGTGAGGGCTGTCAACGCCTTGCTGAGACTACGTGCTCATTTTGACAGCTAGGTTTGATTTAGTCTTTTTTATGTGGATTTCATAGTCATAAAATCATATTTTTTATGAGGTTTGTTTTGACTTTAATTGTAGTTGACTAAACATCCTAAAAATGTTGTTGGCTAAATCTACAGTTGTTTGGCAAGGCCTTGATGGGACATGATTATTGCCTGATTGAGTGCAATAACCTAGTGCAACCAAACTTAAAAGGACTTTTCCTCGTTTAGATTTTAGTTTTTTGATGTTGTCAATATATTCAGTATTAGGTTTAGTCGTCATAGCCTTTTTATTTATTTTTATTTCATTTTTGTCAGTGAAAAATGGTTGTCAATGAACGCTATTCGTCATAAATTTAGTCGCCACAATGAACACTTGAGGGGTAGGCAATAATATTGCTGAGCCCTTGTTAACTTTGTCGAACAAAAGACTTGTGGCTAAAATGTTGGTTTTATCTCTTCCTATTTTTTCCCTGCTTTGTGACGCAACAAAGGAATAGTTTGTAAATCTGCCATTTTTATCAGGAGTTTATTGAGGCGTTATTGGCAACATCAAACATTCTAGTTGTGATTTCGACTATTTCTTCCTTATTGTGCTCTCCCTCTGGCCTCCAGCCTCTTTACATCAACTGACCAGAAGGGAACACTTTCTCTGGGTCAGACCACTGGTTGGCACAGCCCTAGTGTGTCTGGTGACTGGTCGTCTGTCTAATCCTCTTCCTGAACATGACATTAATCTCATTCTCTGTTTGTTTCTTAACATCACCGTTGTCAGGCCTCTGCACCGTCATAAACAAACCGTCCCTGTTGACCGACTCAATAACAGATCTCACAACAACTTGTGCGGCTGTAAATGTAGATTTTTTTGCAGTTTTTCCTCATGAATGAAAATAAGATTGAAATAGAAATTGATATTAAGCATGAACTGAGACAACAGTGCAAGCGAATAGTCTTCATTCACATTCACCACAATGCTCTCAATATTGCGATCTGTTCTGTGTTCTCGTCTCTTCACTCTCTTCACCATTCTCTCAGTGGCTCTGTCCGGTTGCATGTCTGAGTGGTCAGAGCCTCTTCCTGTGATGATTTTGGCCATCTTTGTTGTTGGGATACAACTCATCCCAAAATTTCATGTCGGAATATAGGCTGTTTGATATCATTGATTCTGCTGAGGAAACCTGATTGGTTGAAACGGGTCACATGCACATCAGAGGTCTCAACGGGCCTGAAAATAAAGGCCCAGCCCTAACTGATAGGCCCGAGGCCCGGCCCAACTAATCGGGATAGAACTGTCGGGTTTGGTCAGATTTGAAAATTCAACACAGAGTAAAAGTGAAATGCCAATCTTTATTATTTTTTTTGTTATTTTTTCACATAAATATCGTTGATTGTTTAGAATTTCATTGAAATTGGTCATGATATTTGCATAACAATACCCCCCACAGAGGCTGCAATTAGCCTCTTCAATTAATCTTTGGACTTAGTGCAATTTTTGATGATTTTGACCTTTTGCCTAACCCTAATAAAAGTAATTAATTGGCGTAAATAAGGTTGAAAACTTGTTTTCCAGGTAGAAATAAGTCCGGGCCTTGGAGGGCTAATTAGACATGCACCCGTGGCGTCTGACTTTCTTCCATACATTGAACTGTGTTTGTTTGTTTGTCTCCACAGAGTCCACGGGTCCTGCTAAGGTGGTGAGAGCAGGGAATCCGCCCAGAGCCAGACGAGGAGGAAAGGTAATGTCCATTATGTCCATTACACCTGCTTATCACGAGGGTGTGGGTGTGTGTTATGCACACATGTTTGTTAACATGTGCTATACCAGTGGATGCACTGTTTGTCCTAAGGGCGGCGGTTCTCAGAGTAGGGCCTGGGGACTCCCAGGGGTCCTTGAAGGCATTCCAGGGTGTACCCAGGGAAAGTACATCAGGTAGTTCTTCTTGGAAATGTTTAATTTTCATTTTTTTGAGCTTCAAATTGACATTGTTCAGTTTGGCTCACCAATTTTGGAGTTTTTGCAGATAACAGTGCGTTGAAAGGCTCACTTCTGTGATTTTTTTTTCACTGTATAAAGAATGGGCCTCTGCTATTACGGTAACCTATTTTGCTTAAAAATAAAATTGATTTTTTTTACTCTCCCAAACAGTAGTTGGCCTCAATGACTCAACCTCAACGATCAGAAATGTAGATCTTTCTGTTCTGGGGGTCACTGGTGTTTTTCAGAAGAGGGTCTACAATCAAATGTACATGTTAATTTGGCTGTCATGTTTGAGTACTATGCACTGCATACACGTTCTCATGCCTGTGTTGGGAATTGATGGGATTTTACATACCGGAAAAAAGCTGTTGGTGATTCTGCTTATTGGACCAATTTCTATATTGATTCTCTTCCTGATCGTTATCCAGTGTGGAACGAAGCTGTTTTATTATCTGTGAGTCAAGGACTTAACAATTCTGGTCCTTGATCCACCTCTATTTTGGAGCATGCAATCTTTAATATACAGTATAAGGGAGTGTAAAATAATTACAAAAACAGAGTTCATGATCATGATCACTTTTAAATTTCCCAGGCTTAACAATAGCTTGTTTTGGCCGTCATCATAATCTGTACCTTCCCTTCATGACGGAACCAAATGGAACAGCTGAAACACATGAGCTCAGTGAAGTTCGAATGGCTTTTTATTTTTGCAAAGTCATCACAATTTTCAATTCAAAGGAGCTTTATTGGCACGAGAAAACAGACCTTTACATTGCCAAAGCAAGTATCATAAAAACAATACAATAAAAACGGTTGAAAACGGGGACAAATATATACAGTTGGAGGGGGTACAGAGTTTTGTAAACAGAGTTATGTTACACTGCATTGTTTTATAACAGGTTATAGCATGTTATAACAGGGTATAGAACTTTAATTCCTGTTTTCTTCTCATTTTCTCCTCTTTTTGGTTAGTAAACAAACAGAAACAATTATTTGCTACTTCAGGGCAGATTATGCAGAATAAGAAAGAGAGCAAATAAATTTACCATCACACTCTCTAACGTCGCTGTCTATGCATGCGCCGGCATGATTGTTTCTGACATTTGCCAGTGTGGTAGTCATTTAGACTCCTGTGTCACTCCTTCCTTCTCACTGCTACTATAGTCCTCAGGCTCCCTGCTTTTGATCTCAAAGGATTTACCCTAGTTTCGATTTCAATATTAGCTGGGATTTGGTACAATAGGATGAAGCAATTTGGAATTGTACCAGCTGGGGGAAAATGTCCCCTTAATCTTGCCTGTCCCCTTCACTTTCTCAACATGTGTGTGATATGACACACATGTGCAGAACCAAGCATCCTCTCAGTCATGCTCGGGGTGTGTGTGCAGAAGTAGAATCTGCTTCCTGTTATGCATATTTCAAATCCTGGAGAGCAGAGCAGTCTGCCTGTCTGTCTGGCCAGTGAAACTGCCTAAGGGCGAGTTTATCTAGCTGCCATACTTGACAAACGTCCCCAGAAGCATGTTTTCATTTTTTAAGTTTCACTTTTTAGGATGTTTCGGATGCTCATATTTGCCTATTGTAGCACTGATCATCTGGATTCTGACTGGAACAACACCCTGTGTTATTGTGACACTAGAGACAGACACACGTTATTGTGATACTGAAGGCCTACATTATAATTGTAAATGGTGCATTTATACAGCACCTTTATCCAAGGCGCTTTACATAGATAGTAGATCCCATTCACACACCAATGGCGGCAGAAACCATACAAGGTACTGACCAGCACACTGGGAGCAATTAGGGGTCGCATTTAGGCGTCTTGCTCAGGAACACATTGACATGAACTCTGGCAGAGCCCGGGTTCGAACCGGCAACCTTGCAGTTACCATCCGGTACTCTACCCCTGAGCCACTGTCACCACATGCTTTATTATAGCATTTTCCTTTTGAACATTCCTTTTGAACACATGTTTATGATGAGAGATTCCTTTTTTAATGAAACGAGAACACATTGCCCAGTATTTTAAAAATTTCAGACATAAGAGTGCACTCCAAATGTATACTTCAATTGCTATAATGGGACCTTCACTAAGCCCAAGCAATTTTACTTTGCCAGACGTGCTTCTCAACCATTGGGATGCATGTAAAAATGTGTTTTCTCTATATAAATCTATATAAATTTAGATCATTTCAGTAGCAAGAGTTTCATAATGGAGGTCATGTCCTGGAAACATGTGCATCACATTATTTCATCACTAATAGACTAGAAATATGAGGAAATATCAATAGGGACTAATGGTATGATGTAAAATTTTCACGTAATGCACGGTTAAACCACAGTGATTAGGATTATTTCATCACCTTTGTGAGGCAAGTCGTATAACTTTTGAACTTTTTTAACTTAAAGGGACATTTTACAGTTTTTGCAAAAAAAGATTTAAACAGATTTAGACATCTCTCTGATGTCATCGACAGTACTTCCTGGACTACCGTACATTTCCCACAATTCTATGCTGCACTGCACCTCTCTGTGGATAGGGAGACAACAAGTAGTCTCAGTAAGAAATGTTATTTTTTGGGGGGAAAAATGACAAAATGTCCCTAATGTGTCTATGTGACATCCATTCAAAATAACATGCCACACTCGCCAGACCATATGCCAGTTTAGCAAAGATCGCTAAAATTATTTGGATTGACTTTGGATGTTCAGCAGCAAAGGGTCAGTTGTTGATTTGTGGTTTCAGAAAGGCTTCAAAGGCTCCATCCAATTCACCCATCGGATTCTACTCTTAAACAAAACTAACCAAAGTTTTTGCATGCTGTTGCAGGTCGGAGATTTTGGTGATGCCAATAACTGGCCGACCCCAGGAGAGATCGCTACTAAAGACATGCAGGTGGGTTGTTAGTAGTAGTAGTATCCACTTTTCACTATCTGAGAAATGTCTGATTTGTCATATTGCAAGGTACATGATACGTATTCAATGCTTGTTGTATTCCATGCTACATTTTGTCGGCTTCAAATGCCCCAAACTATTTACTTTCATAGTTCAAAAGGCCAGAAGTAGCAGATCTACAAGCTCTGAGCAACACGTTTCGAGTTTGTGGATGTGACACTTTTCGATGCTTTTCTGTGGCGCTGCAGTACAAGTGTCAAGTACGGTGTTCATATAAGAGTTGTCTTTTCCACAACAGTGGCAATGCCCTTGAGCAAGGCAGTGAACCGTGAACTCTGTTGTAGAAGTTGCATTCTTTTCAGCTGTGGCTTCGCACCTCTGAACTATTGTTTAAGTAGGCCAAAAAAATTCGCAAACTAGCTTAAAATGTTTCACTATCATTAACATTTCCACGTCCACATGTGTCCTAAGAGGTAGCTGACAAAAAGCACGGTTCCCGGAATACCGCCCACACACATGCGACACACACACACACACACACACACACACACACACACACACACACACACACACACACACACACACACACACACACCACGGTCAAACAGTGCAGGCTACAGATTGATTTCAGTGACCTTTATCACTGAGCATTGTTTAGTTGGTACATCACATTTTAGATCAGAGACATGCCGTGTGTGTTGTGGGTTATACTGTATATATTATCCTCCTAACCATTCAATCTCTGTCCTTGGAATGAGAGGGGGAAGTTCCCAAAATCATACTCATCAGTCTGCGTGACTACCTATTTGAAAATATACCCCATGGATCCTATTGCAAGAGAAGATTTTTACGACTAATACCATTTGTATATCTCTGAGCCCTTAATTTATAACATAATCATTTATTTAACTCAGATTGTACATACAGTATGCTAGGGTCCATTTGGTTCCATTTATACACTCTTGAGTTACAGGATAAATCACATGGGCGTGGCACAGGCTGGTGCCGGAGGTTTGCACATGCTTAGTGTAAACAGGAACTGCTATGGTGGAATGTACCAGCAGAGGCGCTAGATATAAATCCCATAACTGTAAATTATGAGATCCAGAGTAGTTGTGAATTAAACAGCATCACTCTTCCCTTTTCAAGTGTTTTATATAATGCATCCACTGTTTGAATGAACAGTATCATTGTTTCTTTGTCATTTGACAAAAATAAAAGTTGACACATGCTGTCTGTAATTTAAGCAAGCATCACAAACGGGGAAAATCTACAAAAGAAAAAAACTAAATGTAGGCTACTTGTCTACTTGCCCTTGTCTTCAGTCTGTTATCAACAGCTTTTTTCCTCCACGCGGTAGTTAAATTGACATAATATTTAAACTAAAGACTAAAGCATTATAGTATTCTCTTTTTATATTTTTTATTATTTCAGTTCAGGGTCAGTAACTCTAGCGCCTCTGCTGGTACATTCCACCATAGCAGTTCCTGTTTACACTGAGCATGTGCAAACCTCCGGCACCGGGGTGTCTCCTCTGACCTCTTTGGCAGCAGCCGTTGGGTATGTGGGCGGGAGTCTGACCTCTAAGCAGAGTCTCTGAAAAGTAGAACACACAACAAACTGGAAGTTTGTTTGCCTTTTTTTTCTAAAGAGAACCGGACTGGTAAAAATGAGTAGCTCCTGGGGTAAAAAAAGGAAAGCCTGCTAAACAAAGAAACCAGCTCCGTTATGTGAGGCACGCACCCACTGAGTGACTTACTGGTTAGGGCAGGGATGCCCAAAAGGTAGATTGTGATCTACCAGTAGATCACACAGGCCATGCAGGTAGATCAGAATCAGAAGCTTTTATTATTTTTTTTTATTGTCATTACACCAGGTATTCGACATCACATGTATGCATTCAACAGTGATAGCAACACAATGATACCGAGGGTTAGATGCAACAAAATGACGACAGTGCAGAAAGAGTGCACCGGGCCGCTGCAGATTAACCGCGCCGCCACTGGTTTCTCCTTTCACTCACATGACACTCCTTTCACTCATATGACAGTCCCCTAAAATGTATAGATCTGTAACTCTTGAGAGTGTTAAAATGAAACCAAATGGTCCATTTGGTTTCATTTTACACTCTCAAGAGTTACATTGTTTTAAACATCTGAATTATGTAATTTCAAGAGTCCACACAATTAGAAAATGGAGAATAATTGTTATTTTGACCAACGTTTTGCCAGTTCTCTTTCCCAATTGTGGACAAAAACGTTATTAGCTTCGAGTGCAAGAGACTGAATTCAAGATCACGAACTGTCAACTCAAACCTAAAATACTGATTTCAAATGTCAGTAATAGCATATACAGCAAAACCTTCCAATTCTCCCCCTCTATTTTTCATATTCTTAAACACTATAACAGTAAGTAACACCATCAACACTATTTCAAAGTCAAACTTTTTCTTGGGGCCTTGAAATGGATTTTTTAATGTGTAGATCTTGTTGAGCCGATCATTTTGAAAGTAGCTCTCATGTCAAAAAAGTGTGGGCGCCCCTGCGTTAGGGAGCCACAAAGCATACAGTGTAAAGGCTCCTAACATGTACTCCCCATTGCAATCAGAACAGCGGATTTGTTACCAATCTTCCGTCATAGTCTGAAAACTCACCTCTTCAGACTCCATCTTAGCCCACAGCTCTTGCAGTAGTACTTGCCATAGCCCAACTTGCATGTCTTACATAGCATTTTATGTAAAGTTAGATAGCAGTTAGTCTATCCTAAGTTCACCATTTAATAATTGGTATACTATTTAGTATGGAGTTAAAGGGGTACTTCACCCAAAAAAAATCTTTTGGTCATTTTATGGTCTACTCAGCCTCATGTGAACACACCAGACAGTTTATAAGTTACTCCTTTCAGTATTTAGATATTTGATGTTCATTAGTCTGCCAGACCCAAACCCATTATAACTTAAAACTCCATTTTAACCATGACAGATTATTCGAAAACAACCAATCTTTTTTCTGGTGACTGATATTGTCCTCCTAATACGTGAGAGGGCAGTGGAATTTCATTTACAGTTTTTATTTATTTTTAAAATATTGTTTTATTCATTTGGGTGGGCATTCCCAAATATGGAGGGGGCTACATTTTACAAAACAATATTTTCAAAATAAATGAAAACTGTAGATGCAATTCCACTGCCCTCTCACGTATTAGGAGGACAATATAAGTCACCAGAAAAAAGATGGGTTGTTTTCGAATAATCTGTCATGGTTAAAATGGAGTTTTAAGTTATAATGGGTTTGGGTCTGGCAGACTAATGAACATCAAATATCTAAATACTGAAAGGAGTAACTTATAAACTGTCTGGTGTGTTCACATGAGGCTGAGTAGACCATAAAATGAGTTTTTTTTTGGGTGAAGTACCCCTTTAAGTCTTTTGTATTTTGGTTTGTGTGCTTGTTTGGTCTTTTGTTCATCTTTAAAGGGATACAGTATTTCAGTTTTAAAATAACCTATTGTGATTTTAATTATCTACTCAACTTTATGTGAACAAGTTAAGTTAAGTTAGTCCATTCAGTATTTAGATAATTGATGTTCATTTTCCTCCTTCCTATACAAACCCATTATAACTTAAAACCCCATTTTAACCATGTTAGATTCATCAGAAACACTTCAAACTTATGACTGATATTGTCCTCCTAATACATGAGGGGATGTGCTTTTTCATTCACTGTTTTCAGTTATTTTTAAAATATTGTTTTGGAAACTGTAGTAGCCCCGGCGATACGCTGGTTGCGGCCAAACAAATAAAACGATTTTTTAAAAATGAAATGGAATGAAAATGGTAAATGAAACGGCCCGGCCCTCACGTATTAGGAGGAGTATGCCAGTCACTAGATAAATGGTAAACGTGACTGGCAGTGGCTGCACATGTGGGCATAGAGTCGATATCAGGCAGTGCAGCACAATAATGTCCAGAGAGTGGGCTAACTTCTCTAACAATTGGAGGGAGAGTGTTCCTGTTCCAGAATGTAGGCCTGTATGTACTGTACTAATTTGGCCATCCGCTGCAATTGCACACTGTTGTTTCAGTCTGGCTTGTAGTTCATCCCATGAGTCAGTGAGCCAACATCACACCCGGTATGGGGTCCTGTCCTCCTATTCTCTGCTTTCCACAGGTGTTAATCAGCACTTCTCTCTCTCTCTACACACAGACATAGACACACCTCCGCCATGTGTCTCATTTTGCCTTACAGTAGCTGCAGCAGCATGAATCCCCCCAACGTCCCCCCTCTGGAGAGGAGCAGAGTTAGAGTTGAGTCGGGCAGGCGGCCATTTCTATTTCTAAACTGGGCTGTGCGATAGGTTGATAGGTTGTCACTGGCAGAATGACCCGGCTAACCCCCCTTTTTTAGACGGGACGGGGCTGAGCAAGGTGTAGCAGAGAGGTGTAGCGGAGCGGAACGAATCTGCCGATCACCCAGGGGCGGATGTAACGTGTCCCATTTGGGGGGGGGCAAGAGAGCATGTTGGAGGGGCAAGAAAAAATGGTATGGGGGCGGCTTCATCGCACCCATACCATTTTCAGTTACAGAACTTTTGTTGGTCATGTAAAGCATCAATAATAACATCAGTTGTTGTTGTTGAAGTTGCAAAAGACATGCATGCATAAAGCTAAAGGTCTGACTCAGAGAGTTTTCGGTTTTCAATGATGAAATGCTGTTGGTTTAGTGGTGACACAGCTGTAGTTCGTTAGTAGCAGTAGTAATGGTTCAAATCATTTTAATTATAAGCACTTTAATTTGAAATATCTTGGGTTGTTTTGCATGGCATCGTGTTTGGGGGGGCAGACTGGGTATTTAGGGGGGCATGCCCCCCCCATGCCTATGCCTAGATCCGCCCCTGCGATCACCCGTTGGGTGTTGGCGCGGGCGGGTGGGGGGGATAGTTGTGGGGGAGGGCTGGTTCAGGCCAGGGGGTCAGAAAATGTGTGTCACGTCATCCGTTCCAGAAATAACCAAGCAGGGCCTGGGCCAGAGGGTACCAGAGCAATGCCTGGGAAGGGATGTCCTTTTTAGGGATCCCCTATAATAACGGCGTCCCTGGATCTCTAGACCCAGGCTATTCTTAGGGATTATATAGCCGGTCAAGTGCACATTGTGGCCCCCACGTATCGTTTTAAGGCTGTAAATCATCGCACATGTAATTGCACAAATCACAAATTATGCATGCTTTGATACTTAAGTGTAGGACTAGTGTAACAGAATGGGCAGAGTGTGGGGAAGATGAAATGCTTTCAGACACAGACATCCTTTTGTTTGCATTTGACCATTCTGGCTTATAAATGTTAGTAGTGGATTATCAATCGTTTGAATTCTGCAGCTTGTTTTTTAGTTTGTGGTCAGGTTGTTGTTGCCAGCTTACTTAAAGGGATAGTCTGGATTTTTTTTTAACTTCCAGTAAGTTATATGAAATGCTGTCCATTAATATAGTGGTGTCAACTGCATTAATTGATTGCCAGAGTCCCATGATGGAGTTCTCTGTTTTTTCTCAATATTAAGTAGTTCCGGTAATTTTATGGGGGTTCCTGGGGCCACACAGTAAAAGTAAATTAATCCACAAAACTAACGTAATTTGTACTGTTGAGTTATTTCTGCAATATTAGGACCTCCTTCGTTCATTTTTGACCCCCTTATCACATGGAAATACTTTTTGGGAGTAGTGATATGGACACAAAATATATAGTTCCCTGTGATAGAGGTGTCAAAAATGAACACAGGATGTGCTAATTTTAGAAATAGGCCAACAACATAAAGCAAGTTAGTTTTTTGGATTCATTTACTTTCACTGCGTGACCCCAGTGACCTCCCAAAAGTGACTGGAACTACTTCATATTTCACCAAAACCAGAGCAGAACTATCCTTTTAAGGTTTACTCGGTGCATTTAAAACCTATGATCGGTAATCACAAAAATGAACTGTCAGAATATAATATTTCTATTCCTCCCAACCACAGCCAAAGAATAAACTGTGGCTTTAAGCGGTGGAGAACTTATTCATGGCTCATGATTTACCACCTTGTGTGAATATAAAAGCCACTCTACTTCAATTCCCCCCAATTCAATTGACGCCATTGGACCCCAGCCACAATGCTAATCCCATAAGTGTGACTTATGTATGTTTGTGACAGGTGGTGTGTTTGATTTCCTGTGTGTGTTGTGTGTAGCTTGTTGTTTATGCGTCCCCTCTGTAGTGGCGTTTCTAAAGAATTTGGAGCCCTAGGCAAGATTTTCCCTGGAGCTCCAGGGAAAATCTCCTGTAAAATGTTGCCCCCAAGGGATAAAATGAACTATTTTTTAAACTAAAGAACATATTATGTGTTTTAAATGTTCAATTCTAGTTATAGAGGACAACAAGTATCAGGGGTTGGCACTAAGGTCTCTGAGGCTCATGGTCACTTGCCCACCAAAAATATATTGTAAATTTTGCAGATGTAACTCTTGAGAACGTAAAAATGAAACCAAATGGACCCGCAAGGGTCCATTTGGTTTCATTTTTACGCTCTCAAGAGTTAAAATTCATCATCTTAATTAGCCCAGGTCTACAGTACACAACTAGAGAATGTAGAAGATTAATGGTCATTTTGATGTGTGTGTTAATTTGCCTGTTTTGTTTCCCAAATCCAGCCTGGAATTGTGGACAGCTAGAAAGCAGGGAAAGACACAGAGGCAGAGTGCAATGACTGCCTTCAAGACAAATTTATCTTGTGTTGTGTTATAGTGCACTAAGTTGCACACTTGCCCGATTGGGCAACCAGGTAGCAGACTTCACTTGCCCCACCATTTTTTTTACTTGCCCCGGGCAAGCAGGCAAGTGTTAGTGTCAAGCCCTGAAGTATTATTAGCCTGGTATCCTTTTAAAGCATGTCTGGTGGTCGCCCCCTCCCCTCATGGTTGCCCCCCTCCCCTTATGGCGCCCTAGGCAACTGCCTATTCTGCCTAATGGCAAAAACGCCCCTGCCCCTCTGTGTTCTGGGTGGAGCCGACATGCCGTGGGCTCCGCCTTGGCTATCATCATCACCATCCACTGATACCAGGGCTGGATTTAGCCAGCCTTACTAGGGTGGGCTGGAAGAATGGCAGGGTGGGCAACATCCAAAGTTTTTACTATATGAAGCAGTGGTTTTCAACCTTTTTGACACCAGGGTCAGCTATTTATTCGGTATTTCAGCCACGGACCACCATTTGAGGACAGTTTAGCCCCACAGACCCCAAAACTAAATATTTCTTTTGCTTTTGTGCACAATTCCAGGCTGGATTTGGGAAACAAAACAGTCAAACGCACTGATCAAAATGACCATTAATCTTCTACATTCTCTAGTTGTGTAGATTTAGGCTAATTCAGATGGTGAATATTTTAACTCTTGCATTCATTTTTACGCTCTCAATGAGTTACAGATATACAAGTGTCCATTTGGTACTTACCAACAGTCCATCATTTAGCTGGGGCAACCTGGAATCCTCTCAGGGACAACTGGTGGTCCCCGGACCACTGGTTTAAAACCACTGGTGTAGGGGATTCTCAGCACAAACATTTGTGCCTCAAAACATTAACATGTGAAGCAGTTATTGTATTGTTGTACTCCTCTGTTTGACAGCTTTAGTTGTAGGCTATGCAGGTTATGATTAGTAATACAACAAATCATACATTCATTGATGATGAATTATGATATAAATGCATATTAAGCCTAGCGGCAGCACACCAACTCAAACACATTAATACATTGATGCATAATTGATGCATGGTTGGTAAATTGACCTTTATCAGATCTTTAAAGGACCACTTCACCACTTTTCAACGTATCTTCATATAATAGGTCCTCACTAATGTACATGATAAAATATCACTATTTTTTTCTACCCGGTCTCTGTCTTACAGTAGGGCTGTGGGCAGTTCAGAAACTTCTTCCAATGACATCATCTATGCTGGAATCCAAGCTAATAGAAACTACAGGCTTTCTATTCCTGAAAAGTCGCAATGTAAAAATGGCAGCCATCATTTTTCTCGATAATAAAAATATAAATATCTTTTCAAAAACACATAGTTTAAAAAAAATCTGCAGAATGATGTCATTGGAAGAAGTTTCTGAACTGCCCACAGCCTTCCTGTGAGACACAGACTGAGTAGAAAAAAATAATGGTATTTTATCATGTACATTAGTGAGGACCTATTATTATATGAAGATGAAAAGTGGTGAAGTGGTCCTTTAAGATACCTAGATAAAACTACAAATAATTTGGTATTATTGATCAACGTCTGCCTGCTGTCTCTCCTACGGTATCACATCAACACAGTGTGGAATTGTGAACAAGTTCTTGTGGAAAGATATTCTTTAGTGGCTCGATGGCGACTGCAGGTTTGCAGTTTGAACCCAGGCTCCCCCTGGAGTTAGTGTCGAAGTGTCCCTGAGCAAGGCACCAGACGCCCATTTGCTCCTGTATGGTGACTGGTTTCCGCGGCCATCGGTGTGTGAATGGGTGAATGCAATGCACAATCGCCTTGGATAAATGCACCATTTACCTACACTGTGGCGTTGCTGCTCACCCGTCAGTAATGAAATCTTCCGTACACCTTCCATTCATTCCCAATGGAATGGAGTATGAACGGTTGCACATTTGGCAGAATGATTCAGCATTCTGATATCATTATTTACACAGCTTGATGCTCCACACGGCACGCTGCCATTATTGATCCCCCCCACACACACACACAGCCCTGCAGGCTGCACGCGTTCCATCAACCACTGACACTGTCGCAAACCATCATATCACTCACTATCAAGAGTTCCATTTGCTGGGCGGCATTAGAGGAGACCCATGCCTCGTACTTTTGATATCCCCACCCATCCTCTCTCTGGTCATTTCATTTTTTTATGACCGGTGGGGATATGTCTTATAATGGCTTCCGGTCAGACTAATGCACTCTCCTTGTGGGACTGATAAATTTGTTTGATTATAATATCATCATGATTCAAAAGCAACTCTCTTGTCCACCTACAGAGATGACAGGCGTGTAGGAGAAGACTAAATGAGGGCTCAGAAGACACTCCTGTCTTCAAATGCAAATGCATGTTTTAATGAGAAGCAGCGTTTAGTTCCGTTAGACCAGGGGTTTTCACTTAGAATCAATCTGAGGATCACTGTTGAGTTGGGGTGAGGATACGCCCATAATATGGGCTAAGAGTTTGTGCTTTTGCAACACGTGCTGCTATGCAGTACGCCTCCGGTGTGTACACTTACTCAAGTCCCAACGAATTCTCAACCAACGGTCCATTAACTTCTGATGATTTCCTAATATTAATGACTCGACTCAATCAGACAATCCGGTTGTAACTCCCATATTCTGTTGAATTTCTTTATGCCCAAATTCTCAGTAAATGACTAACAACATGGGTGGTCACCGTAGGCCACTGTTTCTCAATAGTAGTTGAAAGAGAAAATGTAACATACATCAGTAATTGAATTGTTAGCGACCACTTGCAATACTTCCGTGGACCTCGTGTTGAAATCCCCTGTGTTAGACCTTCGTCACGCTATCTTTAGGAGGCGGGATTATTTTTCTTTTCTTCACCTCACAATTCAACATTTACATTAAAAATGTACGTTAAAACATATTTGCAGGCTATCGTGGGCCATATTTTCTTAAAGGAAATGTGTATTTTAATTTCAAAACAATATTTCATATAGCCAATCTACAATCTCACAAACATGTCACGTTGCGATGAACTTAATAGTCTTATGAACTTATAGACCGGCTAGTTGTGTCACACAACAATATGTATGTCTAACAGGACTTGATCTTGATGGTTAAGCAGGTGTCTCATCTTTCTACTGTGATCCCTCCTTTGTTTAACCAAATCGGACCCTGCTCTTATCTGCGTCCTCGCTGAAGATAAGCCACTCTTGTTCCCCTCAGAGCAGAACTAGCATAACTCTTTTGCGTCCGTTTTTCATATGGACGCGTGCTCAGTCATAGAGATTGGATGAGATCCTCTCAATTATTCCCAGAGCTCAGAAGAAGGAGCAACGAGAACGGATGTTCTAATCTATACCTGTCCACAAACCTGGCCATCATCATAACACTGAGGAATTTTAACCTGATTGAATTAATAGCTCATGACTTGATTGTCAACGTGTCATGAGTTAGGGGTTAGATTTGGGGTAACCTTTGAAAATACCAGCACTCAAGGAACTGTCCTTTAAGAAATGACACCCCCCAAAAAGGTGAAGATGAAAAAGTGTGTGCGTGTGCGTGTGTACTGTACTGTACTGTACTGTACTGTACTGTACTGTACTCTACTGTACTGTACTGTCTTGTGTGAGTGCAAGTACTTGTGTGTCCATCCATGCATCTATCCATCCCTGTTCCATCTAAACCTCCCTCCTTCCCATACCATCTCATCCTCACCCCCTCCTACCTTTCTCTCTCCCTCCCTCCCTCCCATCCCTCCCTCCCTCCTCCTCCTCTCCCCCTGCCTCCTTGCCTTCCTCCTCTCAGATGGAGGTAGAGACGCAGCCCGTGACCTGCCCGGCGACTGTCAGGCAGGTCAGAGACTCTCGGAGATTCCCCGTAAGTTTTCCTCCTGACGGCCTGCGGGTGGTGGTGCTTCTGGTGGTGGTCTTGGTGATGATGGTGGTGGTGTAGCTCTGGTCCAGAGCTCCACTGCTTCTGAGTCTGACCTGCATTGGAGCTCTGCTCGTCTCCGTTCAATGGGCCATTACTCCACCCGACCAGCCTCTCTTCTCTAGTGGATATATAAAGAACGTTTTACCTACTCACCAAAATAAACACGTCTTGTGTCATTAGAAAGCCCAATTACATTAGTGGTAGCACTTTGAGCCCCCCACCACACGGATAAAATGGACTTTTTGGCCAGAACGCGATAGTTTTTCTCCGGAAAAACAACCAGGATTTGCGCCCTCTACCGATATTGCCAATAGAAAAGTTCCATTGGAAATATTTTTCCTTCAGTGAAAAACAATCGCGTTCAGTCCATTTTATATGTGTGGTGGGGGGCTCAGAGTGCTACCACTAAGGTAAGTAGGCTTTCTAATGACACAAGATTTTGGTGAGTAGGTAAAGCGTTCTTTATATATCCACTAGAGAAGAGAGGCTGGTCGGGTGGAGTAGTGGCCGATTGAACGGAGACAAGCAGAGCTCCAATGCAAGTCAGACTTGGAAGCAGTGGAGCTCTGGACCAGAGCTAGTGGTGGTGGTGGGGGGAATGCTGACCCAACCTCCTTCTGGCCTTTGGGCGACCACACCGTGGTCGACCTTCAAAGCTCATTAACCACATTAAATACCCTTTGTGTACTGAACGTGTTTTGGTGTTCTAAGCATCATGGTACACTAAATATCAGACCTACAAGCTCAGTGCGCCACCGAGTGGCGCGATATGAGCTCGTCGGTGGCGCGATATGAGCTTGTAGATCTGATATTTTTTTGAAAAATTGTGAAAATTATGCGCAAATCTAAGAATATATTCTATTTGACACCTGATTGTAGTTTCTGTTTCTGATGCTAGTTGCTGACAGATTCTAGTTTTTCTGAGAATTCTATGTTCCTGTGTCAGTGATGCTCAACATATTTCAGCTTGTAGGCTAGCCATTTTAACTATTGCAACATGTCATAATATAGTCGAAAACAATTAAGGAATAAGTCACTGGTAAAACCAGTCAGCTGCGTTTTCTATTCATTAGATAAAGTACTGTACACGGCCAGGGGGGAAGAAACCCCAAGTGCAGCACATGCTAGAATTACTGATGTACTGTACTGTATTTAGCACGTGCTTAGGCCTGAACTACTGTATGTACGGGATGTGTCGCAGTGTGTTGAGAGATCACTACCAAGGTGATGCCTGCTACCCTTTGCATTCCTGGTGCACGCACACATAATATGCAAATACACAACGAGGAGAGGCATTATTATTTAGACACAGCCATGCAGGTGAAAAAGAGGAAATCGTCTTACAGTTCAGTTAGTTTTCTTTGTTGTGCAGACACTAGTTAAAAAAAAGATAAATAAATCTGATCTAATTACTCGTCACCTATAGCCTATCAGAGTCCTTTGTTGAGCACAGTGTATATTGTTAGTTGCATGCTAGCCAGGTGGCATGCAGTTTGCTCACTCATTGTTTTTTTTTGTTTTTCTTGTGAGTGGCATTAACAATACTAACACGCTGTTTGTCGTGGTATTTAATTATCACCATGCCAATGACGCGTTCTTCCCTCTTTATGCGTGTGTCGGAGCGAGACTTTAATCTGGAATGTTCAAGACCATGGGTGTCAAAACTCTGGCCCGCGGGCCAAATTTGGCCCGCTGTGTAATTTCATTTGGCCCTTTAGATATTATCAAAGGGGAAGACAACCCATTTTAACATGTCATTAATATACCTTAGAGATGTTGTGTGGACATGATGACATGATGTGGACATGAAAAAAAGTTCCCCCAATTCCGTATTTCCTAAAAATGGAGGTCTGGTCCTACTCGGCACCCTTGGGTGTCGAGTACACTGATTGACAAGCTGACTGTTGAGGTTTTGCTGAGGAATGTTATCCAGGACCTTCAGCACATGACCTCCACTTCCATGCATTTCTAATGGGAGATTACTGCCATGCCGTACCGCTTTTGTTTTGCGCTGTAGGTTCCAGAACCCAAATCCCAGCATTTAGTGTAGCTGTTGTGAAACTTTGCGTCAGACAGTTTTTTTTTTTTTTTGTAGGGCAATGCGACAAAATGTCCATTTGTAATGTAAGTGTAAAATTTCATCAAATAACAGAAGTACAAGTCGCAATGTGTTGCTGCTTGTAGCTTGTAGATGGACTATTTGTTGCACAACAAGTAATGGGTCTTAAGTGGGTACTGTGTGTGTGGGTGTGCGCACGTGTGTGTGTGTGTGTGTGTGCGTGTGCGTGTGTGTGTGCGTGCGTGCGTGCGAAGTGTATATGAAGCTGAACATGTGCATTACACCAACTTGGTCTCCAACCTGCTACTTTGCATGACTCTTGTGCAAAGAACTGACACCTTGCACTAGATAAGTGTGTTCGCTGATAGCCAACCCTGCAGTAACATGCAGACGAGGCTGAATGTTATGTTTGACCAACTTAAACTCAAATATTGGCACTGTGTGGGAGCAAGAATAATCAGAAAGCCACCATACAGAAGCATGGGGAGCTCCTCTGTGCCCTTCTGTGCATGTGCGTGTGCGCGTGCGTGTGTGTGTGTGTTAAGCCTAAGTTTTTAGGCTTGTTTGTGGAAAACTTTCTAGAATTCTCCTGTGTGCGCCTCTTTGCACGGGCGGATCTAGGCATAGGTATTGGGCCCAGTCTGCCCCACCAAACATGATAGCATGCAAAACAACATAATACAAAAGATATTTAATCATTGAAAACGGAAAACTCTGAGTCAGACTTTTAGCTTCATGCATGCTGTGTGTCTGTTGCAACTTCAACAACAACTGATGTTATTATTGATGCTTTAATTGCCTAATAAAAGTCCTGTAACCGAAAATGGTATGGGGTATGGGCATACCTTTGGGCATACCATTTTCTCCTGCCACCGCAATTGGGAAATGTTGCATCCGCCCCTGCCTCTCTGTGCTGCAGTCTGCAGTTACATGCGTCAATGCGACAGGATCAAAGAGAATCTCAGTGAAAGTGATAAACACCTGGTGAATCTATATTGGTCCCCATCCATCAGTCACTGTGCCATACATACTCACCCACCCACCCAGCGCCTCAGGGACATCTAGGCTACATACCTGTAATTCATACTCCGTTGTGAATCTACACGCTCTACAGTGGTATCATGTTACTTTGGTTTAGATAAGTGCATAGCTTCAGACTCTCATAGCCGGCAAAATTGTCATGACCAGTGTTGGGCAATATTACTACATTAATGTTACATTACTTAGTAATATATTACCTATTACTTTTATATTACTTTTGTGCCAAACCTCCCCCACCCACGAAAAAAAGGCAATACAACATGTGTTTAGTTCAGCTACTTTAAAACTGAATCTCCAATTGTTGAAAATTGTTTCCAGTAATTATTATTAACAAGAGTCACCATTCAGAAATGCTATAAATTAAAGCAGCAATCTCTTTAACTCTCTTTAAATGAAATGATTCCAAACAACAAAAAAGTGTTTTTTTTACATATTAAAATGTTTACAAAGTAACTAGTTACTTATTACTGTTTTGGCAAAGTTAACGCATTTCTGAAAAAAAGTAATAATATATTACAGTAATGTATTGCTAGTAAGTAGTAACTAGTTACTGCCCAACACTGGTCATGACATCCAAATGTTCATATGTTTTTGTCACCATAAAAATAAGCCTAAAGGGCATTACAGACGGCTAGTCTGAAACGCACACATTATCACGGTGATTCCACCGCACCACTCAGTGCTGACAGACGAGAATCGCGCAGCAAGGAAAAAAAACTCACAGGATTGAGGTCTTCAAAAAAATAAACGCTGGCGTAGGTATGAAACGAGCACGCGCGCAATAACGACCGGCGTCACACGCTGTCTTTATCGCACGTCGTTTTCTGAGCACAAAACGCCGGTCCCGTTGAAAGTGAACTAGAATGCGCGATTTGTTACTCCGTCATCTGTAAAGCCCCCAATAAAACCACACTCACACTTGATCACCATGGGACATTTTAAAGACATTAGCTAGCGTCTTATTTGGGGTCCATTTGGTTTCATTTTAACTCTCCCAAGAGTTAAGATATTCATCTGAATTGGCCTACACAGCTAGAGAATGTCGAGTATCAATGTCATTTTGATCTGTATGTTTGGCTGTTTTTGTCTCCCAAATCCAGCCTGGAATTGTGGATGAAAGCAAAAACAAAATGTCATCAAATGGTGGTCCGCGGCTCAAATTTTTTGTATATATATAGTGGGCCCTGGTATCAAAAAAAGGTTGAAAACCACTGCAGTAGTACACACACATGCCTGACATTTGGGTTTTGTGGTCCTTGAGATACAGGATATTTTCGGTGGAGCAACACAGTGAAGTATTAATCGGGATAAACTAAATTTGCCCTGAATGGCACTCATGCCCACCGTATTGACCCCATTCATTCCATCTACAGTATTTACAGTATGTCACTCACCTATAGATTTATCGAGCTAGGCAGTCCCGCCTCTTAGTGACATCACCCTTGTTCCAGAACTGGATTCCCCATTTCATTTTCCTCATAGACTTTCCAGCTGACGTTGATCCAGGCAGCGACAACATGCGTTTATCGCTCCCCGTTTGCAAGGCCCCTTTAGACATCCTCTGGTGTGTTCAGAGCCAGTTTCTACAACCTATAGATCTCTGGTTTAAACCACACCGCACAGCATAGCAGCTGGACAACGCAACGCGGCAGACCACTCACTGTGATTGGGTGCTCCTGCGTTGCTCTACCCTACATTATCACACTCTCTCTCAAGTGTTTTAAGCTACCACACCTTTGTGCCAAGAGAACAAAGACACCATAAGAGGAGGTGTTTATTGTTTGATTGTATTTACGACAGAATTCTGCAATTGTCCCTGCGTTAGACGAGGAGAGACAATCATAGAATCTGAGCTGCTGAAAATGTATAACATTCAAGCTGGCGTCCCACTTGACCAGTGATCTAAATGATCACAAATGATCTATGTAAAGACGATTACGCTGTGGACAAAGCCAACTCGGGTCTCAGCAAATCATGAAAACACACACAATGTTCTGGGACAATCAGTACAAATAATTATAAGAAGAAAAATGAAACAAAAAGTGTCTCATCCTGCCGTTTTTTTTGCTTCTTGCTAATTAGATATTGTATGATAATATTGTGTCTGTCATGATTTGTTGAGACCCGAGTTGGCTTTGTCCGTGGCATAATCATCTTTATATTGACCATTTTAAGTCTATGAGGAAAATGAATGAGTATTACATTTCTGGAACACAGGCGACGGCATGAAAGGGATGGGACTGCTCAGCTCTATAGACGCCTGGTATTGGTTTTAACAGCTGATGATATTGCGAGAGCACTTCTAGTGTGAGCCAATAGCCAGTTGTCAGGCGTACATGCAGATAGCGAATATAAAGTGAATGCTCACGTGGAGTTAACACCACAAACTGGTGACAAAACCTACATAAAAAACCTTGGGCTTCCATTTTCGTCACACACTAAACCCCTTTATGCCTAAACTTAAACATAGCAGTTAAAATTGGCAAGTCTACACAAGATGTCAATGTAGATTGGCTAGTTGAACAGTTCGAAAATGTTTTTCAAAATAATAAAAAAGGCAAAGAAGTATATGGATGATAAAAAGTTGAATTGAAATCAAAACAAAGCCCTTAATATTATTATGCTAAACGTACAGTAAGTGTTTGCCATAGAATTTACCACACTCACACAGTTCACACAGTGGTCATTTTCGCTCTTCTAGCACAGTGGTTTTCAACAGTTTTTGGGACCACCACCATTCTGACTAAAAAAAGCAACCTTGGGACTACTACTATTGTGTGTGGGGTGGGTGTCCCATCGTATAAACGTTTTGTAAATTAAGTAATGCAGATGTTTAACGATAATGTAACTTTTGAGAGAGTAAAACGTCAGCATAAAATGGAATCAAACGGACCCATACGGGTCCGTTTGATTCCATTTTATGCTGACGGAAAATGGCCACAGTGTGAAATGTCAAAAGAGCATTGTTTTTCTTTAACATGGGTGTGATCGAAGTGTACATACGATGCATACCTCCAGTGGCAACAATTATTAGGCTTCCCCACTGTGTTTATGTCTATACTGCCATTTGTGAGGATGGATGATATATTTTATTCTCCTCCTCCTCCCTCCCTTTCTGTCTCCAGGCCCCTAAGAGGTCCTCGGTCAAGAAGGAGTCCAAGGAGAAGAGAGAGAGCAATGAGGAGAGCAAGGAGAACCTGAAGGCCACCAAGTCAGACGACTCAGGGGAGGAGAAGAACGGTGATGACGACTCCCAGAAGAACGGACAGAAGAAGAAAGGTGAATGTTAACGTTTGTCCTATCCTACTGTTAAAAGCGACTCTGGGTGCCCCCATGCGCCTCCTTGTCACTGCCTCTCAGACGCTCATCTTGCTGGCCTGGTGTGCGGTTCTTCACAGAAAATAACATAGTTGGGTCATAAACTGTCTCAGCAATATTGTCGTGGAGATGCTTCTGTGTCGTTTGCAAGTCAGTCCTTCATATTTGATTGTTAGTTTTCAGTGAAAATGTAAGTGACTCTGCATCAGTAACTTTAACCTTTTGGCGATCCAAATGCAAATACTGTAACGTACATTAACCTGTCAACTTAGTGCCCAATACTAGGCTATGTTTATAGGATTTGTGGTGCAGGCGCAAAAAAAAACTATGGGGATTTCAATGTACCACCTCTCTATTAGTAAGCATTTCTTGTCATGTAAAAATATTCAATGCCTAAAGTAGTTTGCATCATCAGATTGAATCATTTACTACAACGATGAGTAAGCATTATTAGTAAGCATGGTCATGTAACAAGTGTGGCCAGGGAATGGAGAAGAGGGTGGCCGCAGGCGAGGGGCAGTGGGCAGCCCAGGAAACTGGTGCTGTAAACACTGTGGCTTGTTAAAATGCCTAGCGGGTTCCCTTTGCCCCCCATCCCTGCACCCCCAAATGCAAGCTCAACATAACATGCCCTCCTCTTTTTGTCATTCATACCAACGCGCCATCATAGCCTCGGTTTATCTCCAGAAATCATGCTATCTCAGTATCCCTTCACCGGACCACAGAACTGTAAGCATACCATCACCAACTGACATAAAACTGAAATATTGTATCAATGGGCCTTTCGAAAGAGGAGCAATAAAACACTGCTCTAGTTCATTTTCAAAGAGAGCTGCGTTTTCGTGGCAATAAGCTGCAGTTCGACAACGCAAATGTATTCAGGAGAGTGTGGTGCTGTGGATTTGTGGCGCACGTTAGGGCATTAACGACTTGAATTTTTTTCAAGTCGACTTGTCAGACAGTCAAGTCGATAAATTATCGATTTATCGTTTTATGGCGCGGGGGGGGGGGACCCGTGGTGGTTCCCCGAGGAAGGGTGGGGATCAAATGGTGCCGCTATATGCCGGCGCAGTGCTTATACAAAACACATCGCGAGGCTACGCATGGCGCATGTGGCAAGCTTAATACAATATGAAAACAATATTGGCACACAGCGCAGCGTCCACTCCCAGGCCAGCCATAAAAACACATAGGCTAACATTATCAATACACAGCACTGAGCAGCCCACACATTAGAACGCAACAGAAGACATGATCGTTCTAACAGCAGCCACATCAGAATACGATCCATTTACAAGAAGCCTCCTCCTCCACCACCATATCGCGCCGCGTTTCTTTTCTGTTCTATTCAGTAAATTAATGAGAATGACGCGGACAGAAGCATGCGTCCCGTGCGTCGCATGCGAAACGAGGAACAAGACGGTCACTGCACTGTAACACGGGCGGGGAATTGGTGGTTGAAATCCTGTATTCTTCTGACACTGTTTGCTGTTCGATCTGATCCGTGTACGCAATGATCAGTGGAACGCCGCACGCCCAACAGAAGACATGATCATTCTAACAGCGCCCACATCAGAATACGATCCATTTACATGAAGCGCCCTCCTCCTCTTCCACCACCACCACCACCACCATATCGCGCCGCGTTTCTTTTCTGTTCTATTCAGTAAATTAATGAGAATGACGCGGACAGAAGCATGCGGGTGGTGCTTGATGAAGTCCTGTATTCCTTTGACACTGTTTGCTGTTCGATCTTATCCGTGTGTACGCAATGATCAGTGGAACACCGCGCGCCCAGAGCGCTGCGTAAGATTGGTAAGCCTTAAGGCTGAACTCCGATAGAGTTGCAAAGGAAACTTCTGTCCGTGAGTGACAGTAACCAATATTACAGTTGAATTATATACACACGCGTCGCACACATAGAGAAAGAAAAAAGGGGAAAACAAAGGTAAATGTTTAATTCCTCCTCTTTACTCCTTTCCCTCGGAGGAAGGGAAAAAAACAACTTATCGACTCGTGCTTTTTGGAGTCGACACGTGTTATGCAAATCGATGCATCGATGTATCGATTTTTTGGTTAAAGCCCTAGCGCACGTGCTAGTTTTATGGACACGATTCACTAAACCTTGATTTGCACGTCATCGCTCCCCTCTTGAGCACACCTGGAGCAGAGCTGACGTTAATCAAGGCGTCAACAACGTGCGTTTTATCGCTCTCCGTTTGCAAGGCCCCTTTAGACATCCTCTGGTGTGTTCAGAGCCAGTTTCTACAACCTATAGATCTCTGGTTTAAACCACACCGCACAGCACAGCCGGACAACGCAACGCGGCAGACCACTCACTGTGATTGGGTGGTCCTGCGTTGCTCTCCCTACATTTTCACTGTCTCTCACCCCAACGTCTTCATGTCGAGGACTACCACCTTGTCAATTGTTTTAAACTACCACCCCTTTGTGCCAAGAGAGCAAAGACCCCATAAGAGGAGATGTTTATAGTAGGATTGTATTTATTCGAGAATTCTGCAACTGTCCCTGCTTTGGTTGAAGGGAGAGAATCATGCTGAAAGTGTATAACAACATTCAAAGCAGTGTCCACTGTCCATACATTTTTTTTTTGGTTATAGACAAAATAAAAACCACGGTACTGTATAAGCGCTCACGAATTGCATTGCGCTGTGTGAGCTTGTAGATCAGATTTTTTTTTAAATGGTGCATTAGTGGTTAAAATGTTAAACTGGGGGAAACCCTGTGCACCTCACCACCAACCCAAAGGGACCCCCGCTTTCAGAACGACTGCCTTGCAGAGCTAAACAAGACTTCAACCCCCGATTGGTCACACATCTCCTGAAACCTCGGTGTCCTTCTTTCCCCGGAAACCACACATTGCTGAGGGCATGGCGTGTGGTTTTCCTGGTGCAGGCATCTCTGCATCCGCCTGGGTTTTCCCCCAGAGTACGACATGCTTGGCCAGGGAATGTCCATCTTGTGTGAAATATATCTGTAGAAGTCTCAAAGTGGACAGCACATGTATAGTGTCTGGGGCGAGTTATGTTCAAGTTCATCCGTTATCTATATTTGCAATAAACATGCAGTGTTTAGCTGTGGTGGATATTGTTTCGCAATCTCATGATAGATATGCATCACGATACAGAGGCCATGATCAATATATATCGATTTATCAGCAGATATATTGATTATATGCTTAAAATAATGGCCGCGTTGCACAAATTCAATGAAACACTCGGAGGCTCACAGAGATCTTTAAATTAAAATAAAAAGTCTTTAATAATACCACTAACCAGATGTACGTTTGTGAACACTGATCACTCAGATAATGATGTTTAATTGTTTATTGCCTTATCAATATGGCAGCATCTCGATAGAAATAATTTCAGACACTGGTGGATGGACAGCGTATTGGCGACCGGCCCTGTTGCCGGAACGTCACTCTGCACTCTGACATTGAACACGGACACCTTTTAAACTTGAGCCTACAGCATAGCAACAACCAGGAGACCCTGATAGCTGAGCTGTTTTGGCAGCAATGAAGGGTTTAAATTCCACTAGAGAGCCAGCCAGCCAGTCAGTCAGTTAGACAGCCTGCCAGTCAGTGGACAGCCACTGGACGTTTTTCTCTGACCTTCAGAGTAAGGGGTTGTCCACAATGACAAGGGAAACTGACTTTCGCCTGCCTTTCCGGTTCTCATTTCTTTTTCCCTTTCACCCCTCCCTCTACTACTCTCTTTTGTCAATCATTGGCTCTGTCCTCAATACCTACCCAGTTAGCGGATCCACACAAGGGCCACGTCGCTTTAACTCCAAGCCTCTTTTCCGCTGTCCCAACATGATGTCTCTCTCTCGCTCCCACACACACACAGCCACACATGCTTGTGGGTAGCACGTGCATGACACACCAAGAACAGGTTCCTTTCAGTAAGCAGGCTGCTGATGCAGCCTGCTGGCCAGGAAGGGAATTGCAGCGGACTAAATACACCAGACTCACTGACACTGTTTTCCCCCAGTAAACCATGTAAAATGTAATTCTGGGGCGAGCATCTGTGATATTGGATATTTTCACTAAAGATCGTACATAACAGATTATATAGGGTATAAGTCGTTAATAAGGACATTTAGTCACAATAATAAGAGACAGAAAGTTCCCCAACAGAGATCAATCTCTGTTGGGGAGCTGGCGTTTGAGCGTTGAATTAATTCAAACAATGTACCCTCTCAGTCATCACTCATTGCAGGTCACTTGCTTAGAGTAGTTATGTTTGATGATACATGAAACATGATAAAACAAAATCTATGTAAACGTGCTGCTTTGTAAAGCTTTAAACAATTTATGACTAGCACAAGTGTTACTCAATAGAAAACAATAGGGTACTTTTATGTTCAATATAACTTCAACACAACTTTTGAGCTTGTTGCCGATTAACAGTTGCTACTGCTTTAAATCTAATCTTATAAACCTACTCAGACTGCCGGGTAGCTTGTGAAATTACCCTTGGAGCAAACGGCGAGGTGACCGCATTTTTGATCCATGAAAACTCGCTAGAAAACACATACGTCATTTGTTTGCTCAATCTCAAATGTGGATTATTACCAAAATATGCATTCAATGGTGAATTAAACATATAAAACAATAGTCAGGCAACACGTGAACGGCAATTAAATGTTTTCTACAATGCTTAATCGTGATCTGAAGGGGAAGCGTTAAAGACAGAAGCACCAAAAACTTTGAGAACCACTGGCTTTGAGGTCACTGTGCAGTGTGCACCGTTGACGCCCAAACACAGTTCTAACACAGTTCTCCTCTGTGGAATCTTCTCTCTGACAGGCAACAAGCACAAGTGGGTTCCCTTGATGATCGAGGTGAAGTCCGAGGGCCCCAGGGAGCGCTCGGCTTCCAGGAACAACAGCCGGCAGAACGAACCCCCCCGCATGCCCCCCAACGCCAGGAACGACCTCCGAGGTGAGTCTGCCGTTGTCACGACGAGCGCCTCGCTCTGGGTGACCTGTCAACACGCTGGGTCAGGCAGAGAGAGAGAGAGAGCTTCATGGCATGTTTGGGTGGCACTAACATGAACTAGACCGTATGCCATCAGTGAGAAGTGATGAGTTTCACATGTCTCTTCTCTGACTGAATATCAAATGGAGAGAACTACTACAACTCTGATCTCAGCATTGAAACGCAGAGGAGACGTTGCTGAAAAAGGGAAAATCTATTTTATGACAATTTTACAGTGTAAAAGAAAAGTAATACCCAAAACACTCCCTCACACTTGGTCACTCCAGCATGGTGGTGTTACGGTGAAGTTGGTGACCCTCCGAAGTATGTGATAATTCTGTCAAAGGATGTGACAGAATTTGAGAGCCAACATAATGGGGGAACTGATAAAGAGAAGCAAAGAAAGAAGATTGTTTCGACCCCTCCGGGTCTTCATCATGCAATTCATTGAATGAATATTCGGTAAATCATTGCAGTTTGTTTATTAGCAGAGTTCAACCTACATGTGGTGGTATTTTATTTGGACATTTAAAAAAAAATGTGTGTGAAGTCCACAAGATGTTCACATATTTTGTTTGGTTGCCGTTTTCACCATAGCACTGCCCATGCTGGAGTGAGCGGCCAAGATTTTGATTATTGGAATTTGGCTTAAAACAACAGAAACAACATGGGTGTATGAGATCTTAGTCCCAATACGAGGTTGCGTCATATCGCAGTTCAGACAGGATGCATGGTTTTCATAATACACAATTCTTACCCGTTTCCGCACATTTAATCCAAAAACGTGAATGTCCAGGAACACTAGTTTAACATTAACCCAGGTCAAGAAAGTCCAAGTCTCGGTATCTAACAAACGTTTAAATTGCATGTTTAGTCGCCATCTTCGTAGTTTTCCGAGGAGGTTGTGCATGCACGTGTTCTAGTTCTCATGAGGAGCCTTTTGGTAGCTTTGTTTGTAATGATTTTTAACAGTTTGTGCAACTGCGTTGTGTTCCAGACTGGCACAGTCAGAAGTACGAGCGTGTGGAGCGGGAGTGGCGTGACGACCATGACGAGGTGTCCAGCGTGAAGAGCGAGGGAGCGCCGTTCCGCGGCGGGTTCAGAGGACGCGGCCGCGGGAGAGGGAGGGGCCGGGGGCGCGGCGGCAGAGGTGGCCGAGGTATGTCTTCATGCATGCACACATGCACGCACAGACACGCATTTTCTCTCTGTGTTTGTCAGAAAACAACATACGTCAAAGATTTTATCATTATTTTCATTTATCACTTATTTTAATGAATGTATTCTGTATTCATTAAAGGGGCATTCCACCCAATGGAGCATTTTTTTTTTATTTCCACACAATCAACACAGTTATATTTGTGACAGTAAAATATTGAAAATGGGGGCATTTCCCTTTTAAAAGGACATTTCACCCATTTTGCAAAAATATATACTGTACCTGGTAATGACAATTCGGAGATACAAGACTCAAAACACGAAGAGGTGAAAGAGAACCACAGAATTGTGGGACTTGTAGTCCAGGAAGTGGTGAGGAGACATGAGTGCATGATGAAACTGTTGGCATCCGCATGCCATAGCTGACTTCAACCCCAGGCAGGTTTGGAATCTAAAACCTTCCATGAAATGCATATTATTATATTTCTCTACAGGAAAAATACTTTCCAAATCAACACGTCCCAAGGAGTCACATAAAATGTAGCCTGGGCAGCATTCCTTCTCAGGTTTATGGTCCGATCAGGACTAGCGGATGATATTGTTACTGCTTTTATTGTTTTGTAGTAGTTAGGGTGGAACCGTCAATCTGTGGGTGGCTAATTGAGGTTAGGGACCCAATGGAACAGTGGTTTCCAACCAGTGGTCTTTGAGAGGGTTCCAGGTGGTCCCCAGCTAAATCATGGAAGATTGGTTAACCAGGTGTAACTCCCCGAGAGCATAAAAATTAAACCAAATGGACCCTTGCGGTTCCATTTGGTTTCATGTTTACACTCTCAAGAGTTCAAATATTCATCTGAATTAGCCCAAGTCTACACAACTAGAGCATGTAGAAAATGGCCATTATTTTGTTTCCAAAATCCACCCTGTTATTGGACAAAAGCGAAAATAAACCTCTAGGAGTCTGTGGGTCGAACATGTCCTCAAATGGTGACCGGTGGCTCAAATGCTGAATAAATAGTGGGCCCTGGTATCAAAAAAAAGTTGAAAACCACTGCAATAGAATGGTCTACCTGCTATAAAGCAACAATACACTGAGGTTGCTCTTCATTAGGGGGGTTTTGAAGGAAGAACAAAACTTTGTTGAGTGAAAAAAGAAGCCTTGTTTGTGCTATATAGACCCAGCATATTTCTTCTCTGCCCTCTAACCTTGGTTGTGATGTGTATATTCTCTGCCTGGTCTGGACCCCATGCTGAGGCAATAACCACAGTGAAAACACAAGCGGTGAAATAAATCCCGTAGCAGCGGCGGTGTTATGGGCAGAGCTTTGGGTCTCCTGGGTTTTTAGAGCTGGGGGTAACAGGAAGACCCGGAATAAAGAGTTATGCCAGGGGTTTTCAATCAGTGGCCCAGCCCGGGGACCACCGGTGGTCCTTGAGAAGGGTTCCAGGTGGTCCCCCAGCTAAGCTGGTTAACCAGATGTAACTCTTTGAGAATGTAAAAAATGAGACCACTTTTCATTCATTTTTACACTCTCAAGAGTTAAAATATTCATCATCTGTGAAATAGCCCAAGTTTACACAACTAGAAGATTAATGGTCATTTTGGTGTGTATGGTATGCCTGTTTTATATCCCAAATCCAGCCTGATATTGTGGGCAAGAGCAGAAGAAATCTTTAGTTTTGGGGTCTGTGGGGCTAAAATGTCCTCAAATGGTGGTCCGTGGCTCAAATGCTGAATAAATGGTGGGCCCTGGTATCAAAAAGGTTGAAAACCCCAGAGTTATGTCATCGCAAACTCCGTTCACTTAGTGGGGTCAATCCAATGGCAGTGCTTCTACTCACACTTTATCTTTATTTGAGATTGTTTTGTAATAATAGGATATAGCATAAGCATCAGGCAACAGCCTGATTTTTATAAATTCCTTTATTTAAGGTCATTTAGTACAGCATACACACTTAACAACCCAGCTGTGATGATTTTAATCCCTTTATTTTAGGTTGTTTTCTAGTACTGTACTACGACTAGGCCTACAGCCTAAACATTACAGATACTTTACCTGTCACTGTGCAATACTTTTATGTTGCACACATAAATAGCTGCTGCCCTCGTTGAAAACAATGTCTTTCAAACTCCAGGTTGTCCCTCTTTCAGGCTGCAACAGCGCTACTGAGCGCTCAGTTTTCTGATCCCTCAATGTCGCAACATTTCGGCTGGTCCAGGGTTTTTTTGGGACGACTATTCTGGTATTTGAGCTGGGGGGAAAGAGAGTGAGAGCCGTGTTAGCTTTGGCGTGCCGTGCGTTTCTCGTACACTTGGAAGTAACTTCCCTTTTACTGAGAAACGAGGCTGAAGGGACGTTTTGTTTTCTACAGCTGTCTTTGACATTCGACCGTTTCTCTTGTTTCCCTCCACGTCTCTGTCTGAATCATCATCAGCAGCCCTTTCTTTTCATTTATTTATTAACAACAAGATAAATATGTCATTCTATGAATTCCAATCATAAAGGCTCATACAGGACACAAGAACACATTAAAGGACAGCTTTTTTTTTTTCAACCAAAATTCATGTTTTCCGTTATTAGATTAGTAAAAGATGGGTGTTAATTGTTTTACATTCTTTGCTTTCTTTAGTTTAGGTAATGGGGGGCATTCGAACATGGCCCTAAATACATATTTGTTTACAAATCTTTAAAGTGATTTCCCCAGAAAATTACAACTGTCCACAGAAGTTCACAGGATCTACTGAATGTGAAGGAGGCAGCACACCGCACTGCACTTTACACAGTCCATATTCGGACCTAGAGGCTCAATACACATTCATTAAATCATTTGTGGCCACATGTAATTTCCTAGGGTTTATTAGGACTGTTGTAGATAATTAAAAAAAGAAATCACTTTAAAAAATTGTAAAGAAATGTATGTATTTAGGACCATGTTCAAATGCCCCCTCCCATATCTAAAATCCCTAAACCTAAAGAAAGCAAGGAAAGGAAAGGAAGGAACACCCATATTTTACTTTTGTCTAATAACAACCTAAAACATGGACTTTGGTTGGAAAACAATAAATAAAGTTATCTTTTTAAATTTAAACAAGGCAAAAGTGGTGTCTAGAATATACCGTATATATCTCTCTGAGAGGGGGGTGGTTAAACTGGGGAGACAGTGATAGTATAAGAGGGAGGTGGAACAGCTGTGTTAAGATGTGTGAGAGTGATATACAGTCAGGAGGCTCTTTACTCCTCTCCTTCACCACATAGTGCGGTGGAGAGACGCTTACGGTAGGAATGTGCCCCAGGAGAACAATATAACGCTCCACAAATTAACTTTAAACACAGACTTTCTGTCTTTTCTGTCTCCTAACTCCTAACACTATGCATTCTTCATCCTGTATGCACAGTGTGTGCGCGCGCGCACACACACACACACACACACACACACACACACCTCCCTCTCTCTCTTTCTATCTCATTCACAGCGTTTTAAGAAGCACTCCGCACTTTTAAGCGGGTGTAAACTGTGCTATAAATGTGTCTCCTACATTGTCCCACCCATGTGTAGTATGATGACTCACCGATTGTGAGTTGTAGATTAGGCAATTCTAGGCATGTTTTGCATTGCACTTAGCATAGTATTAGTAATACTTTGTATTGATGTGTATATAATTGATGTGCTTCTCGATTACCCAATTAGCTGAAGAAGTTATTGAAAGAATAATTATTAACATAACACAACTGTATTAATTGAATATGAAATACGATGTAGTTGCGGTCATTCTGTGGAGGTCTCTGAGGCCACACAGTAAAGGAATCCAAAAAACTAACTTTTGTTTGTATTGTTGACCCATTTCTAAAATACTAGCGCATTGAGGCTCTATCACAGCGAAATATGTTTGCTTTTGTGTCCATATCACTACACCCAGAAAGTAGTTCCATGTGTTAGGGGGGGCAAAAAAGGATGTGCTAAAACTGAGCGTTCTGTCATCTCTCCTCTCTCCTTCCAGGTCACTATGAGTACCACTACGGCTACAAGTCCTACGAGGGCAAAGATGGAGCCTACGGCCAGAAGTTCAACAGCACCGTGACCTACTACTACGACAACCTGAGCAGCAACGACCTGTTCTCTGTGGACCAGGACCTGCTCAAAGACTACATCAAGAGAAAAATGTAGTCGTTCCCTCATGACGCACATCTGCCCCAAACATAATGCTTATTTTATTTTAAAGATATCCTTTGTTGCAAGTAACATTTTTTTTTTTTAGTTCTGAGGCCTGATTTACACTGGTAGCCAAATCCAGCCTGAAGATCAGATCTGAGACACATTGAGCTTGGAATCTGATTGTTTTAAAGTAGACATGTGGCCTGTTGGACCAATCGGATTTCTATCTGGAAGTGGCACAGATCTGATTCAGGCTAGATTTGGCTGCCAGTGTGAATCAGGCCTTAGTCTTAACTACAGCGGCCTCTGTTAATACGCTACTGGTTCATTCATTCAACCACTGTTAAACCTGTCTGTACCCATGGCTTTTTTCTTATTAAGGGTTTTTTAACTTTGTTCAGACCTGTTGTTGAAGCCCTAACACTGCCCCAACGGGTCACCATGCAACTCCTGGGGTCCAAGTGGTTGCAAGGAGATTCATGGTGACCGTTTGGTGTGGTATGGTGCATTGAATTCCAGGCCTTGAATCGCTCAGTCGCATCACACCACAGGGACATGCACTGAAACAGTCTTTCTTCAATCTTTGGTGTGATTAGGGCTTTAAACTTAATACTACTACTTAACCTAATAATAATGATAACAATGTCCTGTCCACCTGCAGTGAGTACTACTTCAGCCTGGACAACCTGGAGCGTGACTTCTTCCTTCGGAGGAAGATGGACCAGGAGGGCTTCCTGCCCATCTCTCTCATCGCCAGCTTCCACCGCGTCCAGGCCCTGACCACCGATGTCACCCTCATCCTGGAGGTAAACACTCCCTCTATTGACTGAATAGTTTAATAGACAACATGTAGTATAAACGGCAACAGAGTACAGTCTAATCCAAAACATGACTTGGCTGGCATCCTATAATTTGTAGAGCTTAAATCTACATGTCATTTCCTTTTTGTGTATTACTGCCTGGTATACTCTTTAGACTGATGATAGGTTCTTGTTCTACCTACAGTATGATCCTAGACTATTATTTCAATGCAGGGGGTGTTTTTAACGTGTGGTGCAGTAGAAATGATGAGTTTCACATGTCTCTTCTCTGAAAATCAATGGAGAGAACTACAACAACTCTGATCTCAGATACAAGATAGATCCGCGCAGATTTGTATGTGTTTTTGTTTTGTTTTTTACACCTGTGTGTTTTTAATTGCCACTCCACTTGGAGAGAAATGTCCCCTGGAAGCTTGTTGGTATATTTAGTAATGTTAGAGGAGGGAATCAGCTAGCTTTATTATTATTAACTTGTGCATGAACATATCTATGTAGATATTCTGCTGCAAAACAGAATTATTATTAGTTGAACAGTAGTCATTTCAGCCCAGGAGGCAGGGCAAAGGGTTCACACATTGACATTTCCGTTCCTTTAATCCCCTGCATTCTGTTTTGTGTCTCCGTTGTTTCTAGGCCTTGAAGGACAGCAAGGAGGTGGAGATCATCGACATGAAGATCCGCCGTAAGGTGGAGCCAGAGAAATGGCCGCTGCCTGGACTGATGATGCCTGGCGGCGACCACGGCCAGACGGACTTCTCCCAGCTCATCAACTGTCCCGAGTTCGTACCCAGACAGATGAGCGACCCTCCCGCAGGTAAACGCTCAAAATTGATTCATTGGGCCCATTAACAAACGGTTATACAGTAGCTATGGTCATGTCTAGAGATGGCAGATATTATCGGCCCTCCGATATTATCGGCCGATAAAAGCTTTCAAATTTCATATCGGAAAATATCGGTATCGGTATTTACAAACTGGAAATTATGACTATTTACAGAGATGTAGACTCAGCGCGACGGTCATGTTTATACCATTACTCTTGTACTTTACTCAAGTAGGCTATATGTTGAATTTATAGTTGTATGGAGTATTTCTAGGCTATAACATAAATTCGTATTTATACTAAATGTTTATTTATATTAAATATTTGTATAGTAATAGTTTCTGTTATTTTTCCACCACTGGAGGCCGCATATATCGGTATCAGTTGATATCGGTTGATATCGGTATCGGGAATTAGAAGTTGGATAATATCGGGATATCGGATATCGGTAAAAAAGTCAATATCGGGCATCTCTAGTCATGTCTGATAAACACATAGAAATAGAATTAGTCATACAGTCCAAAAGGGAATCATGCTCATGTCTCAAAAAATCTACAGGTTCTCAACAAAAGATGCGTACATTGAAGAAGGAAGGAAGACAGTTCACACACTGTTCTGGAGCTCCCAGGATACTTTGTTGAACTAACCTGTCTTCAGTAAAGATAGCTTGAGAACAGAGTGCCAACTGCCTTCCTTTTTCACAAACACAGGATAAAAAGCTGAAAAGCCAAAATACTAAAAATCAGATTTATTGTTGAATAAGTTGATGCTATATAGGTTAGAGCTGAGTTTGAAAATGGCGTGCCCAGGCGAAGCAGTGGGTGCTGCACTGACGTTGTGAAAGCGTGTGATAGTGGTGCTCCCAAAACAGGCAGTATGAGGTTGCGTTTTGAGATTAAGTTGTGTTTTTAGAGTTGACAGAAAACTAAGAGCAGTAGTCATGGTCGTCACTGTAGGATGAGCATCCCCAGGGGGACCTAGACATTGGAAATGGTGGAAAACATAGCCCAGATAAAACAGAAGATTGTGTGGCACTGTATCGAATGAACCCAATGCATGGTAATTGCAATAGGATATTTTTCCATTTTGCAATGGCACTGATCCTGATCATCGACAGCATTCTCTTTTTTTGTTTTCTTGTTAGAATGTGCAGTAGAAATGATGAGTTTCACATGTCTCTTCTCTGACTGAAAATCAATGGAGAGAACTACAACAACTCTGATCTCAGCTGTGAATCACAGCAGCACACACGGATAACTACTGAGCTGTGAACCGTTAAAAGAATACTTTTACTTGTTTTTGTTCAACTTGCAAAGTTAATGTTTTAGTCAGCACGATGTTAACTGAGAAACATCCACTGGAGATACCAGTGATCTAGTGTTTAAGTTGCGTATAATAATTCCAAGATTTCTATGGAATGCAACTTTTAACTGATTCATTTTGATTAATCAACTATGCCAACAAATGGGCAATTAGAAGAAGTAATGTATTATAAGCGGTTAGTTTTTGCACCACAGAACCTCTTCTCATTGAGTGAATTTCAGGCATACCGATCACATCGCTGCAGGCAATTGGGGAAAAATCAATTATCTTTAGGTTAGTACAGCAAGACAACATGTTACATTTAGTATTATTAGACATAGCACAATGTGCTTGTACTCTTATGTGTAATTTCAACTTATCTTGGCACATAACAACTTACAACAGACTGCATACAAACCTGCTGTGTGGATAAACTAAGGCTTGCCAAAACCAATGTTTGTCTAAAACATTAGGCAAAGTATTTTGAGTATTTATATGGACTCTAAAACCAAAGACACCAAATTTGGCCTGGCTTATGGACCCAGATTTGTTTTGTTTGTTTTTCGGTGTCAAGGAGCATGAGACATGCACTTAATTTACAACACTAAAGTTTGGCAACCAAAAATATGTGAAGTATAATTCAGATAATAGCGAAGACGTCGGACCGAACGGAGCGTAAACGTTTTGGCCTAACCTTTCCTTTGTCTGGTCCAGGTTCATCCTCCAAAACCCTGGGTCCGCAGCAGACCAAGACGGAATCCGACACCTCCAACCTGAAGACCATGCCCAAAGGCCTGTCGGCCAGCCTCCCAGACCTGGACTCTGAGTCCTGGATCGAAGTGAAGAAGAGGCCCAGGCCGTCCCCAGCAAGGCCCAAGGTGAGCAGGAGATTGTTTAGGTACTTGCGCGAGCAAAGCGGGCGCAAGTAAAGCGTTTGGTTCATGACTGTCGACCATTCCTCAAAGTACTCGGATGGGCGGGTTTGGTTGATGACGTAATGGTATCGTAATTAAGAGACCTTTATAACTGATGTTCTGACTCAGTTCTGAGTATTATCTCCTGAAGATGTTGTTTCTTTGTTTTGCTTGTTTTTGGGGTCGCTCGCTCTGCCTCACACAAGGAGGCCAACGCGCAAGTTGTGCCGAGTGCTGATCTAGTTTGTTCATTTGATTGGCAGGACTAGGCCTGGGCTGGTAATTTGAGCGTAGAGCTGAAACATTGTCTTTCGACAATTCTTCTAACGATGAACTTTTCATAAATAGCAACTCTACAAGCTCACGAATGTCAACCGCCTATTTAGACTAATCCATTCCCGGAGCTATTCCCGGAGAATAACCTTTCATACCCTGTGTGAGTTTGCCAAGTCTGTTGATGTTTATTAGATCAGCTATTACTGACCACAAAAGACCACAAACAAGTCAGTGTCATGAAGACTGCCACACCAGATAGAATAGAAGATTGTGTGGCACTATATTGAATGAACCCAATGCATGGTAATTGCAATCGGATATTTCTCCATTTTGCAATGGCACTGATCCTGATCATCTACAGCAGGGGTTTTCAACCAGTGGTCCGGGGACCACCAGTGGTCCTTGAGAGGGTTCCAGGTGGTCCCCAGGCTAAATGATGGAAAGTTGGTTAACCAGATGTAACTCTTGAGAATGTAAAAATTAAACCAAATGGACCCTTGCGGGTCAATTGGGCTTAATTTCACACTCTCAAGAGTTAAAATATTCATCTGAATTAGCACTATTTAAGTCTACACTGTTTGGTTTGCAAAATCCAGCCAGGAATTGTGAACAAAACCAAAAGAATTCTTTAGTTTTAGGACTTTGGGGCTAAAATGTCATCAAATGGTGGTCCGTGGCTCAAATGCTGAATAAATGGTGGTCCCTGGAGTCAAAAAGGTTGAAAACCCCTGATGTACAGCATTCTCTTTTTTTGTTTTCTTGTTTGAATGTGCAGTAGAAATGATGAGTTTCACATGTCTCTTCTCTGACTGAAAATCAATGGAGAGAACTACAACAGCTCTGATCTCAGCTGTGAAACACAACAGCACACATGGATAACTACTGAGCTGTGAACAGTTAAAAGAATACTTCGTTTTTGTTCAACTTGCAAAGTTAATGTTCTAGTCAGCACAATGTTATTACTGACCACAAAAGCCACAAACAAGTCGGTGTCATGAAGACTGCCACACTGCTGTACTTCCTTTGGCCTTATCTTTGTTATATACGCTTTGTAATGCCCTCCACTCTCTCCGTCTCCCTCTATTCTGCCTCGTCTCTTCATTGTAGCAGCAACAGAAGGAGAAAGAAGACCCGGCCCGTTCCCCGGTCCCCCTGGCAGGTTCCTCGCCTCTCCCCTCCGCCGCCACAGCTGCCAAGGTAATACATGTTTCTTGCACATTTATTTCTTGCAGTTAGTATGTAAAACAGAATGAAGTTAGTCACACTGTGATGCCTCACTGTAAACATATGATGTTGCGCTTACTGTGTTGCTCACTGTTTTGTTCATTTATAGATTCACCATTATGTGTTGTTTAACAACAGTATCTAACAGATTAACACAGATTACTATATATACCACTGCACAGCGTTGCTACTGTGTTGTTTCGTGATCTGAAATCTGATGTTTTATGCACCACCTCTAGTCCTCCACTGCACAGCTCTAGCAGTAGTAACCTATGTTCCAGGGACGGGCCCACATACACATCAAAGGGGGCAGCGCTGACAGATATCCAGGGCCCTTTCCAGTAAATGAAAATAATAATAGGAGTAATAATAATAAAAAATAATAAGCAACACTTATCGCCCATAAGGGGTATAACTTGCGAGATGTGTAGCTCTCTTTCCCTTCCCTCAGGTTGTGTAAATATTTCGAATATATTTCCCGTTATTCCTTTTTTTAAACCAACAAAGTTGTTTGGTTAAACTGTCTTGAGTAATTTGACAGCAGGAAGGTCTCACTCATAACCTCATACACCTCATAACCAATCTATGGATTTTTACAGGCAACAGGTGGTCCCCAGACTAAATGATGGAAAGTTGGTTAACCAGATGTAACTCTTAGAGAGCGTAAAAATGAAACCAAATGGACCCTTGCGGGTCCATTTGGTTTCATGTTTACACTCTCAAGAGTTATGATATTCACCATCTAAATTAGCTCCACTTAATTAATAAGTCATAAGTCATGTTCATTTTGATCTCATTTTGATGTGTTGCCTCTCTTGTTTGCGAAAATCCATCCTGGAATTGTGAACAAAACCAAAAGAAATCTTTAGTTTTGAGGTCTGTGGGGTGAAGATGTTGAATAAATAGTGGGCCCTGGTATCAATAAGGTTGAAAACCCACTCCTTCTCTTTTTGTCTTTCTCCTGTTTTACCTCTCCACCTTTCCTTTGTTTCCCCTCCTCCTGTCCTCTCTCCCTGCCCCGTCCTCTGGTCCACCAGGACGGAGCGGAGGCCGATGAGCCCGAGGAGCTGGACTTCATGTTCGACGAGGAGATGGAGCAGATGGACGGCCGGCGCAACACCTTCACCGACTGGTCTGACGAGGACTCGGACTGCGAGATCGACGACAACGACGTCAACAAGATCCTCATCGTCACGCAGACGCCGCCCTACCTGCGGAAGCACCCGGGAGGCGACCGCACCGGCCACCACGTCCCGCGCTCCAAGCTGACCAACGAGCTGGTCAGGGTGATCAACGACGGACTCTACTACTACGAACAGGACCTGTGGGACGACACCTACGAACCCGAGTACGCCACCATCAAGGTGAGGTCCTGTCTACCGCCGCTGCTGCTGTCGTCTCTGGTCCAAGCCGAGCCGTTTACACAACTTAGGACTTGTATTTAGGACCAGCAAATTGAAAAATATGTTTTTCACTCTTTTAACCACATCCGTGGTTATATGGTCATACCTGGCAATGCATGCCTAATAAGGTGAGAATTCCCACTTTCGTGTATTTTTATATTTAAAAATAGATTTCTAATTACTTCCTGAAATCGAAAGCGTGCCGTATGGTGACCTCATAAGCCCCACAGTAGTACAAGACAATAGAAATTAAGGTGACCTGTTTTTATCCCATTTCTGAATCGTCCTCCACAAACACAGGTGCCTTGATTACAATCAGAAATACTTTGATCCCATTCTGGCATCCAGACAGTGTATTACTCGGTTTAACCTCAGTCATCATGTACCCTATTGGCCTGAATATAAGACTATGTTTTTTTTCCCCAATGGAAATATCCCAAAAATAGAGTCGTCTTATATTCAGGGGCTATACTATTTAACATTCAGTGTTCTTTTTTCTGTAAATGGGCCTTGAAAAATGAGGGTCGTCTTATAACTGAGTCGTCTTATATTTGGGACAATACGGTATATAGGATATATATCTGAAACATTATTTAGTAGAAATAAGCCACATGGCAGTAAAGTGGCAGAGGAGCTGAGCGACACAGTCCATGTGTCGTGTGTAGTATAGCCGTCTCATTCTTTGCCATCCTATCGCCTGATTGGTTCAGAAACCCTTTGTGCCAGATAATTGTGTGGAATCCATAATAAAGAACCCACCGTTTCCAGTTTATTCCACCTTTAAGACATTTTTAGAGTTTGTTTGAATCCAGACCGAAGTGACAAAAATTACCCCACGGCTCGACCCAAACCCTAGATAAAAAAGAAATGGATTTGTGTTATTGATCACCAGGCAATACCAAACTAACCTTTTGATGCTATTGCAAATGTTTGGGCGTCACATTGGCATGCCTGGAAACAAGTAAAGCAAGGCATCGCCTGGCCCTGCTGTCGACGCATGTCATCAACCATTCGAGCGGTCTACTCTCTTCTAACAGCTTCCATGTTCTGTGTATGTTCTCCAAATGGAGGTGTTTCTGTCCAAGGCTGGATGACGGGCAGGATAATATTATTCTTTCATTGGTAGAGGACACTTTCTGGATATGGCACCGTCACAGAACAGAAAGCTCCTGTCCAGGGGAGAGAGAGAAGGGACATGATTGTGCTGCGGGCCACCACCCACCGCTGGCCCATTGTGGCATTGTTGGCCCCTCTTTGTGGAGTCCCACGTGCTGCCCAGGCACACGTCCAGCGACGCGTGGAAACACGGGGCCTTGTTTATAAATAAACCCCCGCCGGCAGGGCCTCGGCCTGCCTGAGGGGGTCCAACAGGCGGGTCTTCTGGGGGAAAACAAAGCTCTGAAAGATGGACGCCGCCGGAGGAGCCGAGGACACTTGGTTCGGCACGGAAGAACGCGTGAGTGGTTCTCGGCGGGTAGGATGGAGGTTAAGGGACAATCGATTATTTTTCTTAGCGATTAATGTATCGACAATTGTCAATAAGTACGTAGGGATAGATAGGATAACATCCATTTGACAAACTCAACATTCGGAGCTTCAAGAGCTTCTGCACTTGATGTTTTTCAATGTCGACGAATGTTGACAGCATTTTTAAATATACATACATTACATGGATTAATGGACTGTTGCGATGCTGGATGGCAGTGCCAGCCATGGACGTTGTTTTTGTCATTGTGTTTGATCCATGTTGTAAATTACTACTATTAGTTGATCAGTACATTCACCGTAAAAGTTAGAGGTGGTACTAGAAGTAGCCATTACTGACCCGTTCCCGTTACTATGATCATCATAGTTAATACACGAGGGTACTAAGAGGTTAAAACACGGCCGTGTGTTGGTGGTGGAGCCGCGTGCTGTTGTGATGAGTTGGTTCCAGCAGCTGGAATGTTCAGGGTGCCAGTGGACTGCTTGGTGGTGTGGTGTGTTGTGTTTGTTCATAATAATATAGACCGGCCGTCACTCGTTGTCCCACTCCACTCCACTCCACTCCACTCCACTCACTGCAGCGACGGAAGGTCCCCCACCAGAGACATGAAGGTTAAAAAGGTCTTTCTGGCAGCCGTGTTCTGCTGTTGTGTCTCGGTCTCCAAACTCTTCCAGAAGAGGTCTGTCTGACGCGCACACGAACGCCGAACCAGTGGTTCAGCGTCGTCTCCTGAATTACATGCTTTCCTTATCTTGTTTTTGTTTGGATGTGTGTACCAGTTTATATATGTTTTTTTTACACACCCAGTGGTGCTCTGAGTGTGTTCAAAGACGCTGTAATGTGCTTTAGATCTTCATGTTTCTTCATGTTTATATATGTGTGAAGTGACGGTACTGTTTCTGTCTGAAAGATATTTTATACTCAATGTGGTGTCGCTTCTTCGTGTTGTCACCTTTAAAAAATGGGGTACTTTTATTTAGTTTTACATTTTCTTCAATAGTCAAATATACCTCTGGAAAACCACAGAAGGCCATTCATGAGTGGTTTTCAACCATTTTTTTCCTGAGGAACACAACTGGTCCTTTAGAATGTTCCAGGTGGTGCCCAGCTAAATAATGGAGAGTTGTTAACCAATTGGAGCAATTGTAGATCTCTTAACTCTTGAGAGCGCAAAATGAAACCAAATACTGGTCCATTTGTTTTTTGTTTTTTCATTACAATCCCAAGAGTTATTTTTAAACATCCGTATTGGCTAATTTTGAAGACTCTACACAATTTGAAAATTGTTCTTGTGATGAAAGTTTACATGTTAACTCTCCAAAACACAGCATGGAGTTGTGAGGTAGAAAAAAATCCTGTATATTCTTTAGTTTTCGGTCTAGGGAGTAGACCTCATCAAACGGTGGTCTGTGGGCTCAAATGCAGAATAAATAGTGGGCCGTTGCATAGAGATGCTTGTAAACCACCGCCATACCTTACTATCAAAGTGCACCTACTGTGGGTGCGTTCATTTACTTTGTTCTCCCTGACTGATTGTCCTCTTTATTAAACCACAATGTTTTCCCTCTCCACAGCAAGAGGTGGAGAACTTCAAGAAGGTCCACCTGATAAGCCGTGAACAGTTCGACTGCCTGACCCCTGAGCCCCCTGTGGACCCTGACCAGGAGGTCCCCCCAGGACCCCCACGCCCACAGCAGAGTAAGCAACCTTCATCAGGGGTTGACACTAACACTTGCCCACTTGCCCGGGGCAAGTAAAAAAAAATGGTTGGGCAAGTGAAGACTGCTACCTGGTTGCCCGATCGGGCAAGTGTGCAACTTAGTGCACTATAACACAACACAAGATATATTTGTCTTGGTGGTCATTGCGCTCTGCCTCTGCGTCTTTCCCTGCTTTCTAGCTATCTCTACCTATCTCTCTCCCAGGTCCATTTGGTTCCAAGCTATCATTTTGCTGGGGTCAGGGACCACTGGGTCTGTGACCACTATGGGCTAATTAAGATGATGAATATTTTAACTCTTGAGAGTGTAAAAATGAAACCAAATGGACCCGCAAGGGTCCATTTGGTTTCATTTTTACGTTCTCAAGAGTTACATCTGGTTAACCAACTTGGCTGAGGACCACCTGGAACCCTCGGAGACCTTAGTGTCAACCCCTGTTCATGTCACACAGGGTTTTATTGGGATGACAAGTGCTTTTCAACCTGTGGTTCCGGTGAACAGTTGACCTTGAGGGGGGGTTTACCCCCAAGTTGGTATTCGGCTAAATGATGGAGAGCTTGTAATCAAATGGACCCTCATCTTTAACTCTTGAGCGTAAAAATGAAAAAGAGCGGGGAGGTTCCATTTGACATGAAACGGGTTGAAAACCGCTCTAATAGGAGTTTTTTTATATATATATTTTGTGTGACACCTTGAACAGAGTTACAAATTGGAGAACAGACAGAAATATTAGGGCTGCGGTTATATGGAAATTATTGACCGTTACCAGAGGTTTAAAATTACAATTTAGCCAATACTGTTTATTTAGTTTCTATTTATTTTTATTTCCACTATTCGTGCCAGGGAAATAAATACATATAAAATACATTCAGAACAACCACTGCCATCAGTTATTGTCTGTCTTAGTTGCTGACACCAATATTGACAGATAGTGGCAAATATCGTCTCACAAACAAAAGTACCGCCTGACAAACGAATGACGGATGTGCTTTCTACCGGTAGCTATTTTTTCATGGATCGAAAGTGCAATCACCTCTGCGTTTGCTCCAAAGGTCACTACACAAACCTAGCAGTCTGGGTGCGTTTATATGAATAGATTTTAAGCAGTAGAAGTGTTCACATGCTATAACTACATGATTGAACTACAACTACCGGTATATCTCACACAACATTTGCCCTCCAATAAACAAATTCTCAACTGCTGTTTTGATAAATACAATAATGACTCCCTCTCTCTGGTCCCTCTCAGTTCCCACAGATGCTCTGGCCAACAAACTGTTCGGTGCCCCTGAACCCTCCACGATAGCCCGCTCTCTCCCGACTACTGTGCCTGACTCGCCCAACTACCGCAGTGCCCGCACGCCGCGCACGCCCCGCACGCCCCACCGGAAGGACCCCACCATGGCACCGCGCTTCTACCCCGTGGTGAAGGAGAGCCGGCCGGTCGACGCCAAGGTAAGGAAACAATGTCCTGACTAGAGGCCAACGCCGTGGGCATGGATGAAATTTCTCGGTCGACCCGACAGTTTTCAGTCATTTCCATTGTGGAGGTGCCCTTGTTTCTTTATTCACGTATAAGTGAATAAGCCAAAGTTAAAGCCTATTCTACAAGCTCTCAATGCATCGCAGGCACTTTCATCTAGATTATTTTATAATATTGGAGCATTTCAAGTGGTCGAATTAGAATGATTCGACCACTTGATTCGACTCGAATGATTTCTGCAATGAAATGGCAGGAACAATATTACTAAAACAGCATCATTGAATTTACGCATTGTGTTAATTGTTTAGGAAATTGAATTATCATGTGCACATGAGACCAACATACAGTAAAGCCAGGTTTTAAGTGGGGCAGCCACTGCCCTTAGACAGCTTTGTGGCATCCCTGTGAGCCCTGTGGAAGTTGCATTTTCCCACCACCGGGTGCCACTGTTTAGATTAGGCTGTGTATTGTATTGTTTAGCTAAGGGACTACTTTATGTGGCCTATAAACTTAGTGAGCACTTTTACACATCAAGAAGGCAAGGCAACCAATGAATGCAGCTGTGCAGGTCCTAACGGCACCTAGCGCAAGGCAGTGTGTTGCCGCACATAAAGTAGTCCCTTAGCTAATCAATACACGACAAGTTAAATTGCCGTATGTGCGTTTTTCTGCATGTACTGATAGTGTTCCATTTCCTCCAGACTCCCAGGAAGAGGAAGACCCGGCACAGCTCCAATCCTCCCACAGAGTGTCACGTGGGCTGGGTGATGGACTCCAGAGAACACCGGTCCCGCACCGCTTCAGTCAGGTACGTCAGGACCTTATCCTTAGAGCCTGACGTTGGCATGTCCTTACGGCTGTTTTGGCTTTTCATAGCAGCCTATAATCAGCGTTTCCCAAACCATGACCCAAAAGAGAAACCTTCATCTCCCAAACTAGTGAAAATCGTAGATATACAAGCTTGTAGATGGGGTCCTTTTGACTAGTGTGTTTTCTAATTTATGGGACTTGGGAGTTTTTCATTAATTTCTTCATTGAATTTGTTTCTAAATTCATAGAAAAGCTTTGCCGAGTTTTCTTTGAAATGTTTTTTGAAAGGATGGGAAAAAAGTGTCGGCAAAAATACCATGGACCCATACAAAATAGCTCTGCATCATTGCATCAATGTCACCATGACTTTGACACCAGGACTGAGCTAATATTCATAATGTTTCCCTCCACCTCAGCTCCAACGCCAGCCCGTCGGAGGGCACCCCGGCCCTGGGGAACATCGGCTGCACGCCCCAGTCCCTCCCCAAGTTCCAGCACCCGTCTCACGAGCTGCTCAAGGAGAACGGCTTCACGCAACACGTTTACCACAAGTACCGTCGGCGCTGCTTAAACGGTACTTACAACACACTCACTCACTGTTATTCATCATTTACGACTGTAAACTCCATAATGTCCATTAGGTGACAGAGTTGAGACTGTTGCACACTTTGGCTCAATCTAGCCTCGGCCCAGCCACTGTGAATTCCCGCTTAGAGGGACAGGTGCCACTAGGATCACGGCGGTACATCATAAATAGTTCACTGAAAGCCCAAACCCAGTGGAGAACGCCCCTCTGGACTGTAGTTCACCCACACCCCTAGACTTGGACATGTGCTTTATTTCTCCAAGCTTTTTTTTTTATTTTGAGCTGCATGTGAATGAATATAAAAGCCTGTGTACCAACGCTAGGTCCAACCAAACTGTAGAAATGATTTGCCATGCAACTCCTTGCGACCAAACAATTGCGAGCACTTCTGTGCAACTAACACTATTCTTAATATCCTGCCTGGGCCTAATGCTTTTGTATTGCAGCTCAGATATTGACTTGTATGTCTTCCTCTGCTCATCTCTTTCTTGCCCACTTGTCCTCCAATTAAAACAGAGCGGAAGAGGCTGGGAATCGGCCAATCGCAGGAGATGAACACGCTGTTCCGCTTCTGGTCCTTCTTCCTGAGGGACCACTTCAACAGGAAGATGTACGAGGAGTTCAGACAGCTGGTGGTGGAGGATGGAAAAGAAGGATACAGGTATGGACGGACGGACGCAACACTGAGCTCATTTAGATTACAGCTAAGGTGCCTCCCTACTTGACCAAGTTGTGACGCCAGGTCCTGCTTTTTTGAATGGGCGTCAATGGACAGACACTTCCGGGTTGTTCTGGCTCGTATTTTTGGGGACTGCAAGCTTTTCACTGCAAGTTGGCCGGCACCGAAAATGCAAGCTGGAACAAGCCAGAAGTGCCCATTGACGAGCATTCAAAAAACAGGAAGTGACGTCACAGCTCTGCCAAAAACACGAGCAGTACACAAGCCAAGTCTGGATTGCCTTTTACACATAAAAGGATCCCTGAGGATCCATTGTTGTATAACATCGGATAGTCCTGTGTAGGCTGTAACTATTGTAACTTTTTTATTCTATTCAGCTATTTTTGATATACTGATTCTGTATGTGTCTACAAGTACTATACATAAATGCAGTACTGTAGTGTAGGAATTGGTAAATCACAATTACTCAAGCCTAAAAATAATAACTAATGATTCAATTCAGATCAGTCTCAATTACAAGGACCCACACATGACTTATGTCATATATTTGTGCGTGCGTGTGTGTCTTCAGGTACGGTTTGGAGTGCCTGTTCAGGTACTACAGCTACGGTCTGGAGCGCAAGTTCAGACCAGACATCTTCAAGGACTTCCAGGAAGAGACCATGAAGGACTACGAAGCTGGTGAGATTGACAAAGAAAATATAATCAACACCACAATATCATCAGATATGTAATCATGGGCTATAGAGGTTGCTTTCTGGTTGTGTTCTGAATGTGACTCATGCCTCCAACTCTTCTTCCTCCTCTTCACACAGGCCAGCTTTATGGACTGGAGAAGTTCTGGGCTTTCCTCAAATACTCCAAAGCCAAGACCATGGAGATTGATCCCAAGCTGCAGGAGTACCTGAGCAAGTTCAAACGTTTGGAGGACTTCAGGGTCGATGTGAGTGGAATGTTTCTGTGGAATGTCTTTAATGCTCTTAAGTTACTTTCGGTACAGTTAGTTTCATTAACTTCCAGTTATTTTCAAAATGTTAATAATTTCATTGTGATTTTACTTCACCGCCTTCGCACCGAACATGACGATTGCGTACTGTATGTGACTAAGCCACGGCTTTCATGGTCGAAACTCTTATTTTGAAGCGCCAGATCTCTGAATGATGTGATTGTGTTTCTGGTGTCTCCATTCTGCCCTCTAACCCTCTGTGCAAGAACATCTGGGTCACAAGTCCTGGATGTGCCGTTCAGTCCCAGATTTGCTGCGAACAAGGACATAGATGGGGTGAATCTGAGATAATGCCAGTATGATTCGAACCCATTTGAAGCCTAGGGCCCTAGACTGGCTATCTTCAATTAGTGATACCTGAAGGATTGAGTGGGTTATGGACTGATTTCACTCATTTTGACTCCATAGAAGTCAGTATGCCTGGGATGGGGACATTGCTTTCTAATCATCGGTACTAACTGTCTGTCCCCTTCTGCGTTTCATTCCAGCCCCCCATGGAGGAAGGAGGCCGCAGGAGGCACTCGTCGAGCGGAGACGGTCGCCGCCGCCACCCTTCTCAGCCCTCCAGCCGGCCCCACAGCCAAGCCAGCTCCACGGGCCCCAGCCCTGCCCCGCCCACCGCTGCCCAGGCTGCCAGGGACGATGCCAAAAACACCAGCCACAGCAACAACAAGGCCCCCGCCGCCTCCCCGCTGGACCCCAAGGCCCCGAAGTAACCCTTTATACCCTGCAGACGCCCCCCCATCGGCCGCACAGATCAACCCCACAACTACGCCCATCTAGTCGCTAACAGGAGAGAGGAGGAGTAGGAGGGAGGGGAAGGGGGGGTCCAGACCTTTGTGCAAGCATCAGAAAACCCCTTTTCCCCCTGGCCTTTATTACAACTTGTGATTTAGGAAAAAAGGAAGCAAAGGTAATACTATTCTTCCGTTTTGTTTTGTTTTTTGGAGGGGGGATTTAAAAAAAAAAAAAAAGAGAGAGAGAGACCATGTATGTCTTGATGAGACGAAAGTTGAAGAAATGGATGGACATGTTTTATTTCTATTTTATTTTGAAAAACCATGACACATTCTTCACTGGTTGTTTGCCATGAGATAAGTCTTTGTTTTTGTTGTTGTCGATGTTGGTGTCAAGACACAGCGACTGACTGGCTTGCGGACCCCTCCTTTGCGTGTCACTGGACCCCCTATGTTCGTTTTTTAGATTGACACTACTCTCCTGGCTCTACGGCGTTTGCGATTTCCCCTCGCTCAGATCTTCAAGATTTATGGTTGTTTTTCCTTCCTTGGCGGGATTTGGAAGCAAGTACTTTTGGGGGGAAAGAGAATGCCCGTTGGATTTTTCTTCTCGGGTCTGGACAACATAAAAAGAAAATGAAGAGGGGAAGGAAATAAAAAAAGAAGCTGAAAATATTTCAAAAACCAAATGAGCGAGAGACAGAGAAGAGAAAAAAAGAGAATACCATAAAAAAAAGACTTTAATCTATCGGTATGAACATCATTGAAAGTTGCCTTATTTTAATGGTTTTACTGCTTAGTTGTGCCCGCCACCTTAAAGCTCGATTGTACAGCATTGACATTTTTGCAGATCCACAACGCCATCACAAACGCCACTTCCAGCAGAGGCCACTAGGGTTGTGCCTCTGTCTGCCAAACAAAAAAAAAAACAAAAACAATTTTTCCACCTTCTGTCGCCTATATCTTTCCAAGTCTTCCAAGTGTCGTCGTGTGGTCTGTTACAAACAAAACCCTGTCAAACATCTCTACATCTTCGTGTTTGAAAGTTGTGGCTTATTCTTCTTCTTCTTGTGCTTAAAAAAAACACCAACAACAAAAAAAAAAACAACGCTCCAGTGGGAGGAAAGGATGGGACGTCCCGGGGAGAAAGAAGGACGAGGCGTTCCCTCGCACCCTTTTCCCCCGGACCTCCCCTCCTTGCTGATTCTTCCTTTTGTAGCCTTCTCCCCTACGGACAGTTTGCATCCATCCATCCATCCATCCACCTCACCTACCTGTTGGGACATCCATCCGTCACAACTGACCACCACCACCACCACCACCATCGCGGCACCGGGACTGGAATCAACCAATCCGGATTACTTGAAGAAACCTTAAGGTTTTATCAGAGAACGGCGGAAGGGCTGACATGTTTGTTTGTTTTCGCTAGGTGCTCTGAGAGAGAGGAACCCAAGGTTTTTTTTTTGTTTTATCAGAGGAGAGAGAGGCTGACATGTTTTCGCTAAGGTGCTCCGGGAGAGATGTTCGGTGAACTCTGGCTTTTTGCTTTTTTTTTTCTTTCTTTTCTTTTTTTTTAAACCTCTGCCGAGGTTCTGCTCAACCCAGGCACAAGGTTAGCAGCGCAGCCTAGCTTTGGCCTTGAAACACCTCGCCACCTCTCCCATTTACACAAACACACGCACAACACACACACACATACACACACACACACACAGAATAGGAAACACACACTCAACACAACTGTGTATGTTGCCACAGAGAGTGGAAACTGTTCCGTTTTGCGTACCAGCGGAAGACTAAAAACACAGGACTGGGATGGCGACACACTTTGTTCTGTTCGGTCGGAGCCCCAGTTCCAGTCGGGTTGAACCACCGCTGAGTCAGATAAACTCTTAATAACCTAGCAAGGATAATTTAATCCTTATCCGAACACAAGTACTGATGATGATATCAAATAGACGAGTGATTTTTTTCTTTCCTTTCATTTTTTTTCCTTTCTCCACTAATGTAAATGTGAATTTGACAGATGAAGAGAAATTATTACAAACTCCCTGCAACTTGTTTATAGAACAGATTATATATTCGCCTTACATGTGTATGTACTCTTAACTTTTTTTTTATGTCTCGTATAATTATCTTTTTAATGCTTTTTAATTTCAATTTGCTGTGTTTCTATGCTATGGAGATGGGTTTGTCTCTGTGTCTGTCAATGTATGCTTTTTGTGGAAACATCCATGGTCTTTTCAGGAATGGGAACATAGTACAAAAGAAGAAAACACAAAAAAACAAAAGGGAAATTTGAAATTAACAAACAAGGCATTCATGCATTACCCAAACGAGAACATAATGGAAATTCACATTGAAATTGTTGGATTTTGTTTACAGATTGCATAGTGTCCCTGAGATGGTAACCGAATGTCGATTCCAAAACACCGCTTAAGCATAATTTCTACGGTACTTTGTAGTACAACGGTGTGGCTTGCTTAAATGAACTGATCCAGTAACAAATCGTGCCTCGTGATGAAAATGGCTGATTGATAAACTTGCGACGCTGGCACGTTAACCATGTAAAAAATCGGGCTTAATTTTCACGCAAGTCGGAACAGTCTAGGGAAGTAGGGCAAAACAGTAGTATTGGAAGCGCACGAAAAGTTGACATGGTGTCGATACACACGATTAAGAAAAGATTTTGTTGAAATCTAAAAAAAAAAAAAAAAAACATGGATTTTTGAAAGCTAAATGATGACTAGGAGCCCTGTGACCTGCCAGCCCTTTATGATGAATAGATATTGATCCTTTTTGTATAATTTTGTTTTATTTGGCAGTTGAGATCAATTTCCAGCAAAATGGCAATCAGCTGATTGTTCCCCTACGTTAGGATGTTCAATTGTCATGTTCATGTTGTTTGTTTCTTTGTTTTTTTTATTTTATTTTATTTTATGAAAAAGTCATCATTGTTGGGGGAAAACTAAAATAATCTATAAGAGATAGCGAGAATTAACTTTATTTTTTAGCTTTTCTTTTCCCCGTCTTGTTTGGCTTAACTCCAGGGTGCTTCGGCTTTGATTCCAGAGACGTATGATTGACGACGATTCTCTTAACCTTTAAAGAATCATTTTTATTTGAGAATTAAAATACACACACACACACCAATAAAATGTGTGTATGGAGAGGTTAAACAAACAAAAAGATGGAAAACAAACAAAAACCTCCAGCTGTGTCCTGTCATTCCCACTCACTGTGCTTTTGATTTGGTGAACTGGTGTTTGGCTGCAGAGCTGGCAGGTGGCCACTGGGAGGTGCTCTTTCCTTCCTAGTCCTCATGGCCTTCCCTCCCCGTAATGTGACGACCACCTCCGTGCATCCACCCCCCCTACCTCTCCACTCCCCCACCCCCACCCCTCTGAACGGAGGTTGGAGGGAGCATGTTTTTAGGGTGTGTTTCCCTTTTTAAGCAAAAGAGCACAGTCTTTGCTGGACAACTCCGGAACTCCTTATAATGGACTGAACAGGGTCGAGTGGTGGGCTGGGTTTACCTAGAGTAACTGTAAAAAGAGTGTGGCGACACACGCTTTGATCTCGTGACTCGCGTTTGGCACCTGCACTGGAGTCCTGCAGGTGGATGGGCCCGAGAGTGGTTAGTGGAACTATCTAAGTTCCAAACATGTGCTTTTTAGCCAATAGTCAACGGGAGTGTCTCTACTCTCTCCCATTACAGATACTCTAAGTTTACTATGCCGGGTGGTTTAAAAAAAAAAAGAACTTAGCTTGAGGGGCGAATGCTGGATAGATGAGCAGGAGTGATGAGAGAAACAGACTGTGAGAGAAACTGAAACCATCTCGGGTTTGGTGTTTTTGACCCAGAGGATTATGGCCAAACTTGATGTCTGGAGACTGACAAAAAATATATATATATATATAAAAAACACAAAAGTACAAAATTCCATAAAGCCATATAAATAAGAAATAGCTGTATACAGTATGAACCATTAAAAACATGTTAATAGTTCATTACCATTACAATATACTAGGCTTGTCACGAGGGGAAAAAAAAGATTAAAAAAGAGGAAAAAATGGAACAAAAAAATATATAAAACGGAAAAATGTAAAATACTTGAATGAGATCTTGTATTATAACATTTAATATTCATAATATCTGCTTTGTAGGCTGATGTGATTCGCTATTAGTGTTATTTGTAATTTGTAGTAATTATGCTTTTCCTTAATAAAGAAAAAAAAAACATAAAACGGACAAAAAAACCTCAAATACATGGCTGTTGTCGAGTGGTTATTTGTATGTCAGCGAGACCGAGGCCAGAGAACCTAGTATGGACCAATTTACCGGATGAAACCAGCAGATGGAATAGTTTCTGGTGATTGTGAATAGTGTTGTAGTTCTCGATTGTGTCTCAAGACGTAGTTTTCGTTGTGTCGGTCTTGTTTTTGTTTCAGCACAATTTGTCTTGGTCTTGTCTCGGTTCTCACCGTTGTCACACTTCTTTTGTCTTGTGGTCTTGTCTTGGTCTCGCCCTCAATTAGTCTTGCTCTCGTCACCGTCTCGGAGCAAATGTCTCTGGTCTCTTCCACCACCAAGACCACTCCAGATGAGATGATGCAAAAGAATTGTTCTATATATCCATTATGCGGGCCGAGGAGCCCATTCATAGACAGCACTGGATGGATGACGTGCATGTCGCTAGCAGTCCACAACTACAGAGACAATGAATTTAGGCATGGATGGAGCCCCAAAAAAATTGACTTTGTCTTGCCTCGCAGTGGTCTTGGTTGCGACCTCTCTAGGCCTTGGCCTCGGTCTCAACCCCCCAAAGTCTTGGTCTTGTCTTGGTATCGATTTAGGTACCGTAATTTCCGGACTGTAAGCCGCACCTGAATATAAGCCGCACCAGCTAAATTTGGGGCAAAATACTGATTTTTTTTTCCTTGTATAAGCCGCACCTGACTATAAGCCGCACCAGGCAATAAGCTTCCTCAACTCTTGAGAGTGTAAACATGAAACATTTGGTTTCATTTTTACGCTCTCTAAGTTACATCTGGTTAATCAACTTTCCATCATTTAGTCTGGGGACCACCTGGAACCCTATGGGACCACCTGTTGAAAACCCCTGTTACCTGTAAAAATCCATAGATTAGCCGCACCGTTGTATAAGCCGCAGGGTCAAAAGCATGTGAAAAAAGTAGCGGCTTATAGTCCGGAAATTACGGTAGTCTTGTCTACAACACTAGTTGTGAATCTTCCTACATTAGGGTATATTTTTATAGTGAATCTGTCATTCAGGCCTCTTTCACCAGAGTTGAACCCGTATTGTCTATAGTTATTTGGCCAAGATCCAGACCTACAAAATTGCAACGTTAATTATGGGCAAAACCATACCTATATTAAATGTTTATCCCCATGAAACTTTCCCATTTGATTACATACGTAAAGACTCTTATTATTTAATCATTTGCATCCCTAGAATTGCACCATTATACGATCCAGTTCACCACCTCTTGGTGTCAATATTCTTTTAATGACTTCAAAAGTTGCTTTTCTATTAGTGTGTGAAACAACAACTGTTTATGCAAGAATACAGTATAATGCAGTCCATGTATGCACTCTAGTCACAAAAAATGCCCTTGCCCCATCATCTTTTCGCTGTCTTTAAAACATATGGACAAAAAATGGGGAGTTTGAGCCATATGATTCTCATTTTTGTGTTGTATGTCACATGATCTCTTAGGCATGATAAATAAGTACAAAGCATGTGTTTTTTTTATAAGTATATTATTTTTATTATTGTTCAAGGATTCAGTCTAAAAATCTATTTAACACCCTAAATCTCAATCCAGGGATGTTGTGATAAAAAGTCCCATCAAGAGACCATCTGAGATTGTGAAACACAGCAGGGTAGGATATGTTTCATCGTACTCCCGCGTATTCAAAACATATTCATTTAATTTCATCATACAAAATTGATCATCCATATTATCAAGGCCTCTTATTATATAACAATCAATGAAGGACACACTAAAATAATGAGATGAGTGCTGTGTTCTTCGTGAATGAATTAAAAACAGTGGTTTAGTTTAATGTGATGTGTCCTTGTCCCCTGCTGTCCCAATAAGGACAATAAGGACGGAATGATGGCTACAAAGTGCAGTTGCAAAACATCCTCATTATCAGATGCAATAGAAAGAGCAAAAGAAAGTGCAGAAGACCAATTCAGTGCTATCTGTACGGCAATTAAAGTCCACGGCCTCTTGAACTATGTAAACCTTAGTGTTGCTATTCTGGGGTTGGTCTTTCGTTGAAGATTGCAGATGTACGAGCTTACAGCGTGTTACAATAGACCTTTCAGTAAGCTCCTCACCAAACGGCTATGGTCCAGTTACAGCTAAGAATAACATGTGATAGACAAACCTATACACCAATAGCTTTCCTGTATGATGAAACATTTTTAAGAAATAAATACCGCACACATTTTTCCACTTCATTTTCCACTTGTTGGTGGATTTGGAAGAGATTTTGAAGGTCTGGTTCCAAAAATGTCCACGATATTTACATTGGAATGAATGAGCCTGGCTGGAAAGTGTCCTAGCTTTGGGTGGACACTAGGGAGAGCGCAGGGCTTACTGAAAGGTCTATTATGTTGCTGTGCACTGTGAGCTTGTAGATCGACTATTCTCAGACAATTAACTTTGATGTGTATATTTGAGGGCAGCAGTGTGCCGTGTCTAGATCAGCTTAACAAATGGGTTTAAGAGGTCACAGGTAATTGAACAAGATGGTGAATGTACGTTTTACAACATTGTAAGTACTCTCTCATAAAGATGTCCTTAAAAGAAGAAAGAAAGAAAGAAAATATACCGGGGAATCTGTTTCCATGAGATTTGATGTCTCCCTTTGAAGTGCAAAACATTGGATATATTACGTTGTATATGTGTATCTTTGATCTCTCCCTACAGGCAGTGAGTTGTACAGCCAACTTCAGACCTTGAAATTCAGGCATGAATTTCAGTGGACAGGGTAGAGTGCGATACCACCACCAACCACGGGTCTTTAGCTGAGGTCGAGGAAACCGCACCTCTCTAGAAACTACATTCTGTGGTCGCCCAGGTCTTTGCACCGATCACACTAGAGACCTGTGTGCACTGTATTAAACATTAAACCTCCTTTTAGACTTGCCGGACAGGGGGTAAAAAAATAGCTGACATAACAATCACGGTCAGTCACAGACGGGCCTGGGTTTTACATTGGATTCACTACCATCTCAAACAGCAGTGTTCCATTTTGTCTCGCCATTTCTATAATAGCAATTACACACATACTATTAGCTATTTTTCTGTGATTAGCATTCAAGGGGCAACCTGGTCTGATGGCAATGCAGGAGCAGAGAAGAACCGAGGCCCAGAGGCCGTGGCTCATCACTGGCCCTTCTTGGGTTCGTCTGGGATGGACTCGTTCAGAGGGGTGAGGCTGGTCAGCACCGTGTGTCTCTCGTACTGCTTGGTCTGCCTGAACTTTGCGTCGGTGCCGTGGAGTCTGTCCAACACCCCGAGCACGCCGTAACACTGGTTAAACCTGAAACCCACCAAGTGAAGCAAACTGTGGTTAGTGGAGTCCAAAAGGAAGCATGCACATCTACAGGTTCTTTGTAGGTGCTCTGCTGAACAATAGATACAGTAAGTACAATGAAAAGGGAAGGCAGTCAACGCCTGCCACCTGCAAAACAATAAATAGAGATGTAACACATCTGATTAGCCACGACTTGTGACAACTTGTAGCGTACGTCATGTGTGCAGAATGCTGCGTGGATTAGGATCTACAAACTACTGCACGTCTCTGTTGTTATCTGTTAATAGCTTGTAAATCTGCTCTAGTTTTGCATGCAACAACAAGCTCATTTGTAATAAATAATGAGGCATGCTTTGGCAGAGTAACATGTTACATATTACCCATTTTGGCAGACTAATATCATTACACTACTTTTGCTGGAAAAGGTAATAATATTACAATAATATGTAATTCGTTACAGCCCAACATTGCACATATGCCCAAGATCTCTCTTTAAATTCCCTACTTGAGCAGTACAGCATCACCCCAAGCTTCAGCTGCAGATCTGCTGCTTTTGATATTTTAGAATTTTGCAGTTCACATAATTGCCCAGAATTGAGACATTGTGGTTCTCTTTTGTCAGTCATTATTAAGGCCAACGGCCCGCAGAACTATTCAAGTTGGGAATGCATGCCCCATTAATTATGAGAACTTGCTTCACCCGGCAGTGCCCACCATTATGAGCGGACGCTGGCCTACAATTGCAGAATGATGTACCGGTGCATTGGAAATGCATGATCGATTCACCACCAACTTTCCAACCACCGTTCGACACACCGTAATAAACATTCGATTCAGTGAATGACTGGAGGACTCACTTGAGGTGGTGGTAGTCATGGAACTCTGGAGAGGGCAGGAGGGGCAGGTGGTAGCCACAGTGGGAGATGGATGTGCTGATCAGGGCCAGAGCGTACCAGAGGCTGGTGGTGCTCAGGTGGGAGCCCACGATCACAGGCCCTGCTATGGCTGGCAGCATGTTGGACAGCTGGAGGAGGAGGAGGGGAGGAAACGTGTGAGATCGAATGAAAAAATAATGATGTTTTCTTCCTCAAACAGAAGCACGGTATTTTGTGAGCGCGATTACAGTTGTGTAAGCCAGTGGTTCTCAAAATCTTGCCAGTGTGACATGCATTAGGCTACGAACGGACCCCCATTTAATGTCATTTCTATCTCTACAGTGACCCAATTTATATTGTACAAAAAGAGAGTGCACTCTGGACACTACTTCATGGATTACGTGTTGTCTCAGTCACACAGCCCTCCCCCTATCCACAAGGAGGTGTAGCACACCAATGCATTGTGGGAATTGTAGTCCCAGGAAGTAGTGTCCATGACATCAGAGACTCTGGACTCACAGCTAACATCTAACATATCTAAAACCACACATTACATACCAGGAAAGAGTTCTAAATCTTCTAAACGATTTCCCTTTAACCTGTTTTGAACACCTTAGCGGTTTAGCCATGTTCACCTTTATTTTAAACTTTAGAAACTGGCTATAGAACGAGCCATTGGAAGGACAGATGGAGAGACATGGAGTTGAAAGTGCCGTACCACGTGCTCCAGGGGATGTGCGTAGATGCAGACCAGGCCGATGGGGGCGGTCCACTCATGGTGCTGCTTGTGGTAGTGCTTGTAGAGGGCTGGATGATGGAACAACCTGACCGTGGAGTTAGCAGACAGGCTGGTCAGTTGACAGTTCTATCTAAAACAAGCACACACTACAGGCTGCATAACGTGTAATGCAGTTTGCCGGGTGCACGGCTCACACAAATCTGCAGTGAGTTCTAAGCATTATGTTGTACATTAGCTATTGAAAAATAGCAATATTCTGTGACAGTGAACGTTATTACTCAAATATTTAGCTTCTGGGGGTTTCCCTAGAAGGACATATTTTCACATGGTGGGGCTGGCAGGCATTTACAGAATGATTTTGGGGGGTCCTTGACATGCAATATTAAGGACCACTGACATAGAAACAAGGTTTTTCAGAAAGCTGTCAGGATTCTAAAGACATTTGTAGAATCAGTTCTCAGGTCAAAACAGCATACAGGGGATGTGTTTCGGCGCCACACCTCCCTTGATACTGTATGTGTCACTGCATGGATTGATGCGGATCAGCCTTCATCAGGTTTATCTTTTAGGGTAAGAAGATAACATGATAACACGATGCATTTGAAGACAGTGTACGGCTGTTTTGTCTTTCAGTTTGATCATGTTAAACCGTCTGTGGTGTAATGTCATGTGTCAGTCTGTCAAATAAATCAGTCAGAAGACGTCGAACTAGAAGCAAATCTGCAGATACATGCGATGGCATTTACACAGAGGGTATAGGGCATATGTTTCTTTTTATCTGCTTATTTTACAGCACGGTTATGTGTGTCTGTTTGTCAGTGTGCATCCATAGCATATTGTGGTTGATCTTGCAAAGTGCTGGGCCGGTTCAGCACCATATTCTTTTCATTTATTTTTGTTCAGCATTTTGTTTTACAGCTGTCTGCAACTTTTAGTCTTCCTTACCAGCCGGTTACCATCTGATTCAGTTGAGCAATCCAGTCCCTTAGCAGACACTAATCCATAGTGGCTTACACAAGAATTCATGGTAGGAGTAAACACCATGAACTTTAGACGATAAGCTCAGTGGACATGAACAAGCAAACAAAAACAACACATCCAATCTGGCATCCATCAACATTATTACTAATGTTGGTTTCTGCCACCATAGGTGTATGAATGTGTGTGTGAATGGGTGAATGTAATGCACAATCTATGTAAGTGTCTTGGATAAAGGTGTTATACTGTATAAATGCATCATTTATCCCCAGGGATCTTTATGGCCCTGTGTCCGTTTCCAGGCTAGTGGTTATTATTAGGGAGTGCAAATACTGCAACAATGTAGATCCTATATTGATCTGGTTAGGACTCTTTGAACTAAAATAACCCTTAGTAGTTGTCAAGGGTAGGTCAGAGAGAAACAACAGTAAAACACCAAAATGTCAACATCGGCCTGCAGCTAATAACAGAAATGAACAATTGTTCTTTAGTGGGGGGATCCAGACTCCACAGATGACAGAGCAGTGACAATTTAAGGACCTTTAAGAGATTTATAATACCTAATGCTTCAAAAGTAATCATTGAGACCCTGTTTTGTTGTCATAGTATATTTTGTTGATTAAACACTGTCAAATAATCAGCATAGCAAGAGTTGTAACCTTGTAGATGTACTATTTTCACAATGTTCATCTGTGGAACCTATTCCAAGTGCTTGGGGGGTGGTTGTGAAGTGATGTTGGAGTATTTTGGGGCGGTCAGCCAGTGGGTAAAAGCAGATTTAACCGTTCATTTCCCCAGGTCCATCCGTCCATCCATCCTACCTGTGTGAGTAGTAGAACAGGATCTCCTCCACGATAGCGCAGACGGCCATCTCTAGCAGGGCCTGGTGGAAGGTGGGCAGCTCAGGACCCCCGGGGTTCCCCCTCCAGGTCATGATGAAGTAGATGCAGATCACCATGGGCCCTGAGATGAACACCTGGTTGAAGAGGACCTGCTTCAACGCCTGGCGGAACTTCACCGGGTCCACCTGGAGGGCAAAGAAGTGTGTGGGGTGGGGGATAGTTATTTTAAACAATGGTATCAGTATTAGGGGCGGATGTAACATGTCCCATTTGGGGGAGGGCAAGAGAACATGGAGGGGCAGGAGAAAATGGTATGGGGGCGGCTTCATCGCCCATGGTGCAAAGCGACACGGGCGATGAAGCCGCACCCATACCATTTTCAGTTACAGGACTTTTATTAGTCAAGTAAAGCATCAATAATAACAACAGTTGTTGAAGTTGCAACAGACACGCAGCATGCATAAAGCTAAAGGTCTGACTCAGAGAGTTTTCTGTTTTTAATGATGAAATGCTGTTGGTTTAAGTGGTGACACAGCTGTAGTTAGTTAGTAGCAGTAGTAGTGTTTCACATCATTTTAAATATAAGCACTTATTTGGAATATCTTGGGTTGTTTTGCATGGCATCGTGTTTGGGGGGGCAGACTGGGTATTTAGGGGGGCATTGCGCCCCCATGCCCATGCCTAGATCCGCCCATGCACAGTATTAGCTTTTATCTCTTTTATTTACACACACAAACACTGGAAATGTCCGGTATCTGATAGCGTGGGGCTAGATTATGTGCAAACAACATCTCATCTCCGTTGAACTTTGGACCTACAGTAACCGGTGCACACAACGCAAAGTGGTCTCGTGTACAGTATAGTACATGTGGGTGTGCCAGACTGTCTGTCTTTGCCTGTGATCATGGTTAATATAATGACATTCAAATATAAAACTAAATTGAATGTTAAGTCGTAATGTGACTCCTTATTCAAACCGCTGTGCACACATTTGAGACTTTCACTGACTGATAAGAAGTATTTCGGGGGCTATAATGTTATCTCCCCTCACACTGATTATATGAAAACCAACAACAAACACAGCAACACTTACAACATGTACAGTTACAACCAGCCAACCACAGATATCAGTAGTGTAATCTGCGTATCTGTAATTAAGCTATATTATGGCATGCACAATAAACCATACCAAGATAACAGTAATCTGAATGGTAACTGTAATCATTATTGCCACAGCACCAAACACACATGACAGTGACAACGAAGGATTCAGAGATTTATTTATTTGTTGTATTGTCCAACTACATGTCTGCACTCTGCAAGACACAAAGAATTTTAGAGATTATCTCCATCCATCTTCAATTCTTCAAACATAATATCACTGCTAATTAAGCAATGCGATTTAAACGACATTAATGCTTGCACTGATGCAGGAGCTTCGAAAGCAACACAGGAGTGATGTAATGGTCTCCCGTAAAAGCAGTGTATTGTATGACAGATGTACGTAGTCACTGACCAAAAATATCCCCAGAAACTAGCTGCCCTAGCCACCGAGTCTGCTGCGTTCTCAGAGAAAACCATAGCTGAATGGTTTGTTTTGATTAGGCGTTGAAATAATGTGGTTTGAAACATGGCCAGAAAGCTGTTTCAACCAATGAGATTGCTTCCTCAGAAAGACGCTTTTGTATAATATGTAAAATAATTATACTGTACATTGTACATATTTTTAATACCGTTAATTGTAGTTTATTGAAGTAGCATGCACTGTATATGTAAATATGTATTATACTGTATTATCTACAATTGCTATAATTATTGTCAACAGTTCTGCTTACAGATTTTAATCTGATACGGAGTGCTCTGTAAATGTTCCCAGCCCTGGTTATCACCAGTAATGTCCGTTATATCAAATGCTGTAACAGGACTTTGGACGGACGGATGGACAGAAGGGTGGACATTTGTACCATGATGACCCTGATGAAACGTGTTGGTCTAACAATAAAAGGATGTTTTGATCTCTCTGCGTGTGCGTTATCAGCTGGGCTGGCTTTCCAAAGACCAGTTTTAATTTTCTAGGCTCTATGTGTGATATTCAGTATATTGACACTATGAATGTCTACACAGTAGCCTGCCTATGACCCTAAAACTAAAGCATGCATGGAAAAAACTTTATGTTGAAAAAATGATGTTGCTTTCCTTTCTTTATTTCTCAAAATAAATGTACTTGAGTGTGTGTCTGTGTGTGTCTGTGTGTCTGTGTGTCTGTGTGTGTGTGTGTGTGTGTGTGTGTGTGTGTGTGTGTGTGTGTGTGTGTGTGTGTGTGTGTGTGTGTGTGTGTGTACTCGCAAAGTGTACTGTGATGTGGGACTGCACGCACGCTGTCTCTGTTTTGCATGAGGCACTATGGTCAGGTGTGGGTGATGATGGCTGATTTAAGTAGTCAAACCTGTCCTGAATTTGACTCAGAGCTTGTGTGTGACTGACAGACAACACAGCTGTTGTCTGTCCAGCTAATTGGTGCACAGAGGATAAATAAGCCACAGCCAAACACACTCACAGCGTCGCACAGCCATTGTTTGCATCGGCTCTCCCCTGTTCCTCCTTATTTAGTATCTAGTGTCAGATTGAATCACCCATTCCCCTAAGTGGCTGTGTTGTGTGTTCCTCTCTTCATGAACAGAAAATAAGTTGTTGCCCAGATTACATTTTAAAGAAACAAATAGTCAGATTTTAATACATGCAGTTTCCCCTTTGCATTTATGTTGCGATTTATTTTATTTTTGAGAGATAGATTTTGGGTGGAAATTATACTTTTTTTTTTTTTTGCTGTTTGCCTGGGATGTTCTTGTAACTCAGCTGTTCCAATGCAGGTTGAAACACAGCCGGCCCTCGACTGGTACCAATTTTTCTATTTTGACCCGCTGTATATTTGAGTTTGACATCCCTGGTCTAGAGTGACGTTTTAAACATTTATTGCAGAGAGAAATTAAGTTTCGGTCCTCAGACCTTCATCAGTCAAAAAGCTGTTTGTCAGTACTGACCCACAATCGCACGCACACCCGTCCCATTGCCAGCAAAGTAAGTAAAGTAATCAATGAAGGGAAGTTGGCATTGTTTGTTGTGTGTAATTTCTATGGGACTGTAACTTACCGGGTTGTTCTTATCCACTTGGATGCGGTAGCGAGTGATGAAGTGCGGCTTGCCAGTGATGTCCACCAATAGAAGCAGACCGTTTGTTACCCAGAAAGCCACCATGGGAACCAGCATCGTCCCTATGAACGCAAACGGCGTGAGATCATTCAATACTGGAGGTACCAAAAGCATTTCATACGGCGTGAGATCATTCAATACTGGAGGTACCAAAAGCATTTCATACCTTTATGCTGCATACTGTAAACATGGCTTCTGAATGTGGATTAGGGTTACATTTACAAGTATTAAGTACATTAAGTACTTTTTCCATAGCAAGTTGATCTGCTAAAGGTCCAAAATGTGAATGTAATGAAGAAGTGTCTTCATGCAGACCAATGAGGTTAGCAGTTGCCCTAACATTCCATTGATCCAAATCATATACATGAGAGTAGATATTCCCATAAGCCTGAACTGTGACTTTAGTTTTGTCCTCCTGTCCTAGAATACTTTGGCATGGCTATGATGTGTGTTGCTGAAGTGTCGCCGTGTACAGGTATATACAATGCACTGCTGTAGTGATAGTGCTAACTTGCTCCAAATTTCGCATAGGCCTACGTGGAGTTCTTGTGGACTCATTATTCCGGGCTTACAACACAAAGAATGCAGTGGATCATCTTGTTTGTACTGTATGTTAGATCAGTAGATTGCCAGATTTGGTACAGATACAGAGTCCTTGTGAAACAGGGTGTGGTAAATGTTCATTGTAAATGAATTTCCGCCAGAAAGATTTGCCATCATAGGTGACTGGGCAGCATCACAAACATCGCCATGTATATTCTGGTCTATTCTCTAAGCTGGAGTCCTGGAGTGCTATGTGTCCTGAAGATTAATTTCATAAGCAAGCAGATGGGGGGGGGGGGGTCTGCATGATCAAATTAATCTTCGTATATGCAAGTTCTTACAAAGCACTAGGGCCACGCTAAAAAGCCATAGCTTTCAACCTTTTTCATTTGTGTCTCCACAGTCTACACTTGACTGTGACGTTGACCAGTAATTGTTTGACCAAAAGATTGATGGGTGGTGGAAAAAGACGGTGAAACACAATCTCTTTTTTGATCCCCAACCGACAAAACAAGGCTGTTCTTTGGCGTTATAAATATGAAAGTGGTTTCCTTACCCTAATACTGGTAGGAAACTGTATTGTTTATTACCCAAAACAAACATGTGCCAAGTCCTATGTCAAGTATAGAACTTGTTCCACTGCCAGAAATCTGCTGACGCTCCCCTTATTCTATCTTGTCTCGATCTTACATTCCAGTATGTTTCTCTCTTTAATGACTAATTTGCCTCACAACACGCCAGATCTTGACATCAATAACATGGCCACAAACCATAATGGACGAAGCTTTTCCCCCCAAACATGTAGTACAATTTGTAGATAGATAGCACTATTTTAGTATTATTGAAGAAATAATATTCCACTGAAGAAATTGAGTGTAATTGAAGTGAACTGCAACTTCCTCTTTCTGTTGGCTTTGTCATGCTCCTTTCATGTGACATCAGGCTTGATGCAAGGCCTTGTTTCTCACAACAATCACAGGGATTACCAGTAGCCTACTCTGCTATTTGGTGACTCAGGGGTAGACTGACGGCTTGGGAACCAGTGTGTGTGTGTGTTTGTGTGGGTGTGTAAATGTAGTGCACATTCGACATATATAAATGTTAAATGTACCATTCATTTGTTCAGCATACACCTGAAATAACACTGAAAAGCTTTGTTGCTGAAACACCTGTGTTCTTTTTGCTGCCTGTGCCACCTCATAATTATTACAGTCACCTGCTCAATTGAAGCAATAATTTAAGCTAATCACAACTACTTAGCATAATCATTAGAATAATTGCCATTCATTGTTATAAAAATAGCTGAACATAATTAACAGAAATGTCATATTTTATTTCCAACATTATTTCCATGTCGATTTCCAACACTTCTCGCTTTATTTTGAGTATTTGTGGGCTAAAGAATACTATTACTCATCTACAGTAGGTGTGTTGTTCTATGTGCCGTCCCTGCAAACTAAAGTGTCTGAAGGATATTCCCATGAGATTGCAAATAAGTATTCCAGACTATGCAATTACGACAAGAATACTGTAGAGTAGTGCTTCCATTTTCTTACAATAACATTATACAAACAAACAAAGAAGCAAAACAGAATTGTTTCTTACCCAGGAAAAACAAGGTGGCTTCACGTCCCTCATACCTCAGATACAACTTGGTCCACAAGTCCTGCCAGAAATCTCCTGATGCTCCCCAGAACCTCTGCAGGTGCCTAGGAGGATCAGTAAGCCAGAGTCAATATACAGCACAAAATACAAGATCAGTGTGGTCAGTAGCGCTCATGTGGTTTAGTTTTATGATGAACTTTATCATGAGCGCTATTCAGTGCTGGGACATGTGCACTACTTAATATATTACATAATATATTACCAAAATCCAGTAACTTGTAATATAAATATATTACTGAACAAAAAACATCTAATATATTATACTTTTCTTTCTACATTACTGCATTACTTTCAATATTACTTTCTGTCAATCTGTTCCGTTGCAAGTGTTCTTATTGGCTTCCATGAATTCAAGGAATACATTTAACTCCTGTGTTAACTGTCCATAGCTGAGTAGGATGAGGGAGGTCTACACCAGGACTGTTTTCAGGAGGGACGTTTTTTCGCATTGATTTCATATGGATTTGGCCAGATAGCCAAGTGGACATGCTTTATTGTAGGTATGCCAATGGCCGATGGAATATTTGATTGATACTAAATATTTAATGATATATTTTTTAAAAAGTAAAAAGTAATATGTAATAGTAATATTAATATATTACACTTGCTCAGGCAGTAATATTGTAATGATATATTGCTTTAAAATGAAGGTAATAATTAATAAGTAATATATTAACAAGGTAAAGTAATATTCCCAACACTGGCGCTATTCTGGAAAACACTACGCAAACATATTCTGGTAAAATAGAAGGTCTACAATACACACTCACAAAGTGTTGCGGAGAGTTTAATGCATCACTGAACCTGAATTTTAGTCCCAATGCCCATTACTGAAGGTCTGTTGACAGAGCAATACTGCATACCATTCATGGTTGATAGACGACTGACTCATTCAGTGATGGACTCTAATCTTGAATAACTTCAACCTTATATTTTTTCATCCATATTTATTGTGGTTTGCTTCATGCTGACTCTTTCTCTCATGTTCTCCTCTCCTGTGTTTCATTCCTACTTCAGTTGGTGATGAATCTCCCTCCTGGGATCAATAAATGTTTATCTTATCTTGTTGTAGTAACAAGAAGCTCCACCGCATGCAGCTGGTCTTAGAGTCTAACGAAGACCAGCTGAGGGAGATATTTTTTAGGCTATTCTGCCTTTATTAAAGGGGAATTCCACCCATTGTCAACATTTTACTACCAATATACCATATATATATATATATATATATATATATATATATATATATATATATATATATATATATATATATATATATATATCCATAGATATGTTGTGTGGACACAACATATCTACCCATTCTGTGTTTCCTAGTAATGGAGGTCTGAAAAAACACATTAACTTACCACATCACATCATCAAGTTGTGTTTCCCCATGTTAATGATTTTTCTTTTATGACCTTTTTTTCTGAGAGTGTACAAATGGAACCAAATGGACACGTTAGGGTTGGTTTCGTTCCATTTGAAAGTTCTCATGTTGAAGATGGGTGGAATTCCCCTTTAGACAAAGTGGAGAGAGACAGGAGATGGAGACTGTAACCAACATGCAACAAAGGTCGAGGCGATCGGTAATCAAACGTGCGACGTGCTGTTGGGCATATATATGTGGAAAGCGCTTGGACCACTAGGCCAGTGAATGCCCCTTGTTCCGTGCGTGTTCACTGTCCGTAGTATCAGGGAAAAGGGACACCGCTTCACTGTGTCTGTGGCAAAGCCTTGCTGTGGGCCTGGTGGCGCATTGTTATGGAGGAAAGGTCCGCTGCTGCTTTCACTGTCCACACAAAGTGACAGACTGCTGCTTGGTGGAAAGCCCTGCTGTGATTGGCCAGTAGTCGCACATACACACACACAGCTGGGTCGAAAACGTGGAAGCTAGAGTATCTGGAATAGGAGAGAGCAGCGACACTCCCTATTGACTCCAGTGCTATGGCTGAAAAGAGACGGCTATTGGCTGAAAAGTGCATGTGACCGCCTAGTAAAGAGGGATTCAAGTTCCAAACAAACCACTCTGGTCATCCAGCTTGATTGACAGCAGATCATTTTAACACATTAACAGACCTCTCGTCACTCTAGTGAATAATGATTTGTTATATGACTCGCTTTACTTAGTGTATAATGCAGAAAATAGGCTGTGCTGCTGTGATGCAATGGTTATGTAGGCCCATGTTTGGAACTTGCAGAGCTTCAGCCTGCAAGAGGAGTGAGATCAAAGCGTGTCGCTACTCTCTTCCTACAGTACACTAGTGGAAGCAACATCAGTGACGTATCACGGAAAGCACAGGCACTTCCGCACGCGTCCTGTCCTGGTCCATGACTTAGTTGTTGGACACCTGTGGGCGTGGAATTCTCTCAAATGTAATGACAGATTACATCATTGCCCTAATTTCTGCCTGTGCTTGCTGTTGCATCCTCGTGCCCGTGCATGTGACACACAACTTGTAGGTGGACCTGTTTTGCTCGGTTGTCCCATAGATCTGTTGTTTAACTTGAATTCTTGGACTGAGTGAATATAATTAACTAACCCGTATTGTAGTAGTAAGCATCATAGCCCAGGGGAGATACTTTGTTTTGCTTGACAGAATTTACGGACACACCTCAAAGTAAATTATACATTAGCTGAGCTTTTTTTGGAAACCCATTTTTCTCCCTGTGTCAATTATCTAAGGTGATCCTTGGCTCTACACACGCTTTGCCAACCTGGGGGAGGCAGCGGACCGACCTCATGCTTTGTTCGATGCATGAGGGGTCCAAGCTGCATCTTTTCACGTGGCGCGAGGGGGCGTCCCTCCTTCGTTAAACCAGGGGAACTCAGTTCATGACAGGCTAATGGTAACACTACCATGTCAGTGAGTTGCCAAATGCAGCCAAGAATAAGAGTCCAGATCCAATGACAACAGCAGCTTTCTTCACAGAATCCCACAGTCCTCCTGGATTCTCCTGGAAGTGCAGAGAAACAACATGTGTCTGTGAAACTCTGGTCATTTGACACAATGCAGAAAGATGTATTGTGCTCCCATAGTTCATTTTAATAAATTAAACACACACACACACACACACACACACACACACACACACACACACACACACACACACACACACACACACACACACACACACACACACTCTTATCTGTATTCTTCTGTCCTCCTTCCTGCAGTGCCCCTCACCTTCTCAGGTTTCTCCCAAGAGACCATTGAACAAACTATCTGCCTCTCTGGTGGAGAACTCTGCATGATCATTGCACTCTGAACTTGTCCAAAGCTCTCAAGTGTTGCTTTTGAATAATTCATTGTTCGCCATGCTCTCATTTTTCTGCACAGGGCATAGAACTAGCCGGAGGCGAAAATGTGGCTCTTCTGGTTGAGCTAGTCCTGGTGAACGGGCAGTCATAGTGATGGTACAGCAAGTACTGCCAAAAAGACAACTACACTAGATCATTCATTAATAGACATTTTTATGGGTCCATTTATTTATTATTCTGCTATTTTCACTAGATTGGTTCACAGCTTGCATGCTAGATTCAGTCTAGACTGTAAAAAGAAAACTGGTTTTAGCCATTTAGCAGGTCGTGGTTGTAACTTGTTTGTATGTATTCTATAATCTATTTGAAATGTATCACTATAAGGCTAGGCCATAAGCCAACACGAACTAAAACGTACTACATACTACTGTGTTATTATGTACTTTTTTGTATCGTAGATCTACTTACTCCATTATTGAAAATGCAATGACTGCAGGCATGTTACTGCAGGCCTGTTATTGCATTGCTATTTGTCTTACAATCCGATATAGGATGTGTAATTGTATGTCCTATAAATATCAATGCTTGCAAGATCCTCAGACGAATGTTCTAATATTATGAAACAAAACCTATACTATCATGCAACCTCCAGATTCACAAAGCCAATCAGGTGGATCTTGTTTTCTGCATGGCTGTGTGCGTGTGATGCTACTTGCATGACAACTTCCACGTTCTTTGTGGATTTGCAATACTGAATCATATTATTTAAGGGTTTTTTATTGAGCAAAGAAAAGGTACGGTATGTGATCTTACCTGTCTGTCATTGCTGACAAGAACTTCACCATTCATGTCTATAAAAAAGAAAAATGACATTCATTTTCAGAAAGCAAAGCATTTTGACCTCAAATAATCTCTTACCACAATATATTACTAAGTGCATATTTGTTGTTCCCTGTGGCAAGGTTTTCTCGTCCTGTTCCCACAGTCGTAGTATGTTCCTAATTTATGCCAGGTCTAAAACCTCCCAAAATGTTCAAGTCTCCCCCTGACATGTTCCTTTCCCTTCATAGCTTGCTGAGGGAACCAAAGGGCACCACAAAACACAGGTGTTGGTATACAGTACAAGGCAAGCAAAGGCATGACCAGAAAGGGCCACATCCAGTAGCAACTAACGACCAGGTCGCAACTAGTTGCTCACTAGTTGTGACCAGGTTGCAACCTACCTTCTGGTCGTGACTAGTTGCTAGCCACAACCTGGCTGCAACCTGCTCGCGACTAGTTGCAACCTAGTCGCGACCAGGTTGCAAGGGTTATGCCAGGGATTTGATGAGTTATGTTAAGGGTTTGATTAGGGTTAGGTTAAGGGTATGGGTTAGGGGTTAGGGTAAGGGTATATTGCAACTATAAACTGTAACCAGGTTGCTAGTGCTGCACCCGCTTCGACCTCTATCCATGGATTGAATAGAGCATAATCACGAGTAATCACACGATCAAATACAACGAGTAGACGCAGATAACAGATACCCGCCGGGCAAGTAGATATTTTGTATTCATTGCATCGGTGGATCACGGCTACTACTAGTAGGGCGGGGCGAAGGAAGTTTTACTGAGGTTATGGTTAGGGTTAGGTTAGGTTTAGGCATAAGTTTACTGAGGTTAAGTTTAGGGTTGGGGTTAGGTGTAGGCATAGCCTAGTTTTACTGAGGTTATGTTTAGGGTTTAGGATTAGGCTAGGGTTAGGGTTAGACAGTGCTTTATGCGGTTACTAACCCTAAACATAACTTCAGTAAAACTATGCTTCGCCCCGCCCTCCTAGTAGTAGCCGTGATCCACCGATGCAATGAATACAAAATATCTACTTGCCCGGCGGGTATCTGTTATCTGCGTCTACTTGTTGTATTCGATCGTGTGATTACTCGTGATTATGCTCTATTCAATCCATGGATAGAGGTAACGAAGCGGCTAGTACTAATCCCGTTGCAACTAGTTACTTACTAGTCGCAACCATATGAAACTAGTTGCGGCCAGTTTGCAACTAGTTGCTCACTAGTCATGACCATAAACAAGTAGTCACAACCAGAATCTGGTTACAACTGGTAAGAACCTGGTTGCGACTAGTAAAAACCTAGTCGTGACCTCGGCATGTCTCTCGCTGTCTCTCGGCATGACACCATGCCCTCGAGACATGGACAGTATTCAGCTGTCCAAGCCTCCCCTATGAGCGTGCTGGAAAAACTGCAGACTCACGCATGGCTTTGTTGGGCATGTGCTGTATGCAAACACGAGAAGCATGTGTCCGGGGTAATGGTCTTTGCATGTACAGTACTCCTACGGGTGGGCATGTTACCTGTCAACAGGGACTGTTGGGCAGGAGGAACACTCCAACAGGTAGGGATGTCACCTGTCAACAGGACTGTTGGGGGTTCGCCCTACTCAGGGAGGAGTAGGGCGAAACCTCTACATCTTCCGGTTGGGCTCCACACTGGAGCAGGTGAGATAATACCAGTCCAGGACACAATAGCAATGACAACACAGAAAAAAAAATAGGTTCGCAGATTGCCCAGTATCCTAGTCCTATAGAGTTTCTGCTTTTTCTGCTGCTTATTCTGATCTCTGGATAACTTAAAGATGCCAAGGTGCCATGATTTTTTTCCACCCTAAAACATGATCATCATGTTAGGGGAGGCGTTGATAATGTGATGTCACTATATTACAGTTTTTCTTTTTTTTTTCATTGGCACCCTGACCCCAGTAAGAAACCCTAAATAAAGGGAAGACATCATTGCACATACAAAAACACCAAGGGGTCTAATTAAGTACTGTCACTTCTTAAACATGTACAAAACTGGACAAGAAATCTCGAAATACAGGGCCCCTAGCTGCATGGGTACAGGCCTCATTGGATCCATAATCCGTCCATACACACCTGTTGTGCATCAAGCTAATCTATGCATCCACCACCCCCAGCACACACAAGCAAACGGATGTGTTGACAGCATGTTCAGGGCTTGACACCAACACTTGCCCGCTTGCCCGGGGCAAGTAAAAAAAAATGGTCGGGCAAGTGAAGACTGCTACCTGGTTGCCCGATGGGGCAAGTGCGCTATAACACAACACGAGATTTGTCTTGAAGATTGTCATTGCGCTCTGCCTCTGCGTCTTTCCGTGCTTTCTAGCTATCTCTCCTATCTCTCTCCCAGGTCCATTTGGTTCCAAACTATCATTTTGCTCGCCCCACGGACCCCTGAGTCTGTGACCACTATGGGAACCACTGATTTACAAGTTTAATATTTACTGTAGCTGATTTTGACTTAAACAAAGCAGTCTTCGATTACGAAAGGAAATGTTTAAGCACCCAAGAGGAAAGTAAACTTTACTTTGCCACATTTACAATATATTTTGGGGGGCAAGTGACCATGAACTCAGGGCAAGTAGAAACTGACTTGCACTTGACCGATGGGCAAGTGCCTCAGAGACCTTAGTGTCAAGCCTTGCATGTTTCTTCTGGTCTCAACCCGGTGTGTGTGCCTGGCTGCCTGCCGCCTGCAGGACACTATATTATTTAGATTACAGTAATATAGTCATCATGTTACTTTGGTATACCAAGTGAGAAGAACGTGATCTTTACTCCTGTTCCTAGCATATATGCCTGTTCGCAATTTTGCGTCATGGGAATTTCTCACTTGAATTGAGTCAAGGGGTCCCTAGACATGAAAAATCACCGAGGTGCTTGTCCGTCATAGTGCCACGAAGGGCGTAATGGCCGAATCAAATATGGCCGCCATCGTATATGATGAAAATCCAACTTTTGTGTACATACTCATGCAATACCTCTATCCTGACTAATTGGGGGGTGGGGAATTCATTTCTGGTGTTGTTATGACCATTTTGGGTTGTTTTGACCTTTAAAGGTCACGGTCAAGGTCATTTTGCTATTCCGAAGACCTAATTTGGCCATCGTTATGATTAAAAACTGGTGCAGTAGGTCTAATTCATATAATTCTGACAAGTATGACTCCTGGGTGATATTGATATTGATAAGTATATGGGATTGGTGGACATTGTGAAGACATTGGTTTTGCTTAAAGGGCATGCAACCACTACTCTTCAGCTACTTCGGGGGAGGCCACATGGAAGCCATCTTCTCCTCCCCATTTTAACTGATCTTTAACTGAACTGTCAATTGTAATTTTTTCAACAACTGAATAACAATTTTGTCCCCTACTATCACTTTTACTTTTATTTTTATGATTTAGAACAAAAGATAGACAATACATATAGTAATCATATATTTATCTTTTTTAAGTGAGTGCTGAAATTATTAAATAAAAGTGCCAAAGTGATACAAATAACATATTCAAGTATTTCCCCTCCAAGTGGATACTGTATATGTGGACATGCACACTATTTTTCTCCATGGCAGAATGTAATGCAGCAGGACAGCCACATCATTGTGTGTCACACTTGCCTGCACATTGGACACTGTAAGCTGAGTGCTGACTTATGGTAAGGGTTTGTGGTAAGGTTTTGATGGCAGAGGTGTACAAAATGCTCCTCCCATCCCATGCTCCATGCTCCATTGGTGCTAGTTTTGCCTCTGGTTCCTTGGATGTTGCCAGCAGGTTGCAAGCCCTATGCACCAGAAAGGCACCTTGTTTAATGTGACCTCTGATCAAACTGCTTGTGGGAGGGATAGCATCAATTCCAGTACTGACACTGAAATTTCTGTCTCACCAAAGTTCATCAGATATTGTATTGGGTCAGTAACCATGGCAGCATATTTGGTGCCCACCTTATAATGTATTGCATTTTTATAGCGCTTTTCCAAGTGCTCAAAGCATGTTACAATGTTCCATTCATTCATACATTGGGAGGTGAAGCAGTGACCAGTCGACGCCAGCGTCCTCACTTCCCACATTCACACACCAATGGTGGCAAGCTCACACCAACCAACTCATCGGAGGCAATTTGGGGTTCAATGACTTGCCCAAGGACACGTCGACATGTAGACAGGAGGAGCCGGGATTCAAACATCCACGGATCATTGGGCGACTGGCTCCACCTCCTGAGCAACAGCTGCCACACCTTGCTCATGCAGTCCTCTCCAGTCAAGATATGTGCCTTGATCACAGTCTTGGCTAGGGCTGTTCAAAAATAAGAGACTACTTGATGCTGTGGCAGCATGAGTTGCTTTTCCGTACTGCCATACTGCTGCCAATTTTCCTTCACCCTCAGTGCTTGGAAGTACTGTAGGTGTAATTTAATAGTAAGGCAAAGGTGTCTGTATCTTTGGAAACTATAAGAACTCTCTTGCGCTGTTTAACGTGAATAGCCCACTGATATGCACCACACTAGCCTGGTGACAGCTTCCTCAATTAATTTCAAGAGATCAGGGATGTCCTCGCCACTAGCCACCTTTGCTGAGAGAACCTCATTGTCGTGGACGACAGAGCTGACACTGATGGTATTGCCACAGGCTTGACTGCACACCATATCCTGAACTAACAGCTGGATATTCTGCTTGTTCTCTGAGTTGCTGAGGAATGGGTAAGTCTCTGTTCATGCCAATGATGTCAATGGCTGCTGCTGAGTCTGTATTACACATGTCCTCCACTTCCTTTGGAGACCTCTCAATGTAGGAATCACTTGTAGAGGGGTGACATGAGGTCTACCACAACATGAGTGGCAAGAGCAGATGTTGCACTCAATTGGGTGAGATCAAGTCCAGGCTCAATCTCACTGACAAGAGTTGAGTTGTTGACATGAGCTGGAAGGTCATGATCAACTATGCTTCTTCAAAATGGTTGTTGGGCCTTCTGTGATTGCTCATTGAAGTGAGGTAGCTTCCTCTTTGGTATGCTTGGTTCATTTTCTTATTCTTCTCGACTACCCTCTCCTGTCTGTATGAGCAGTACACATGCCCCCCATTTTCTAGACAATTGAGCGACACAGAGTGACCCCTCTATCTACAGCCTGCTTTGTGAGCAGATTGTGCAGTGCTACAGGCACATTGACAATGGCTTTAGATTCTGTCACTCTAACATGAAGTCCAGCAGCTTCACCACATTCTTGCTGAATGCAAGGCAGAGAGTGGTGCACAGTGCATGCTGAAGATGGAATTCTGTGTGTGTTTTTGGGGTGGTTGTTGGTGAGAAGGTTGAGGACGTTGGTGATCAACCCAATCTCATTAAACAAGAGATGAAACTCTTCAACAGCGTTTGCATTGCTTGTGGCTCGTACTACATAGTGACTTCCAGGGCCCTTTGACACCCGCTGAATGGTCTACTTGACCTTCATGTCACTCCTACAGCACAGAACACCTTGACGATCCTGAACTCACTGACCAATTGAGAAATGCCGGTAGAGCTCAGGATGTGTGAGCTCTAGCACCTTGATATGCACAAGATACCAAGAGCATGATGCAGGCAGTTTATGCATTCACACTTTGCAAAGATCGGCATAGTCACAAATGTAAATTTCAGTTTCCTTTCCATTCAGAGACTACAACATTTTTTATTACAGCTACCAACTCCAGAAAGTGAGGCTTGGGCTCACTTTCCTTCTCAAACTCCAGAAGTTCCTGATTAAATTTCTTTTTTGATGTCCTTGACCGTGACCTTTAAAGGTCAAAACAACCCAAAATGGTCATAACAACATCAGAAATGAATTCCACACCCCCCAATTAGTCAGGATAGAGGTATTGCATGAGTGTGTACAGAAAAGTTGGATTTTCATCATATACGATGGCGGCCATATTTGATTCGGCCATTACGCCCTTCGTGGCACTATGACGGACAAGCACCTCAGTGATTTTTCATGTCTAGGGACCCCTTGACTCAATTCAAGTGAGAAATTCCCATGACGCAAAATTGCGAACAGGCATATAAAGTGCTAGGAACTGGAGAACTTGTCCTGAACCAAACCCTGCTGTCATCTCTCCCCCAACATTCTACCAAAACTTACTAATACAACATGAAAAGCCCACACAAGTAACACAAAAACCAGGGCAGAAAATGGGCCATCTGCCTGCTAAGCCAAAGGGCAGTAGGACTAGGTTTTTGGACACAATTTGACCCCTTTTCCACGGGTTGGTTCCCAGTGGGAACCGGCATCTACATAGTTGTCATAGTAGATGGGATATAGTATGGGATAGTATTTTTCATCTTCCTATGTAGACCTAATGCTAAATGAATGCATCATTTGCAATTCATATTTTAAATTTTCAATGCAATAAATCATTTTCTTCGTGTGTCATGGTGATAACACTCTAATATATACCTGTAGGTATAGTTTTTCCTACACAATCCAAAATTAACAATTCATAACAATTCCAATTCCACCTGGGTCAAATGGATGAAATTATGATTATTTTGGTGTATAAATAACAATACTTGAGTGATATTCTCAATCAACATATACAGTACCTGTAGGCCTATCACTGCCAAGCAATCCCAATAATAAAGTTAGTGTGAATTTGAATTTGTATGATTAGAGATGACCATGCATGGTGCTCATGGAACAGAGCTACACTGTTATGTCTACACTGGGAACAAACGTGGATGAAACTCAAAAGACAGGCTATAATCCCGATATAATCGGCATAATCTGTTTCCCACTTAGCTGAATTTTTTACACTCAATTACAGTGGACCTTTTGGGATAGATAATCTTGTATTTATTTATTTAATTTTAATAGCAAACTGCCAAACTCACGACCTGCAGCAGCAGCAACATGATTACGTAACCCAGCTATTTTCGGCAAAGGGAAAGACAACAAACCGTCATGATCAGGTTTACCCCGGGTTACCCCCGAAGCCACGGATTGGGATTAGACTGCTGTCCTACATAATATGATATGATGATGTTGTCTCTGACTCTTCAATGGTGAGCAACACAGAAGAGAGACCTAACTCGTGTGTCTGTTTAATACTGTGTAACAATCGGGCTATAGCTGCTCCTGCGAAGCATCCCGTCCAGATCACACCACGCAAACATCAATAGAATCAATCAAGCAAGCGACATTCATTCATGTTAAAAAGTCTTACTATGGCCGCCGGTGTCCAGAGTCATCCTGATGTGGTGTCAGTGTCAGCGCGTCTCTCTCACTCTGCTCGCTGTTATTGTTGTAAGTAACGTGAGTCAAAGCATGTACAGTGTTGACACAGCTCAGCGCGACTTGTGATTGGTGGAGGAGTGCCCAGCTGACCTGACCACTACCCAGAGCCATAGACAGAGTAACGCAAACTCCGTTCAGCTTCGCGGGTCCAGTCCAAGTTGTGTTTCACCATGTTAATGCCTTTTCTTTTGAGTCTTTTTTCCCCCCCTGAGAGTGTACTAATAGAACCAAATGGACCCGTTAGGGTCCATTTGGTTCACATTTGTTACACTCTCAGGAAAATATTGAAAATGTCCCTCTTTTTGTCCCTCTTTCAGGCTACAACACCCCAACCGAGAGCTCGGTATTCTGACCCCTAAATGTCGCAACATGTCGGCTGGTCCGAGTATTATTTGCGCCGAGCCTTCTTGTATGTATAGACAGAGCTACGCAAACTGCGTTCAGCTTCACGGGACCAGTCCAATGGTGGCTCTTCTACATAGACTTCTGTTGATAATATTGGGGGCAAGTCATGGACCAGAATTGCATTGGACTGCATTGCAACAGCGGGCCAGCTTTAATGATCTTAAATCGTTTTATTTTGATCGTTTTAACAATTGACATGTTGCCTAAAATAGCTGCTATTTGCGCCGCCCTTGATGAAAACAAAGATGTATTTCAAACTCCAGTCCAGTCTGTCCCTATTTAAGCTGCGTAAACAGCGCTCTAGCGTTCAGTTTCTCATCCCTCAATGCCGTAAGTTCTCATAACTTTTCTACTATGGCCCTGGGAAGAGAGGCCGGTGCATGGGCCTGTGCCGTTGGAGAAGTGTTATATGTTGGAACTTTGGCCAGTGGCCTACTAGGACAAGAGTTCCTAAACTCTTCATGTCAATGACCCCCACATTTACACTAATTAATTAACTCTCGGACCCTCATTTGACAATATTTGCCTCGGACTCCCATAGGCCTATATAGGCCTAAGAGACGATTTTTTATAGTGCTTTGTCTAGACAAAGCACTATCAGTGATTCTCAACCAATTGTATTACAAGATCCAGTTTTACATGTATATTACTCTACAGACAACCACCAAAAACAATGTTAATTTAACTCTGAGAGCAATGGAACCAGTTGTTAGGGTTCAACTAACAGAGTTCTACTTGTACATTCTCAGAGTTGGAGGGTCAGTTTCGTTCCAAACTATCACTTATTTTGGACCTCCAGGAACACTCCCCCCTGGGTGTCCCTGGACCCCCCTTGGGAACCATTGTACTTGTGAGTTTTGTAAGACACATCCGTATCTTATTCAGGTGAAAGTTGAAAAACAGCGTGGAAGCAGTTACAGTATAGCAGTTCAGTGACCTCTCTGCTGTTTTCTTTTCTTTTTCCGTTGACAGGCTAGGGAAGGCCCTATTGATGTGAGAATAGCCTAATGCACATATGTCAAACTCGACTCGAGGCCCCAGGGCCAAATCAGGCCCATGAAGAATGAATCCCCGTGGGATGATATTTAAATACTTTTAGAACTGTCCGTCTGGTATATATGATAAGAAATGAATGCAATTCATTGTTTTACTTTCTCAACTCAATTGATTTATCTTCTCGTTTTGCTAGCCTATGTGAGGATCACAGAACCTGAAAGTGATCTTTAATGATGCATTTTCTTGCAATTTAGGGACATTGATTTTTGAAGCAAACTAACTTTTTTTTTTTTTACTGTTTGCCTGGAGCATCCTTACAAACCGGTGCCCACATATTGAATGACGGTCTGGCAGCTCTGCCCCTCAAATTGTACCAGTATTTTGGCCCACTGTGTAGCCTTTTGAGTTTGACATCCCAGGCCTTTTCAGTTTAAGCCAAAGGCCAGGATAAATGTGGTATCGTGTAGGTTGTCCATAGGCCTATTATAGTGAAAAGTTCTATACTGCACAAGTCACATATCCTATCCTTGCAAGTCTACCACATGCCGTTTACATTTCTGACCTATTCATATTTGGGCCTGGGTGACCAGTCTGACCACTATAGGGTCCATAACATTTGCAGTGTTTGTTCCATAATGGCAGTGTATATGGCTCACAGGGACTGAGCAATAATATACTGTAGATTTGTCCTGAGCAAAATGCTCAGGGCACCTTCCGCATTGGCTTTAAAGTCCTTGACCCGCAGATAACCTATGGGCCATTAGTCAAAGATGTTCTATTAGGTCTGTTGTGTAAAATAGCATGTGTACACATGCTACACATGCATGCAAGCACATACTATCTCACTCACAGACACACATGCTACAGTATCTCTCTCTCTCCTCTACTCTTTTTCTCTCTCTTTCTCACACACACACACACACACACACACACACACACACACACACACACACACACACACACACACACACACACACACACACACACACACACCCCAAGTCCCAGGGGCTCCCACCAAGATGTTTGTATTTACACCACAGCAGGCCTATAGTATATTTTAAGTTGCACAATATAGTCTAGTCTATCATGGTTTAATACATTAAGAGGGGAGTGTAATAAACTTTTCTTTGCTACATAGGCATTCTCCATCTGTCAAGTCGGCTACTGTAGTGAGGCTATCTGCTTATGGCAATTTTGGCACCATTTCTTCACCAAGGTGACTATTCAGAAGAACGTGACATTGCCCAAACCATGTTAGGAAAATGCCCCCCGGCCCAGTACAGCATAATGGGAATTGCCCACCACTATACGGGTGAAGCATTCAGGACTGAACCTTTTCAAGCCAAGGTGCCAGAGATCTCCAATATACCGGTATAAAAACTTTGCCTCTCCCCATCTCTCTGTCTGTCCCTATGTCCTAACTTTATATATTTATATATATAGGCTATAGAGATATAGGCCTAGCACCTTGGTTATTTTTGACTTTAGGATCAAGTGGTTTCGTGATTTAAGTTAATTTATTTTTTTCCCCTTTTTTGTCTAATCCCTATATAGATTTTGGTGACCATACCCTATAAGGAGTTCAGTCCTCCCTGCCCCCACTGAGGTAAAAAAAAACAAACAAAAAACCCTAGTATCATTTTGGGAGAAAAGGGGCAGTCGGGGTGAGAGGGCCTTCCTCCATTCAGGATCAAGTGGGGGTGGGCCTTAGTGTACGTGCTGTTGGCCTGATGCTCTTCCCCCCACTCTAGAACGGGTGCATATGCACATCTTGGGCAGTGTTGTAGTGGTACTTTTAGAAGTGGGGGGGACGCCTCTTAAAGGGGAATTCCACCCATTTTCATTTTTTTTCTGAGAGTGTACAAATGTGAACCAAATGGACCCTCTAGGGTCCATTTGGTTCACATTTGTGAACCAAATGGAACCAAATGGTTCACCAAATGGAACCAAATGGTTCACAATGTGAACCAAATGGACCCTAGCGGGTCCATTTGGTTCCATTTGTACACTCTCAGAAAAAAAGGAAACTCATTAACAATGGTGAAACACATCTTGATGATGTCATGAAGATGTATTTCACCATGCTAATATGATTTTTTTCAGCCCTCCAATTCTAGGAAACACAGAATGGGGGAACTAAGTATAGCATGTTGAGAAAGTTTTGTTTACAATGCCTAATTGTATCCATAAAAGTAAATGACAAAAAAAACATAGGCCTACTTTTGCCCAAAATATATTTTAGATGTGAGAAGTCTCCCCGCGTCCCCCCTCCACTACACCCCTGATCTTGGGGGACCGGAGGGTTTTCCAAATCACCCATCCACATCAGCGTTCACCAAATGCACCGAATTAAACGTATCCTAAATAAAAATGTAAATAAAATATGGGAACCCCCCTCAAGGACCCCGGGGGTCGGGGGTCTTGAGACTTTGAAAAGCACTGGGGTAGTATACCACACATTAATACAGTAGCATAATATGCGTCAGTCAGTTTTAATGCAAAGCCGGATAGCACCACCGTGTGGCACAATCCGGCATTGCATTTAACCGAAAAACATTTTCCCCCATCCCATCTGTGTGTAGTCCATGCTGAACCACTGGACTCTGACATGCATTTGGTTTGGTAACGAGGAGATTGTGTGTAGGTGTAGGCCTGTAGGGTGAAAGGGCCGTGGAATTTCATTTACAGTTTTTAATTTATTTTTTTTAAATAATGTATTATTCATTTGGGTGGGCATATCCAAATATGGAGGCGGCTACATTTTCCAAAACAATATATTAAAAATAAATGAAAACTGTAAATGAAATTCCACATCCCTCTCACGTATTAGGAGAATAATATCAGTCACGAGAAAAAATGGGTTGTTTTTGAATAATCTGTCATGGTTAAAATGGAGTTTTAAGCTATTGTGGGTTTGTATTAGCTCTGGTCCAGAGCTCCACTGCTTCTGAGTCTAGACTCAGAAGCAGTGGAGCTCTGGACCAGAGCTAGGTTTGTATAGGAAGGAGGCAGATACACTAAAATGAACATCAAATATCTAAATAGTGAATGGAGTAACTTATAAACTGTCTGGTGTGTTCACATGAGACTGAGTAGACCATAAAATGACCTTTTTTTTTTTTTTTTTTTTAAGTGGAATATCCCTTTGTGTTGTCCACTCACTTTTATCAGCACTAAGCCTATTTAGACTTGTGCTTGAGATGTAGCCTACTATACATCTTAAAGGTGTTATCAATCAATCAATCAATCAATCAATCAATCAATCAATCAATCAATCAATCAATCAATCAATCAATCAATCGGTTTTCTTTGCCTCTCCATACCACATAAACACAGTAGCAAGCATTCATGGTCATATATGCTTTCCACCATCATTAACCCTATTTGGTATTTATTTATTTATATCCTTATCTCAGGTTGAAATGCAGATCCCCCTTTTTCATAGATATTTTCTCTTGCAATCCGCCTAGTTGTGCTTTAAATGTTAATACAAAATTAATCAATCAATCCATCAATCAGCCGGTGCCTGTGCAGCAATCAAGGGGGTGGGAGGGACCAGGCAGGCTTGCTGCAGATCGACCGTGGAGAAGCAAGAAGACTTTCAATTCATGGCATCACAGAAGTGTTATATTCAAATGTAGGCTGTAGGCTTCTCTTCTGCCTATACCTTAACTATACAACCACAACGTCGTTAACGGATGCAATTTATTTGTGGATTATCACATGGAGTGACATAGAATACAGGCTACATAGCGGCTGCACATCATCTGAGGTGAGTTTTACACAGTCTCTGTGCCTGCATGTTTTGAACTATTTCGTGGTGAAATGCAAAGCGTATAATTAAGTATCACTCGTGCACACTTTATGCTAACTGTGTTCCTGTAACGCCCAATGCTTTTTTTTTTTTTTTTAGGATAGCCTACATATTTTGGCTGTTTGACATATTGGTTCTATATCTATAACACGTCTACAGTGCCATGAAAAAGCGAAAGTGATAGTAGGCTATTTTCAATTCAAGAGAAAAAGAAAGTCTAATATGAAAATCTATTTGACCATCGTGCTAATAACCTGTTTTGACGAGCAAAGGACACAATACATGAAACATACAGCCCATGTTGAATTATGTTTAAATATTTTTTATAGGATATATCGTGTTTTCTGCAGTGAGTGATGCTAGTTTATTGTTGAAAGACAAAGTGAAAGTGAAAGGGACTAAACGGGCCGCTATAACATTAACACAAGACAAAGGCATGTATATATCTTAATATTCTGCATTGAATTTATGCTATAGTATTTATGCCAATATAGGCTAGCTACTGTTGTTATGATCAAACTGACTGATTTATTTTATTGAACTGATTTGTGTTGTGGTATTTGTTGATCAAACATGGGCAGGCTCCATCAGTTTACATAAAGGGTGTGTTTTCAAGCCATAGCAGGCCCAACGAATACAAGGCTTTCCTCACTGAATTGCATGGTGTTGGCTGTTAAATTCAGAACCCCAATAAATTTACTCAAGTGGTTGTCCCTTTACATTCAGTTTACACAGTGGTGAAAGTGGTTTGGACTGAGTTCTAGCCGGGAGCTATCAGTGGAAAATGTGGGGGAAACTCAAACCGCCCTCAATAACCCAGAAAACATCTGCATTTTAAGCACAGTATAACACAATAGAAACACATCAGGTCTTAAATCCTTAGTCCAAATGTCTCTTGCAATAATGTCTTCATCTAAAGATATCATCATAATCATAACTGTTTCCCCCATTAAAGCAAATAAAATTACGATAAAATGAGCACACATTAAACAGCTTTTTACTGCTTTTGGCAACCAAAGGATTTTGAGAATGGAGCAACTGTATTGTATTTGTTGGGGGGGCTTGACTGCAGATTATATTATTATTAGGGCTGGGACTTGATTAATTTAGATTAATTCATTAATTACAGAAAAAAGGGGTGAAGGCGGTCAAGGGATTTGCATGTCCTAATGACTGCTGGTGGGGCGTTCCACATTTTGATTGCAAAGAAGCTAAATTTGTTTCGTTTGTGCCAAATCTGTGTTCTCTGTTCTCTGTTCTCTAGATATAAAGAAAAGTGGAGTAGGTAGGTATACATTAGGGATGTCCCGATGCCACTTTTTCCATTTCCAATCCGATTCCAATAACAACAATTTCTGTGTTAACCAATACCGATACCAAATAAATACCAATACCAGAGAGAAATATATATAATATTAAGAAAGAAAAAAAAATATGAAGTCCACCAACTGGGAATAGCAGACTCCTTACTGAAATGTGCACTTGGGCAACTCTAAAGCAAACTCCACATGGTCCAACATTTTATTTAACTACCATAGTGTCAAGTCAACCCCTTACCCCTGTGTCGGGTCTGTAGTTAGACTGGCATATTTGCCAATACCAATATGACCCGATAATGACTAATAAGCTTTGATAATGATACTTTTCTGATACTCATACAGTATTTGCCGATACGGATGTGACCAAAAAAGGGCAGATGCCACTTTTTCCGATACCGATAAAGTCCCTAGTATCCCTAGTATAAACCTAAGTTTGCAAACGTATGGTATTATATAAGACAGATACAGTGTAGGACCGCATGTGAAGTATAATTTAAACAAAAGAAAATGATCGCTCTGTGCGCAAATAAGTTCAGGAATTTTAGGCTGCCATTAGCGCTGGAGACTGACAGGTTTAGTGCCACTCCAGAAGGAGAGGGATATTGTTGGTGAAGTCGAAGATGAGTTTATTTTATTTTTTTGTTTGTTTTACTGTCCTAAATACGATGACATAGGATAGGAGAAAGTTTTGTTAGTAAGATGTCTTCTGTCTGTGGGGATTTCCTAGCTTTAAATGAATATGAAAAAATAGAGATATGTTTTGACAAAGGGACTTTTACTGTGGTATTTTGTCAACCTTAGGAAAGAACACGGAGTACTCTGGCCTGTAATATTTAATAATATTGTAAACACGCTGTATTTGTATCTATGAAATGGTGTCTTATAAACCCACGAGGGTTGGGCACTTTGTGTGCAGGACACAATAATTATATTGATTTATTAATATTGATTACATTGATGGCCATTTTATCACCGGAAACACATCTGTGCTATATTGTTGTTGCCTACTCTAACCGTGAAGCCATTTCTTACTACCGGTATTTGATCCAAACAGAATGCAATCAGTATAGTTTGTTATCAGTGAGCCAGGTGCCGATACCAAGTTCAGAGCTTGAGGGCTTTTTTTTACCTGCAGTTTGTTCCTGTACGAGACCGGCAGTGCAGAGTCATCTGCCTACAGCAGGAGTTTTCAACCTTTTTGACACCAGGGACCACTATTTATTCAGCATTTGAGCCACGGACCACCATTCGATTACATTTTCACCCCAAAGACCAAAAACTAAAGAATTCTTTTGGTTTTGTCCACAATTCCAGGCTGGATTTTGCAATAAATAAATAAATAAATAAAACTGTAGACTTCTTGTTTAAGTGGTGCTAATTCAGATGATGAATATTTTAACTCTCAAGAGTTACATCTGGTTAGCCAACTTTCCATCATTTAGCCTGGGGGCCACCTGGAACCCTCTCAAGGACCACTGGTGGTCCCTGGACCACCTGTAGAAAACCCCTGGCCTACAGGAACAAGTTGCAATCACAGGCTGATCATGTCATGTCTTTTAGTTATGAGCAATGAAGGTTCTAGTATGCTTCCTTGTGGAACACCACAGCTCACTGGGCGAGCCACCATCTGTTCTCACAGATCCAGCATCCAGCTCACTGATGTGCAATGAAAACTAATTGCTTGTAGCCATAGACGCCCCCCTCATACACTGGAGCATTTCTCTTCCCAACATGGTGCATAATGTCTGCACACACGCATATCAATTATGACCTGCATTTCAGCAGGATTTGCAACAAGGGATAGCTTAAAAAATTAACAGGCAAAATAAGCAGTAATGTAACACACACACTGTTACACACTATCATTTAGCTGCAGCCCCTGCTGAAACCCCCTCAAGGACCCATGGGCCAAATTACAACACATATGGGAATTACTTTGGAACTTATCTTTTTTAATCTATTATTGTTTTTAATACATTTCATTGTATCTCTCTAGTTTGAAGCTGAACATGTCCTCAGTACGGTTCAACAGCAACCATGTGCATCTCTGATATGATTATTTAATAATGATGATTATTCTTGCTAGAGTGTTGTAAACAGTAGGCTTTAGGGAAGATTCTTGCACAATTAGAACCGCTAGATGGCAGCAAGAGCATATGTTTAGTGCTCTTATCTGACTCCTATCAGCAGTTCAGCACTCTGGGCCTAAGTCATGTGAGTCACAGTATACTTGCATGCCCATACCTTGATTAGACTGTGTGTGCATGCGTGCGTCTGACGCAGGTTTGATGTTGATCACATTCTGCCACATTCATGTGGCATATGGCATTACCCTGCATAGCAACATACTTGTAAGAGACAGAGGCGTGAGCGAGTGGCAGCCTGCAAACCAAAACAGGAAACCGGTATTCTTAATTAGAGCGGAGCGGTGGCCCTTGACCTACTTACTTTGGTAGGCCTGCACACGGCTTGGCCTTCTGCCTACTGTCTGACTGGCGTGAGAAAACATAAGTTTACATTGTCAAAGAAAAAAGACAATACAGCACAACAGTGCGACACTGCATCAGAACAAAAAATATGAACATTTGAAAGTCGCAATCTTCAATGAATACCAAGATCAATCGATTTAAGAGTACACGTAATGGTTATAATTTCGGGTGGTTCCATTTGATATCCTCCTATCACAGCAGGTCACAAATCTTGCTGTTGTGTTTGCACAATGTTTACTGTTCATAAACTGTAAGAAGTATGTGTCTCTGATGTCTTGGAACAATGGACAGATGGTTAGGAAGTGTAGCTCGGTTTCCACTTTTTTTGTTTTGTCTGCACTAGGTGCATAGTGTACCTTCTCTCGGGATACAGGTCTGCCTATGGCAGATTTTCTCAATCACAAGACTGTGTTCACTGTGTCCATGCATGCACACACATAACTATAAGCCATTCACCATTGTATTTTTATGGTGTGAAGTGCGCCATTGATTTAGAATGGTTTGTTATAGTAGTCCTTAAGACATGCAACACTTACATTACATAACCACAAAAGCTTCAGTAAAGATAAGATCTCTAATATCTGTTGGAAAAGCATTACTCATTGTGGTAGTAGCACAGTAGGATGGGGGCCGGTTGGTTGGGGCTAGGGGACAAGGTTAGAGGAGCTGCCTCTAGTGTTGTACTGTTGTATGACCACCAGGGGGTGGCACTGCTGAGAACAGAAGCAAGAGCATTTACAAGAAACCCTTTGAGATATAGGAATTCACTCTCCCAATATGGTCCTTCCTGCGGCGTCCTTCCTTGGGTTTAAGTGGAGCAGAGTAGTTTCTAGTTTGACATACTGCTGCTATGAGTATCTTAAAGACCAGGCCCGACTCTTAGAGTTAAGAAAGCCGAGAAGTCAAACCATGTGGATGGAACTAGGTTCTTCCGCAACCCCATAGCCCACTTTGTGAACCACTGATTTAGCCTGCCCTGGGGAATAAACAGATTTTGTGTTAAGGGAGAAAAGCCTGGGGGCTCAGTAGAGACCTCTGCGGGACTCAGGTCAGTGAAGCATATAGCGCTCAAGTGGTTAAGTATTTTAAAACGGTGACTTTTGACATGTGAAAGGTGACGTGTGGCCCCTCTTAAGCCCTAGATACGCTGTTGTGTTGCATAACAATCAGGAGATTATGAATGCCAGTTGTTGTTTTTTTGCGCAAGCTTTTTTTGTTGTTGTTATTTTTGGGGTGTGCGAACAAAGGCGAACTTGGCATTGCCGTGAGTCACTGAAGCTTTTCGACTAGATTGACATGACTGAGTTTTCATGTCAGTCTAGTGTACAATTGTTTATGCATGCATACATTTGGTGACGTTTGACCCATCTCAGAGTTGGAAATGTAAGTCTTGGTTACACTCAGTAGGTGAATGAAAAGAACACAGATGTACAGTACTTGAGCAGGTATTATTAAGTTATGAAGACGATAACATTGTGTGAACAGAATGAAGTACCCATGTGAACTGTTTGCATATTACAAATGCTTTTTAACCAGAGATGTTTGCTCACAGGGCTGGGAATGTATTGAGCATCATATACCGGTATGGATGTTAAGGCTATATATGACGTGTGTGTGTGTGTGCGCGTGTGCGTGTGCGTGTGTGCGTGTGCGTGTGAATGAGAAAACTGACTGATTGTGAAACCTGGCTCTAAAGTATTTCCTGTCTTGAGGGTGTGCAAGACTTAATCTGTCTGCAAACGCTTCTTCAAGTGGTCAAACAGAAAAGCTACAAAGCAGACTCACAATAAATAATTAGCTTTTTGTGATTTATTTTAGGATAACAAACCAGACAAATTGGAATTTAAAAGGACAAACATTATATAGGCTACTTAAGATTTTGTTTGTTTTTTTCTGTTTATAGCTATGGACTATGTGGGTACATAAATGCATTGCAAATGTTGATATAATCAATGTAAACACGGGCACACAACCTAACAATCTAGCTACTCAGACCAAACATATGTATGTTATAACTGTTAATAATATAATCCTGTCCGACTGTAACTGAGTGACACAAGTCTAAATAATAGTATTCCACACAGTGCAGAATGATTCTCTTATTTGAGGCATCCTAAAAGTAAAACATTCTGTTAGGGATGTTACTGTACTAGTAGTTTGTCTAACCATAACTAACTAAGCATAAAAGAATTGTGATCTTTGGCAGAAGTTGTTGTGTATTTTAGCAACGGCAGCTTCCAAGCTGTTAAGTGACTGGCTTACAGCCACACATAACTGTCTGTTTGCAGGGTTGCTTGCCTGGCTGGGACTTTGGGAGTACACGTTCACACACATTAAACCTAAGAAAGTTCCACACATGGGAGTGAATTGGTATGTCACCGAGCATTTCTTGTAAATGCCCTGGTTTCTGCTCTCAGCAGTGCCACCCGCTGGATTGCTTGCCTGGGACTTTGGGTGGATACATTTACATATTAACCCTAAGAAGGTTCCGCATAGGAGTGGATTCCTCTCTCACCAAGGGTTTCTTGTAAATGGCCCTGGCTTCTGGTCTCAGCACTGCCACCCGCTGGCCACTGGTCGTAACAGCAGCCGTGTTCTTTATAGTCACGTGGTTTCAAGGAATTAGAAGCTATGCAAGATCATACTGTAGTTACCCCAGTGACATGGAGATAAACGCTGACTCTTTACTCCACTCTGGCATTTTTATTGGGGTGTTTATGCAGTTTTATTGGACATGACTCAAGTTTAGACACAGTTTGTAAGGGCTTGTGAAATGAGCTGCTAGTTGAATGAGCTAGTTCCTTTGGAAAAAAATGTGTATATATAATAAAATATTGATAATGAAATCTATGACGTAATTTGATCAAGGCTTTTAGATAAGACTTAAGACAGCTGTTTTTCTTTATGCAAATAGATTGATGGATCACTTTTAAACTGGCCTACAGGCCTAGTCTTCCGCTTTTTCAAAAATATCAAAATTTCCTGATCTACAAGCTCCAGGCTATTCTTGACATATCTGCACCCTCTAAAGCACATTATGTCAAACTCAAGATCTGGGGGCCAAATCAGGCCTATGAATTAATTATCTCTGACTTGCAGAATGATAGTGAATTAGTATGAAAACTGGCACTTTTGTGTATTCCACACATTTTATTTTCTCATTTTATTATGAAAGCTGTGCTTGGTGAGGATCACAGAACAGGAAACCGAGCTTTAATAATGCATTTCAGTTTTTAATGCATGCCGTTTCCTCTTTGAATTCATTTCCTTGCCCAGCCCTCAACTGGTAACAATTTTTCGATTTTTTAGATTTTTGACCCGCTGTTTATTTGAGTTTAAGATGTCTCAGCAGTGATGTAAATATATTTTCAATCCAATCCAATCCAATCCACTTTATTTATAAAGCACATTTAAAACAACAAGGTTGCGACAAACTGCTGTACACAAGCTAAAACCAAACTAAGAGCCCCAAAACTTGGCGACACAAAAAAACAAAACAAAGCAACTAATCAACAGGGAGGCACGAAAACCAGAAAACAAACAAACAAAGAACAAAATTTCAAATGTACTCCTAAAATATTTTCAATCTAATGAGTCCCTGGATGCAGGGAGTCATATTAGTCCACGTCATTGTGTACTTTAGAGAATATTTCGTGAAGATTCTTGTAAACCATATTTTTTCTGTTCTATGGACCCTAAAGGACACAAAAAAAGTGGTTTACATTTTTTCCCTCCACCCTAACATTATTTTATCACCATGGCAACATGGCGTTGTGTATCAATCTGTCTGTATTTCTGTCAACATCATTTCTCCAAATCTGCCTGCCCGATTTACACCAAATTTGGTCCAGAGGTGTATAATGTGCTCAAGAACACTCCATAAAAATTTCACCATGATCGGCCCATAGGTGGCGCTACAGTACCAAATTCAAAACCAAAAATCGTGATTATTCACAAACAATTTGTCTAATTTCAATGAAAATTGCTGGGTTCTTGCACAATGGTCTGAGACACAAGCCCTGCAAATTTGACCACTATCCACCAATAGGTGGCGCTACAATAACATATTTAAAATGACCAATTCGCTACAAAAACCTTAAATAATCGCGCGCAGACAGTGTTTTGTTTCAAATGGAAAAAAATAACTTGACTTTCTCTTTTGACAAAAAGAAATTGCATCCACGATAATTGGACATCAATAATACTACCCCCCACCGTCTATTATTAATAATAATAATCTGAGTGGGTGTAGGAGAAACTTATATAGCGCTTTTTTGAGTACCCAAAGACACATTGCATGGGGGGTGACTACAGAGGTAAAATAAAAAGAAGCAACTTAATTGAGGGGAGTAAGGTTGATCAGTGTTTTATATGGGCCAGGAGTGTTTTGAAGTGGATTCTTTGTTTGACTGGTAGCCAGTGAAGGTCACAGAGAACAGTTGTGATATGATCTCTGGACCGGGTTCTGGTGAGCAGACGCGCAGCTGAGTTCTGGATATATTGAAGTTTATTGAGGACTTTGGAGGTGGTGCTGTGGAGGATGAAGGCGTGGATGAGAGTTTCAGCTGCAGAAAATGACAAGAAGGGTCGGAGACGAGCAATGTTCTTGAGGTGGAAGAAGGCAGTTTTGGTGACATGGTTGACATGGGGAAGGAATGAGAGGGTGGGTCAAAAAAGATGCCAAGGTTGCAGATGTGGGTGGAAAGTAAATCAATGCTGAGTGAAAAATCCTGCATAGAACTGGTGAGGGAGTTGGGACCAGTGATGATGATTTCTGATTTATTGCAGTTATTGGTTGGTTGGAGTGATGGCTTTGGTGGAGAAATACAACTGTGTGTCATCGGCAAATGAGTGGAACTGAGGTCCATGGTGATGGAGGATCTGGCAGTGTGGGAGGATGTTTAAGATGAAGAGCAGGGGACCAAAAACAGAGCCGTGGGGACACCATGGGTAACAGCGGTAGTGGAGGAGTTGCAGTTCTTGACAGAGATGAATTGTTGTCGATCAGAGAGGTAGGATTTGAACCAGGAAAGAGCAGTTCCTGTTGAATCAATGGAAGATTGGAGACAGGTGATGAGAATGGAGTGACTGATGGTGTCAAAAGTGGCACTGAGGTTGAGGAGGACGAGGATGGAGAGGTGAACGGAATCATCAGAGAGGAGGATATTGTTGGTGACTTTTGTGAGAATGGTTTCTGTGCTAGGAATGGAAAACAGATTGAAGTGTTTCGTAGAGGTTATTGGAGTCTATGTGAAACTTGAGCTGAGAGGCAACAGTGTGTTCCAGGATTTTGGAGAGGAAAGGAAGGTTGGAGATGGGTCAGTACTCAGTAGTTGCCCCAATATTTTTCCCAATATTGGGGTAAAAGTGGCAAGATGAGAGCAGGGGGAGCTGGCCAGTGGAGAGGGAGGTTTATGATATTGGTGATAAGTGGAGAGAGAACAGGAAGACTGGCAATGACCAAGGTGATGGGTATCGGGTCAAGGATACAGGTGGGGGTTTTCATGCCAGAGGTTATGGAGGAGAGGTTGGATGCAGTTATTGCATTAAAGGATTGAGTAGTTGCTGCCGGACTGAATAACAGATGATAGTGGGACAACTAAAAAAGGTTTACTCTGATTACATTTTGGGTTTGGCTATTATAGCCTGTTCAAATTTGGCTCTCCACATTTTGAGCTATCGAGGTGCATGCACTGTTGAGAGCATTTTTGTATTGTTCCAGATGCGGTTTGTAAGCCTTGGAATGAACCTGTTTTCTTGACAAGCCGTTCCAGTTGACGACCCTGTTTTTTTTAGTTGATGTAGATGATCCGTGTACCAGGGGGCTGAGTGGGTGTAGGAGACGTGCTTGGTCATTGTGGGGGCAAGTTGATTGAGACAGGTTGAGAGTGTGTCATTGTAAACATTGACCAATTTAGTGTTCGGGGTGGGTGGACTAGGGTAAGATATGGTGTAGGACAATAATGAGGACATGGAGGAGGGGTTAATAGATTTGAGGTTCCGGAAAGTTATGGAGCGTTTTTCATTGTTGAGGGGAGTGAGGGTGTCAATGTCCATGATGATGGCTAGGTGGTCCAAGATGGTGGAGCCAAGGTCCATGCTGGTGACATTATGAGTGGTTATTCCTGTAGTACAGATGAGATCCACAGTGTGTCCTTCTGTGGGTCGGAAAACGGACGTGCTGAGTAAGATTGATAACGTTTAAAATGTCAAGGAATTCAGTGGCGCTTTGAAGTCAGGTGAGTCCACGTGGATATTGACATCTCCAGACAGAGATATGCATCTCAGTGAGCAGTGTGAGAAATACAGAAAATTGATAGGGGAACCGGTGGATTGTACAGTCCAGGAATGAGGCATTACCCCAGGTGAAGGAGTTTAAGTATCTCGGGGTCTTGTTCACGAGTGAGGGGAGGATGGAGAGGGAGATCAGCCGGAGAATCGGAGGAGCAGGGGCGGTATTGCAGTTACTATATCACACTGTTGTGACAAAAAGAGAGCTGAGCCAGAATGCAAAGCTCTCTGTCTACCGAGCTATCTTCATCCCTACCCTCACTTATGGTCATGAAGTGTGGGTCATGACCGAAAGAACAAGGTCATGAATACAAGAGGTTGAAAAGAGTTTTCTCCAGCGGGTGGCTGGCATCTCCCTTAGAGATAGAGTGAGAAGTTCAGTCACTCGGGAGAGCCTCTTCGCCTGGAAAGGAGCCAGCTGAGGTGGTTTGGGCATCTGGTTAGGATCAGGATGCCTCTTGAGCAACTCCCTAGGAAGGTCCTCGAGGCACGTCCCACTGGGAGGAGACCCCGGGGCAGACCAAGGACCAGATGGAGGGATTACATTGACTCTCTGGCTTTGGATCGCCTCAGGATCCCCCAGGAGGAGGTCGCCCGGTTGCTCGAGAGAGGGAAGTCTGGAGCTCTCTGGTGGAGTTGTTGCCCCCGTGGCCCGAACTAGGATAAGTAGATGAAGATGGATGGGCAGGTTTGGGCAGTCTATGACTGCTGCGACCAATGGTTTAGGGCCAGACAGTTTGAAGGTGAAATGTTCAAATGAGAAGGGAACAGGAAAATTAACTGGACTGATTTTGATTTGATGTGTTGTTTGTGTATTATGACTATGCCACCACCATGTCCCTCGATGCGGGGTATGGGGCGTGGTCTTATTTAGTGTAAAATATTCCAAGGCTATTGCCTCTTTCTCCCCCAGAGCTTTAAAATTTACTTAAATGTGACAAGAATCACATTGCAATTACATGAAAATCACTGTATTAATATGTGAAGACCATGCATCTGCTTCCTAAATGGGTTACTGTAGCGCCACCCATTGGTGGATTGTGGTCAAATTTGCAGGGCTTGTGTCTCAGCCCATTGTGCAAAAACCCAGCAATTTTCATTTGAATTAGACAATTAGTTTGTGAATAATCGCGATTTATAAATTTTAATTTGGTACTGTAGCGCCACCTATGGGCCGATCATGGTGACATTTTTATGGGGTCTTCTAGAGCATATTATACACCCCTGGACCAAATTTGGTATAAATTGGGCTGGCAGATTTGGAGAAATGATGTTGACAGTAATACAGACAGATTGATACACAACGCCATGTTGCCATGGTGATAAAATAATGTTAGGGTGGGGGAAAAAAATGTAAACCTCTTTTTGTGTCCTTTAGGGTCCATAGAACAGAAAAAATATGGTTTACAAGAATCTTCACGAAATATTCTGTAAGCTGGATTTTGCTACACAACTACATAGAGTATATTTTGATAGCCGCAATTTACTCCCATGTCACTTCATATAGTCATGTTATCTGAAGGAAATTGACACAATTCCACATCTGAAAACTTTATTTGCAAAGATTGTTTGCAAACTGAATAAAATACATTCAGGTGCACTAAAATAATGGCACCGGATTCGAACATGTAAAAAGTGGAAAAATAGTAATTATTCATTTCAGTCAAAAATAACTGATCTACAAGCCCATGACACACTGCAGTATGGCATGCCCAGAGCTTGTAAAAATGCTTCCCAGAGTTCCTAAAGTGAGGTGACCAGATCCAAACTGTTCATTTGAAGGACAGAAGTATTGCTTGTACGGGACTAGCTGTCACAGCAACAAAAGTACTGGCATTAGTTTGTTCGTGATAATACAGTACTGAGTCCACGGGATGCAGTAGTTTACTGGTCATTGCATACAAGACCTATACATTGCGCCTTTGGATGCAGGATGCAGGCAATAAACATCACTGCCTCAGATATTCAGCACAGTTGACAACTGTATTTCCTGTCAGTTGTTTCCTGAAGCAAAGATACCATCCACCCCCTTAACCCCTCACTCCCATCCCACCCATCAACAAAGTTACATACAGCTTCGCTGAAGCTGGATGCTTTCTTCAATTGCTACTCAAAATACTATTCAGTGCACAATAGGAGGTTGCAGGAGGTTATAAGAGCTTGATTTGGAAAGGTTGTTTAAACAAGTGGTTCTGCAGCAAAGGTGGTCATGAACAGGACTCGAACTCGCAACACAGCACTAAAAAGTGCTGCTTTTTGCTGGGTTATCCGAGAGACCTATGGGTTACTTTTTTTTTCCTCTCACATAATATGGCAACATAATGCTATAGTGACCCACTCCACATTACGTCACAACATAACATACGTACACATCCTTTGTCAGTAATTAAATACATAAGTTACTCCATTGTACTTGTACTCTTCAAGTAAAAGTGCTCATATTGGAGAATGTTCCATTTTAGTTTTCAAATGTTTGTACTTGTGAAATGGAACATTCTGCAATATGAGTACTTTTACGTTTAGTATTTCAAGTGCGTTTGGAGATGGCAATGCATTTGTACTTTTACAACACATTTTGAACATGGCACTCAATTCCACTTGCAGCGGAGTACATCTACATTGCAGTATTGACATTTTTTAAATGATTTTTTTTGTCCAGTACTGACATTTATTCAGTACTTTTGAGCACTTTTTTGTCAGCACAGCACAGCAACCCCCGGTCAGGTCCAGTTCATTTCCTTAGACGCTCAACCAATCCACGTCTGCCTCAGGGGCGGATCTAGGCATGGGTATGGGAGGGCAATGCCCCCCTAAATGCCCAGACTGCCCTATACCAAACGCGATGGCATGAAAAACAACCCAAGATATTTCAAATGAAAGTGCTTATAATTAAATGATTTGAAACACTACTACTGCTACTAACTAACTACAGCTGTGGCACCACTAAACCACCAGCATTTCATCATTGAAAACAGAAAATTCTCTGAGTCAGACCTTTAGCTTTATGCATGCTGTGTCTGTTGCAACTTCAACAACAACTGATGTAATTATTGATGCTTTACTTGCCTAATAAAAGTCCTGTAACAGAAAATGCTATGCAGGGCTTGACACTAACACTTGCCCGCTTGCCCGGGGCAAGTAAAAAAAAAAATGGTCGGGCAAGTGAAGACTGCTACCTGGTTGCCCGATCGGGCAAGTCTGCAACTTAGCGCACTAAAACACAACACAAGATAAATTAGTCTTGATGGCAGTCATTGCGCTCTGCCGCTGTGTCTTTCCCTGCTTTCTAGCCATCCACAATTCCAGGCTGGATTTGGGAAACAAAACAGGCAAATTAATATACACATCAAAATGACCTAATCTTCTACATTCTCTAGTTGTGTAGACCTGGGCTAATTAAGATGATGAATTTTAACTCTTGAGAGTGTAAAAATGAAACCAAATGGACCCGCAAGGGTCCATTTGGTTTCATTTTTACATTCTCAAGAGTTACATCTGCAAAATTTACAATATATTTTTGGGGGGCAAGTGACCATGAGCTGAGGGCAAGTAGAATCTGACTTGCATTTGCCCGATGGGCAAGTGTCTCCGAGACCTTAGTGTCAACCCCTGGTATGAGTGCGACTTCATTCTCCTACCCCCTCAATTGGGAAATGTTACATCCGCCCTGGACTGCCTCCTCCTCCCACTGACAATCCCCCGCCTGTAGTCCCACTCCCTGACTCCCTCCGTCTGTTCCTGGAGTGCTCTTTGGCTGATTATTTACTACACAGTTGCTTACAGCATAAGGCCATGTGCAGGTCAAACACTGACAATAACTCTTTTTGCTTCTGCAAGGAATTTCCTGACAGCTGCAGAGCTCAAGGAACATTTTGGTTAGACAAAAAAAAAAGAAAACCTGGATCTCAAAATTATGTAATTATGTAATTATTACGGACATCCCATATGGGAAAAACTTTATATGCGAACTCTTGAAAGTGGCGCCTTTCATACTGATATAAGAGAATAAAGTTAATGTAAGATCCATAGTATATTTTTGTAAAGTAAACTCTATATAAAACATATATAATTTTGTGATTCATGAGAATTATATATGACATACAAAACGGATATAAGATCAATAGTATTTTTTTGTAAAGTGACTTGTATGAAAGGTGCCACTTCTAATATTTCGCAACTTTACATATAAAGTCTTATATTTCCATATGGGATCCTTTGTTTTAATTGTTGTTCATGAATTTTTCTGAAATTCTTTGGAATGTCTGGAAAGACATTTGCCTCTAATGCATATTATGGGATGTACTGGATTGTACTAGACACATCACATCAGAGTCAAACATCAACACTCAAAAGGATAGCACACAAAATAATAAAGAAAAATCTTTGCAATCTTGTAACCTTAACCGTATTCTATGCAATGAATTCATAGAATAACGGCATAGAATGAGAATAATAACAAAAATAATTCTCGCCACTAACAAATCACACAACCAAAAAGCAAATCATTTCAGGATTTTTTTTACAGAGTGGGAGGAAAAAAGGAGGAGGTGATCACCTTTTTAAGGAGGAAGGATCATACCCTCTCCCTTGGAGAAAGGGCATTCCACGCCTGGGTGACCATGTTTGTATAATAGATAATTTAGCCATATTTGTTTTGATAGTGGGAGGTTATGCTCCCTCTAGTATTGTGGCTGTGGGTGGGTGTCACTTTACTTTTTTGAGGTTGGTCAGGTTATGAGGGCATTGAGGGCAAGGCTTCATGTACAATGTTGAATATCCAATCCATTTTCAATTACTTAAAGGGAAATAGGTCAGATTTTTGGAACTACTTGTATTATTCAATTATTAAAAAAAAAAAAAAAAAAAAAAAAAAATATACATATATATATATATATATATATATATATATATATATATATATATATATATATATATATATATATATATATATATATATATATATATATATATATATATATATATTAGGATCCCCTTCATTCATTTTCAACCCCCTATCACATGGAACTACTTTTTGGTTCATAGTGATATGGACACAAAAACATAGTTGCCTGTGATAGAGGAGTAAAAATGAACGAAGGATGTGCTAATATTTTATTTACTTTTACTGCGTGGCCCCCAATGACCCTCCAAAAATGACCCAAACTACATATTTCACCACAGTTGACACCACTATATTAATGGTCAACTACAAAACTTAACTTCTGAAAGTTCTGAACTATCCCTTTAACTCTGTCTTCTACCCAGAGTCAGTCTAGACTAACAAACTGGGATGTAAATAATTGGGCCATGGGCATGGCCATGGGCCCAGGCTGAGAATTGTCAAATCAGTCAGACATTTGAGCTCAAAGACTTAACACGAAAAAAGTCCAAGTGTCAAGTGTCACAATAAAACATCGTGTGAGCTTGTAGATTGAATTTCAATTGTTCAATTGTTGCTGAGCGACACCGACACCTAAGACATGCCCGTACCATTTCCAGTAAACCAGCCAAGTTATAGACACACACCCTCCCTCTCCTTTTCTCTAGGCTATATCTTTCTGTGCCTATCCCTCTCTCTCTCTCTCTCTCTCTCTCTCTCTCTCTCTCTCTCTCTCTCTCTCTCTCTCTCTCTCTCTCTCTCTCTCTCTCTCTCTCTCTCTCTCTCTGTGCCCACACCACAACACACCACACACACCCACACACACACACACACTGTGCCCACGCATCTACCCATCTGAAATAACCTGCTTATCAACCGCCAGCCACTGTGCCATACATAAACAAACACATACAGGTTATACCAGTCCAAGTCTGTTATGTCCTCCTTCTCGCATTACACGCTCTGTCCCTCAATTAAAAGCATCCTAACCGTATAAAATAAATACATTAACGATAATAATAAAAAGGCATAAACTGTGCTGTTATTAATAGATGTCAAGACTAAATTATAAATCAGTAAAACGATAAATACGCATGCACATATACGTTGTAAAAAAAAGAAAGAAAAAAAAACGGGAAATGCTTTGCTATGTAATAAATTATAGACTGTAATGGTTAAGTGGCTGTTGTTTTTAGTTATAATTTCACCCGTCATTTCCGACACAACTTTATTCCATGGTGGCCACGACTGGCCCCATTATCAACCCAGTCTATGCTACTCATGGGTCTTCTAATCTGTAGTCGTCCACCAGCCATGTTTAGGACCTCACAGGTGATTCGATAGTGTCTGATTAGGCTATACCAGACCAATTGGAAGCCTCATCAGACATTGAATCACCTGTGAGGTCCTAAACATGGCTGGTCGAGGACTACAGATCATGAGACCCATAAATATTAAGCCCAGACCAGGATGATGAACTGGCTTCTGTGGGAGGCGGAGTGAAGCACAACCAGCCATGCTTCATCATAGAACAGGGGCTTTCAACAGGTGGTCCGGGGACCACCAGTGGTCCTTGAGAGGGTTCCAGGTGGTCCCCAGCTAAGTTGTTTAACCAGAAGTAACTCTTGAAAGCGTAAAAATGAAACCAAATGGACCCGAAAGGGTATATTTGATTTCAATTTTTACGTTAAATACGTAAAATATTCATCATCTTAGTTAGCCCAAGTCTAGACAACTAGAGAATGTAGAAGATTAATGGTCAGTTTGGAATTGTGGACAAAAGGAAAAGATATCTTTAGTTTTGGGTTCTGTGGGGCTAAAATGTCCTCAAATGGTGGTCCGTGGCTCAAATGCTGAATAAATGGTGGTCCCTGGAGTCAAAAAGGTTGAAAACCCCTGTCATAGAAGACCGGTACTTCCCCAATCACCTGCTGGAGAACTCCAGATGAGAGCCACCTGTGTTCCCATGGCCAAACATTATAAAAAGGCTTTGTCTCCTCGCACTCGCCCAGGGGCGGATGTAACATGTCCCATTTGGGGGGGGAGAGAACATGTTAAAGGGGCAAGAGAAAATGGTATGGGGGCGGCTTCATCACCCGTGTCGCTTTGCGCCACGGGCGATGAAGTCGCACCCATACCATTTTCGGTTACAGGACTTATTAGTCAAGTATAAGCATTAAGCATCAATAATAACATCAGTTGTTGTTGAAGTTGCAACAGACACGCAGCATGCATAAAGCTAAAGGTCTGACTCGGAGAGTTTTCTGTTTTCAATGATGAAATGCTGTTGGTTTAGTGGTGACACAGCTGTAGTTAGTTAGTAGCAGTAGTAGTGTTTCAAATCATTTTAATTATAAGCACTTCAATTTGAAATATCTTGGGTTGTTTTGCATGGCATCATGTTTGGGGGGGCAGACTGGGTATTTAGGGAGGCATTGCCCCCCCATGCCCATGCCTGGATCCACCTCTGACCTCACCCTTTGCTCTCTCCGTGGCAGGTTGGTCCATGGCTGTATACTGATGCTCCACTAACAATGGGCTCGGCTGGAAATGAGGCGTTAAAAGTGTGGCTTGGAAAAGACATTAAAGGAAGGCAGTATTCACTCTGAAGGCCCGGGTGGTTCCGTCACCTTTACGCACCTCTCGCCTAGAAAGAAAGACATTAAGTTAATCAATTCAAAGACTTAATGTTAACTACCTGGAGCTATTTATATTATTATTATTACCAGTGTTGTAGTGGTACTTTTAGAAGTGGGGGGACGCCTCTGAAATGGGGAATTCCCCCCATTTGATTTTTTTTCCCGAGAGTGTACAAATGTGAACCAAATGAATCCATTTGTTTCCATTTGTACACTCTCAGAAAAAAGGAAATTCATTAACATGGTGAAACACATCTTGATGATGTCATCAAGATGTATTTCACCATGCTAGTGATTTTTATCAGACCCAAAAATATTTTAGATGTGAGAAGTGGGGGGACGCCGTCCCCCCGCGTCCCCCCTCCACTACACCCCTGATTATTACTACTTAACAAAGCCTGATGGGGTGTACGAGTCTCTACTATTGTGTTGTACTGTATTGTATTGTCTTACTTGTTCCTGCAAGTCTGTATGTCCAAGACAAATTTCTCACACGAGACTAAATGAAGTAACCTTGAACCTTGATCCTTGAGCTAGACATTACTATTTGAAATACCAAAAAAGTCCTAAACTAAACGCCTACCTTCCATACTTACGCCTCCTGAACCCCCCCCCCAGAAATTTGCTTTTCTGATACTGTAAATTTAATTTTGAATGAATAAATGGGTGCTGTGTTCAAGCCCAGCCCCAGGGTTATTATAGTAATGAATTTTTCATTTTAGTTTAGTTTTAGTTAGTTTTTACTCTCTCTTTTTTAATTTAGTTAGTTTTAATTAGCTTTTAGAGTGCATTTGCTATTTAGTTTTTATTTAGTTTAAAAAAAAAAAAAAAAGTTTTAGTTTTTAGTTTATTTTTATTTTTTTCGTACGGCACTTTTTTGTCCTTTGTTTGGTATGGTGTGGTAGCGCATGGTGCTGAAAACTGCCATAAAAAGTTCATAAAAACATACTGTATATTATAAATGTCTGAAAGTCATATACATATTGATTTAAAAAAAAAAGAAAACAAAGGGCATTTTGAGTATGATTTCAGTTAGTTTTAGTTAGTTTTGTAAGCCCACAATGCAGTAATGGTTTAGTTATCGTTTTTTTTTTTTTTTTTTATTTGTAGTTTTTATTTAGTTTCAGTTAACGGATATTTTTTCGTTTTTCTTTTTTTTCGTTATCGTTTTAGTTAACTATAAAAACCCTATTTCCTGCTTGTCTCTTGAAGTTTGTATCAATCCTCAGAACACACAAACACAAAGACAGCTTTGTAGGAAAGTTGTGAATTGAGGATATGTGTGTAGCGTGGCATCATACACAGATGTTACTGTAGGTGGGAACCGCAACTGAGTGGCAAAGAAAACTATACTTTCTGGCCTCGACAGCCCATATATACAAACACAAAAGTCCTGTCTGCAGGAGGGTACGAAATCAACTTGCGCCCGCAACCGACGGCCACGGCTGATAGTACATGAGTCGTGGCTGAAAGTACATGAGTAGCGACGATAGGAAATGCATGCCGACCGATTTCGCGGTCTCTCTCTCTATCTGTTCTGTACTGTACTTCCCATGATATGAGTGCCACCGCTGCCCACTGTTTATGGCTTGTTGACAAAAAGATGGTATGATAAATGAGCATGAACTCTGTGTGTGCGTGTGTGCGTGTGCGTGTGCGTGTGCGTGTGTGTGTGTGTGTGTGTGTGTGTGTGTGTGTGTGTGTGTGTGTGTGTGTGTGTGTGTGTGTGTGTGTGTGTGAGAGAGTACACTCATTGGTGATTTTGTGATACCCAATCATTATCCCTCCTTGGTCTACTAAACGTCTGCCATTCTTTCATTCTATGCTTTAGGGCTGCAAGAATTGGCCAATAATTACACTTGAATATTCCTTTTAAAACACCATGTGGATTCGAACGAATATCGAATTATTCAAATATCGAACGTATCTAGTATCAATATGAAATATTGAAGCCTAATATGCTGTAAATCATCCTCTTTGTTCCTCTATCTGCTCCAGTCCTGTATTATCTTAATAGCCTTGTGGGAACTCGCACAGCATTTTTATTACTATTCATTTTAAAATCGATCCTTAAATTGACATTTGAATATTCTTTACATTTTAATATTCAAATATTCTTTCGAATATGGAATATTCGTTTGCAGCCCTACTATGCTTGTGTGTGGATTTTGTTCACCATGAGGCTTTATTTCTATCTCTGATATCGGGTCACGTTGGCAGTGTTGTGTTTGGCAGTGTAGCCTCCCTGGGGCAGTGTTTTATCCGTTTTATTAGGTTAAATCTTCCTGCAGGTGATTTGCCTATAGCCTGCCTGCAGCCACTCCAAGTACCGGCTCCTGTAATTATGCACAGATGAGTGTGATTGTAACAGGAGGTATTTGGCGCAGTGCTGTTTGTACAGGTGTTGATATGGTGCTGGTTGTTTACCCTTCAGGCACAGTAGTTAACCCAGAGTATTTGAAGGAGAGTCGCACTATTGAGGCGGGCAGAAAAACGCTGTGCCAGTCAGTCACGTTTTTCTTGCAACTTGAAATGGGGACAAAAGCAAAAGACTTCTCCAGTGCATTTTGTGGACTTCCGGTCAGGTACTAATGCTAATTGTATACTAACTACAGTGGCAAAGGTCATAAACGACAAAGCCTAAAAGTATAGAGTAGCCATAACGTCTCAAAAAACATCTAGTTGCAAACCTGGTTGCAAATAGTTGATAGTTGCAATATACCCTTGCGCTAACCAGGTTGCGACCAGGTTTCAACCAGGTAGCTACTAGTCACAACCAGAAGGTAGGTTGCAACCTGGTCGCAAGTACCGGTAGTCGCAACTAGTCGCAACTAGTCACAACCTAATTGTTGGTTGCCACTGGATCTCGCACTTTCCTGCAAACATCAGGGCATTTAATAGCAGTGTTGGTCTATATTACTTAGGAAAGTAACTTCTTTACTTTACTCGTTACCCCTTAGACAAAGTAATATCATTACTTTACTTATTACTGGATTTGAAGAGTAATATATTACATATTACGTTATTACTTTCCCAAGTTCTCAACACCGCTTTTGAAATTAGAGAAGTACAACATAATCCGGTTATTACAAAATAAAGCAGCAATGCGATTTGTAGTGTACATAACTGCGCAGGATCCAGTGTGTGGACTGGATCTACAATCTACTGCACATCTCTGTTGTTACAGTACCTGTCAATAGCTTGTACATCTGTTCTATTTTTGCATGCAACAACAAGCTCATTTTAAAAAAAAGTAACTTGGCGTTACTTGCAAAGTAATGCGTTACTTATTACCCATTTTTGCAGAGTAATCTCGTTACTTTACTTTTTGGAGCAAAAGTAATAATATTACAGTAATATGTAATCTAAAATTAGTTACTGCCCAACACTGTTTAATAGCAACTTAAGTAGGCCTATTAAGTTGCTAAGCCCGTTCCATCCCACAAAAGGATAATGAATAGCTTGGATCTGGTCACCCTATAGCCTACATACAACTATATTAAAAAAACATTTAAAATACCGTCTTCTTTTCTCTCTTTCTTAAGAGAACAAAATACAGAATATGTACAATTATTTAATTTGGCATTAGTCATTTTATGGTTAGATTTACGGTATGCTGTATATAAGAAAAATATGTGAAAATATGTATGGGTGTAAGTTGAGATTTCGCCTCGCCCTTCTTGAGAAATTGGGCTCAAAGGCATAAGCCATGTGTATGAAGAGGATGCAGCCCTATGTGATCTCGGCTAACTTCCTGTCATGATGTGTGAAAGCACAAGCTTTGCTTCTGAAAGGCTTGTTGGTGGTGGTGGGGAAGAGGAAGATGGTATTGTGGCTCGCAGTAGTCTGTCAAAATAATAACACTTTAGTTTACAGTATAAATAATGCATGTGGACTAGTAGGTAGTACCTTCAAATTGTGCGATTAAAAGCAAACTTGGAACATACAGGTATATCTCTTATGCTGTCAGGAAATCACCTCACTCTAAAGGGTTAATCATTTTGAAAATGGGAGATTTTTTCAGGAAATGAAGAATACATTATATTTTTTTAAACAAAGCAATACCGCCTCACCATTGTTGGTGTTATGATTTTATATATTGTCATTTTCTTGCTGTTCTTCCTTGAAATGGAGGTCTGGAAAACAAATCATTAACATAGTGAAAAGCAACTTGATGACATCATCAAGTTTACCATGTTAATGATTTTTGTTTTCCGGTAGTGTACAAAATGGACCCAAATGGACCTGTTAGGGGTCACTTGGTTCCATTTGTACACTGTCAGAAAAATCCTAAATGGGTGGAATTCCCCTTTAAGAGTCAGATCTGTGATGTTACAGTTAGGGAATATCTCTAGTACAGCCAAGCCTTTTCAGTCAGCACAATCCTCCATACGTCTGTGTACCGGTAACTCTAAGATGTAACTAATTTGCATTCTGCACTTTGTTTTTGTTTTTAGACCATCCACATTGTGTGGAACGCTTGTGCTTATTTTAACCCATTTCCACCTGACACTAGATTCTACAAAATGTCATCAGTTCTCTGAAAACTTCTGTGTCCTCCAGAATTATCTGTGTTTGGCTGCAGATCCTCATCTGAAAATATGGAAAGACCTTCATTCAACATTCAAAGATTTGCGCAGCATTCTCACAATTTTTCAAAAATCTCAGATCTACAAGTTTGTTACCGACAGATGCTTGTCGGTAACATGATCGTTCTGGATGGAGTGTGCATGGTATTCTTCTGCACATAACATTCCGGTGCAGCCAGTAGCACCCAATCCAATCCAATCCACTTTATTTATAAAGCACATTTAAAACAACATGGTTGCGACAAAGTGCTGTACACAAGCTAAAAACAAACTGAGAGCCTCAAACATGGGCGACACAAAAAACAACTAATCAACAGGGAGGCACAAAAATGAGAAAACAAACAAACAAAAAACAAAACAGGGAGGACACATCAGCTATCAGCCAGAATGGGTGAACACCAGGGAATACAGTGTTTTTAAACGGGATTTAAACACAGACAGAGTCCCATACACGGACTAGTGTGGAGTACAGAAGAATGTAAACATACACTCTGTGGAGTGGCTTCCTTCCTCCTGAGCTCTGACAGCATGCCCCTGCAGTGCACACGCAGCTGAAGCCATGCGTCCTCACTTGCTCCCCTCATTCACACCTCAATGGTGGCAAGCTCAGACCGTCCAACTCATTGGAGGCAACAATGTAGGGCAGGGGTGCCAAAAAGGTAGATCGTAGTGATCCACCCGTAGATCACACAGCCTGTGCAGGTAGATCACAAGACAGTCCCCCCAGCACTTGGACCCTTATACTGTAGATTAACTGTAACTCTTGAGAGCGTTAAAGTTAAATTATATTTAAACATCCGAATTACGTAATTTTCAAGAGTCCACACAATTAGAAAATGGAGAATAATTGTTATTTTGACCAACGGTTTGACAGTTCTCTTTCGCAATTGTGGACAAAAACGTGAAAGTTCTTAGTTCAACTATCAACCCAAACCTCAAATACTGTTTTCAAACGTCATTAATAGCATACTGTATACAGGAAAACGTTCCAATTCTCCCCCTCTATTTTTCATTATAAGTGCATTATTCTTAAACACTAACAAGTAATCAATAAGTAACAATAAGTAAAGCCATCACCAAGTATTTCAAAGCTCAAACTTTCTAGCGGGCCTTGAAATGGATTTTCAGTAGTGGAACAATCACATTTTGGATGTGTAGATCTTGTTGAACCGGTCATTTTGAAAGTAGCTCTCAAGTCCAAAAAGTATGGGCACCTCTGATGTAGGGTTTCAGCGTCTTGCCCAAGGACACTTCTTCGACATGTGGACAGGATTTGAAGCGAGAGTCGAACCACCGACCCTGCCACCCAGGGGTCATTGAACGACATGTCCTGACTGAGTCACAGCCGCCCTACGATCTAGGGCAGGGGTTTTCAACAGGTGGTCCGGGGACCACCAGTGGTCCCTGAGAGGGTTCCAGGTGGTCCCCAGCTAAGTCGGTTAACCAGATGTAACTCTCGAGAATTTTTACACTCTCAAGAGTTAAAATATTCATCATCTGAATTATCTATTTTGGAATTAATGTATGTTTTGCTTGATTTGTTTCCCAAATCCAGCCTGGAATTGTGGACAAAAGCAAAATAAATCCTTAGATTTGGGGTCTGTGGGGCTAAAGTATCCTCAAATGGTGGTCTGTGGCTCAAATCCTGAATAAATGGTGGTCCCTGGGATGAAAAAGGTTGAAAACCCCTGATCTAGGGTGTAAAAAAAATTCTGAATGCCTGCATGGGGGGAAAAAAGCTCCAAATAGTACCTGCAGAAGAAACACAGACAACCTTCCTTTTGACCCTTTGTGTCCTGAACGCGTTTTGGTGTTTTATCTGAACGCGTTTTGGTGTTTTATCATGTCGCGCCACCGAGTGGCGCGACACGAGCTTGTTGTTCTGCTATTTTTGAAAAATTGTGAAAATGTGCTGCAATTCTCTGAAGAAGGCCGGCATGGCCGAAACTGTTGTGTGCTCATCTACTGCAAAGTACAAAGAAATGTAAGCAGAAAGCAATAAACTACAACTCTCCTGCAACCTGTCGTGCGACCCACCTCCCTTTTTTGATGCAATTCTCTGAATACATTATTTTGGAAGCAAACATTTTATCTCAATTTTTCGCTTCTGGGGAACCCCGAGAACAACATGTTTTCAGATGGCGGTCTGCAGCCAAATATGGATAATTCTGGTGGTCCTTGGCTAGAAATATGTTAGCATCACTGACACAGGAGCACAGATTTTTCAGAAAAACTAGAATCTAGTGTCAGAGACTATAGAATCTAGTGTCAAAAACTCGATTCTAGCGTCAGAAAGTAGATTCTAGTGTCAAAAAGTAGATCCTAGCATAAGAAACTACAATTTAGTGTCAATAACTAGAATCTAGTGTTGTAAACTACTGTAGAATCTATAGCGTCAAAAGCTAGAATGTTGCTGCAGCTATAATCTGGTGTCAGGAACTACTGTATAATCTGGTGTCAGAAACTATAGAATGTTGCTGCAGCTATAATCTGGTATAAGGAACTACTGTATAATCTGGTGTCAGAAACTCAAATCGAGGGTCAGGACACAATGGGTTTAAGCGGCTGGCTGTGCAATGTTTCAGCGCATTGCATTTGAGGAGCTTTTGTTATATAATTTTTGATAGCCTTTCATATTGGGAGGCTATAAAGATCGCCTACCAAAGACTCATGCTTTAGATTTACCAACAGACACTGTATATGTAGCAAAATCTGTGCCAAAATAGTGATTTAACGATTTGAGAGATTGAAGTCGGCAATTTGCAGTTGTAGTGTAAAATGCAAATGAGCTCATCTAAAAAAAAACAAAAAAAAAAACATACACTTCTACATTTTGGATTACAAGAGTGCAACCGTGATTTACAAGTTTTGTAACCGAGAACTTTATTGCCATTTTCAACAGGATTCTTATCTCGGATGTAATGCCTTGTAAAAGGATAAACCACAACGGTTACACACGCATAATTCTGTGTGTGTGTGTGTGTGTGTGTGTGTGTGTGTGTGTGTGTGTGTGTGTGTGTGTGTGTGTGTGTGTGTGTGTGTGTGTGTGTGTGTGTGTGTGTGTGTGTGTGTGTGTGTGTGTGTGTGTGTGTGTGTGTGTGTGTGTGTGTGTGTGTGTGTGTGTGTGTCAAACAATACATTAAGCACAGTGAACCAACAGCAACAACAAAACACTTGGAACACTTTTCCATGGTTGACTTACAACTGCAAATATGTCTCTGGGCAGCACTTACAAATCACTACTGCCAGAGAATAGCGGAGTATGGAGACTGTCACTGAAAGCTCTGGCGCCAAAAGTTCACAAGCCGATGCGGGGGTGGATAGGAAAGCCCTGTCTGACGTGCGCTTGTTCTGTGAGCTAGTAAATTGATGGATTACCGTAGGTAAGATAATATGGGGTGCTGGAGAGCATGGAGAGATATATCTGAGGAGGACTCTGCTGCAGAATTTAACTGGAGGCTATAGTGTAGGAGCTGGTGGATGAGGCTGGGGGTGGTGTGCGCCAGAGTCGGTGAGAGTCCTGACAGCTGCATGTGTTTTTTCGATTGACCCACGAGGCAGTGTGTAGTACTCTCAGAGTACAAGGCAGGGGTGGGCAATTAATTTTCCCAAGGGGCCAAATGAGATGCATAAAATATTGTGGAGGGCCAAGACTAAAGGCTGAACTAAAGTCTGCTTAGTATTAACTTCGTTTCAAGATAAAAGTAAGCTAAGACCAACCATTTTGACACCAGGGCCCTCTATTTATTCAGAATTTGAGCCACAGAGGACCACCATTTTTTGACATTTTTAGCTTTTTGTCCACAATTCCAGGCTGGATTTCAGAAACAAAACAGTCAAACATACAGTTCAAAATGACCATTAATCTTCAACATTCTTTAGTTGTGCAAATGGACCCGCAAGGGTCCATTTGGTTTCATTTTTACGCTCTGAGATTAACCAACTTTCCATATTTAGCTGGAACTCTCTCAAGGACCACTGGTGGTCCTCCCCGGACCACTGGTTGTAAAACCACAGCACCCTTCACGGGCCGGTCAGAGTCACTGTCAGCCAAAGGGCCGCATTTGGCCCCCGGGCCGCATAATGCCCAGGTATGGTCCAAGGCAAGCTCTGTAGAAGTCGCCCCCACACATGCACTTCAATTTCAAAGGAGCAGTGATTATTGTGCCACAGTCTCACGTGCAGATTCGTGGCATAAAAAAAATCTGATCCATCTAAAGTGAGTGGTGCAACAAAATCCCAGCTTCATAGTTCCCATCATGTACCTGTGCACTGTGTAAAGCTGAACAATGCTACTTTTTCACCTGTTGGTACTCTAAACAAACATGGGCACCCTATGGTACATCCTATGGTTGCACCACTTAAAAAGCTGACCACAATCCAGCTCTTGTTACCTGCGGGCATGCACATGAAACAATTGAGCACACACTAATAATCACCCGCCTCTCATTGAAAATGAACTACGGTACGGTACTAAGCTGTGTCACTCCTTCCCCATATGAAACAGTCTTCAAACAGAGGTACTCTTCTGCCTTTGTCATCACAATGCTATATATGAACAAACACAGCTGCCGATATATATTTTATGTTAGTGTTGGCTATGCACTCTTCAAAAATGCTTTTACAAAATAGCACATCAGGCACCCTGTGGTGCAGACAATAATGAATCACAGGAAAGAAATTCATTCAAGCTCAATTGAGTTTACATATCTCACAGAAAATAACATTTTGTCTGCATTTGCCATTGTCTGTAACTGTATAACCAACCATGTCAACCTGCATCAAAACAGGAAGGAGATGTGCGCCCTTGCGCCCTGAACTGAAGTCTCTGCAAAAAGAAGAAAAGAAAAAGAAAATAAGTTTAACCACAAGAAACCACTAGACAAATGTGAGTGCATGCCAGGCCCTAGTATCACAGGAAATCAATAGCTTTTCTCTTGACACGTTTCTATCTTTGTATGATGATCGGCCCGTTCCTTGGAACTTTGTGGAGTTCTGAGGAAAAGCTGGTTCAGCCGTGGTTTGGGGTATGAGTGTCATGAACTGACCCATGTATGGCAGTACAGTCAGGGCAACAGTCACGCATTGTATGAGGGCTGTGAAAATCTACCTACAAAGAGACACACTTCACTTGACCCACAACGCCCTCATGGACATCTAGTACTGTACACAGAAAACAACTTTGATCTCTGCCAGCAGTTCATTTGGATTTTAAAAGGAGCTTGTAACTGAAAACAGTATTTGTCATTATTATCATTATATCTCATCCCGCCTTGGCTTGTGGATTGAAACTGGAGTGTTTTACTGGCCTACCATCAGGTAACTGGACCCATGACACATAATGTCCTTAAAGGCTTTTATGTTTACATTCTCTATTACTGTACAACATACAGTAATTTACTGCCATTCCCCCCACCCAACCTTTTTAGTATTTGCTTACCATTTAACTAGTAACAGAATATTCTCCAGTCTCCCCTATAGGGTCACATCCCCAACCGCTGAGAATCAAATAGACATTCATGCATGTTCGCAATCAGTTTAGGACAGTGGTTTTCAACCTTTGTGATACCAGACCCCACTATTTATTCAGCATTTGAGCCACGGACCACTATTTGATGACATTTTACTTTTAGCCCCACAGAACCCAAAACTAAAGATCTTTGCCTTTGACCACAATTCCAGGCTGGATTAAAACAAAACGGCAAAACAGATCAAAATGAACATTTATCTTCTGCATTCTCTAGTTCTGTAGACTTGGGCTAATTCAGACACTCTCAAAGAGTTACATCTGGTTAACCAACTTCTCATCATTTAGCTGGGGACCACCTGGAACCCTCTCAAGGACCACTGGTGGTCCCCTGACCACGGGTTGAAAACCAATGGTTTTGGACTATTATGCAAACATTTACACACCTTGTTGCAGTGTGACCATGCAAAACCTGGCATGTTATAAATCTGTCATCGACTACTGACGTCATGACATACTGTACATGACTGATGATACAGGCTGGCCAAGTTACTGTACACTGTACCCTTTTGTTTACAAGCGTGTACTTTTAGATTCATATTTATTTGCATTTTTTTTTTTTTTTTTTTCAAAATGCACCAACAATCAGTTACAAACTACACAACACGTTACATCATGACATTTTGGAAAATGTTAAGTTTTAACCTACGGTATGGCATGCTCAAAGCACGGACACCAAGACGAAAGCAGCAAACCAGTGTAGTCCGTCTCATGGCTTAATGGGTGTCAGTGTACTTATAGCCTTACAGTCTTTTAACAATTTACAATCGAGGTGTTTAACACATGCTCACAATCCAGATCAACTTAATTAAGCAAGAGCAAAAAGCATGACAAGTTCATCAAAAAAGTAGTTACCATGAATCATATGCTGAATCACTTTATGACAGGCTAAAAACGTAACAGTGGAATATCTATATTGAGAGGAATAGCGACGCGTCATAGAACCTCCCGCTCTAGGGCCGGCTGAACCATAGTGGAGAGCTGCACTGTCACTGTTGACAAAGTCTCTCCTATTGCCCCAGTTGCCCCACATCAGGGACCAGGGCTTTAAGCGAAAATGTTTACGCCCATTAGGGTCGTTTTTGTTCCTCTTAATAATAAAACTATGCATACCATACTATATAGTGCTATGATACATTACACTTTAGTGTATGTGCACAGTCCAGAAGCAAGACATTGAGCTGTACATTGGGCTATATTATTTGGAGAAGACGTTGCTGTTCCCAGTCCATTGCTGTGACTTGTTAAGCCAAACCTGTGATTATGCCATGCCATGATGAAATTAGTAGTGCACTACAGTTGCAATGTGTGGCCGTTGCTGGTTTACAGCAAAGACATGATGAATAACTTCAAAATGCTTGCGTGACAGTGGGTGCGCTCAGGGGTGAAGTATCTGTCCACCACCACAGAGACAATCCAGCATAGTAAAACCAGCATGCCAGGCACGTCTGTAGGCAAAACAAATAACCCTGTTCAGGGCAGGGAAGCGGGCATCTTTGTTCCAACCACATCTAGGAGATGTGACAGAGATGTGCCACTTTGTGCCTTCATCTGAAAAACTGAGACTACAAGACTTAACCACAAGACACCACTAGACAAATGTGATGTCATAGAAGGGTGCATACCAGGCTATAGTACCACAGGAAAGCAATAGCCTTTCTATTGATACGTTCATAGTTACATACAGTGATGGGCAAGGGAAAATGTAGTAAGCATAATCTTTGTTACTTGAAACAAGTAGTGTAGCTTCACTACAAGCTATTCCCATAAGAAATGTAGTAAGCTACACTACAAGTTACAGGAAAATGTAGTTAAGCTATGTAGCTTAGCTACTTGTAACAAGTTACTGCCCATCACTGGTTACAAATCTTGGTATATGATTTAATAACACTCTGATCCTAAATTACTTTGAGTTCCAAAGAAATGGTACAGCTGTGGTTTTGGGTATGACACAGAGTATGACAGTTATGAACTGACTCATGTGTCACAGTGAGGGCAATAGTCACGTACTGTATGAGGGCTGTGAAAACCTACATACAAACAGAGCCCTCATGGACATACAGTATTGTATGTAGAACACAACCAGATCTCTGCCAGCCCAGCAGTTCAACTTGATATTAAAAGGAGCTTGTGAATGAATGAACTTTAGATTTTGACGTTGTAGTACGGCTTCAATTACTGCCTATTTAGCTTTTGCTGAGGATGGATTACTGGATTACTGGATTAGTTTCACTGTCGGTCTCCCTCTCTGTCATTTTTTCATTTTTTACACTGGCCTCAAAATAAGTGTTTTTACAGTGAACTATCCCTTTAACTGTGGTGGTCAATATAGTTCGTGGTGCCATTTTCACCACCTATGTTTGCACTTGTACAGTATGTTTGCACTTTTTTGTTAAGCCACAAATCTATGTGAAACCTTTATATTTTACTGTTTGTCTGTACTCATGTGTCTCGGACTCCATATTTACATACTGTCGGTCGCTGAATCAGCAATGTTATGCAACTATGCAAGTTCACCTAATTTTTGTTTTGATTTGTCTCCCAGTGTGAATCACAGTGAGTTTATTTTTATGAAATGTTCTAATACAAATATTTTACCCAGACATTCAGAATGGGTAAACCGTGAGAGAGACCGCTGCTTAAAAACAACAACAAGCAATATCCTATTATTATTATTATTATTGTATTTGTATATATATATTTTAAAATCACTATATTGTGCATGCATGTGCGTGTGTGTGCACAGCACACTACGTGTTCACATGTCATTTCACAACTCCGCATTCAGTTGTTGCACTTCAGGCTGCTGTGGGTTGGTACAGTATGTGTCAGGGGCGGATCTAGGCATGGGCATGGGGGGGCAATGCTAAATGCCCTGACTGCCCCACCAAATATGATGTCATGCAAAAGAACCCAATATATTTCAAAATAAAGTGCTTATATTTAAAATGATTTGAAACACTACTACTACTACTACTACTAACTACAGCTGTGTCACCACTAAACCAACAGCATTTCATCACTGAAAACAGAAAACTCTCTGAGTCAGACCTTTAGCTTCATGCCTGCTGCGTGTCTGTTGCAACTACAACAATAACTACAGTAATGTTATTACTGTAACTGAAAATGGTATGGGTGTGGCGCTGAAGCCGCACCCATAACATTTTCTCTTGCTCCTCCAACATGTTCTCTTGCCCCCCCCAAATGGGACATGTTACATCTGCCCCTGTTATGTGTTCTTTTATCTAAAGGAGGTTATACGTAACTTATAATTATTTGCACAAAATGATTTATGTGGGAACGTGACATGAAAGACACACGAGAAAGACACAGAGTGCACTCTGCAGACAATGGCTTGCTAGTATTCTCGAACAGCTATGGCATATCTAGAGCACTATAATGGAGAGTACTGACACGCTTTGATCTTGCGTCTTGCGCTTCGCGCCTGCACTGGAGCTCTGCTGTCAATGCAGGTGGATGGGTGAGAGTGGTTTCTTTGGAACTATGACAGTTAAAGCTGGAGTGCCATGATTTGTCTACCCTAAAACATGATCATCAGGTATTAATATTATATGAAAACTAAGATTTTTTTCCCAAAAAGTGTACAGTGTTTGTTAAACTGTCATTTTTATGATTCCACCCTACCAGTTTTATTAAGTATGCCTGGTTTGCCTGGTGGGTGGTGATGGGTGGAGATCCACCGGAACTGAAGCCACACCCACAGCTTTAGTTGCATGATAAAGGGGGAGGAGTTAGGGGAGGGGCTGAACACGTGATGTCACTATATTGAAGTTTTTTTCATTGGCATGTTTGACTGGAAAGGTTCAACCCCCAGGAAGAAACCCTAAATACAAAGGGAAGACATAAAATGTGCAACATTTTATGTTGCACATAAAAACACACCAAGGGGTCCATTTACATACTGTCACCTCTTAAACATGTACAAAATCGATAAAAATACAAAAATCACAACACCCCCTCTTTAATGTTAGTTCCAAACATGCACTTGTCAGACAACAGCCTTCGTCACATGTGCTTTTCAGCCAATAGGCGTCTCTGTTCAGCTGTAGCATTGGTAGTCAACAGGAGTGTCAGTACTCTCCATTATAGAACTCTAGGCGTATCCAAGTACGGCGTATGTCTTCTCATTGGCTGCACGGCAGCAAATCGGGTCTGGGGCTTTGTGGTGCAGAATCATGGCAACTAAATTGGCATGATTTACACAGGAAATAAAGAACTGAAAGTTGATTTGGAGATGTAGGTACTACATGGGCGGCACTTTTGCATGCTTCGTTCAGGGACAGCGGTAGCCTAGCGGTTAGAGGAGTCTGCTGCTTGTGGTCCGAAGGTTTACTGGGTGAGGAAGTGACTGAGCAACACTCACTATACCCTCAGACCCTTGAGTAAGGACCGGCCCTTGTCTGTTTACACATACTGTACAAGCAGACATCTCTTTGTGTAGTAACTAAATAAATGCCCTACTTGATCATACTTGCGTCAGTGCTAGCCTGGTCCAAACCCATAGACGCAGCCCACTCTCTGAGTGTACTGAGTCTCTTGGTCTGGCCTTCTATTGTCAGCCTATTATTTATTTTGGTACCAAGATGTACACTATTATCCAATGAGAGTCGGAGTTACTTGGGAGTTGGTCTATGAGCGGATGCAGCTGATTGGCCTGGAGCCACAGGAGCTCCTCCACAGCTTCAAACAGCAAACATGGCGTCCCCTCCTGCAGTTAAACACAATGCGTATCAATCTGGCAGTTAAATCGACCTATGATAATTGGTTTCTTTAAAGGCAGCGTTGGGTTTTATAAACATCATCGTCGGACACATTTTTCTGCTTTTTCACATGCTAGTATTAACGCTCGTTGGCTGTGTTTGTTTGGTTAGCAAATGGGCTAGCCCTTGAGCCATGTGATTGACAACAACCTCGTTGTTGGTATGAAACCCCTCCCCTTTGAAATCGCTCATTATTACTCTTTTTTTTTTTTTTTTGTCGTAGTCTGACAATCAGGCTACGTCAGTGCAGCGTCACACGAAAGTATCAAAAGTAGTCAAACCTACAAGCTTGTTTTGATCTTATATACTGTATCAGTTTTGGACAGTTCATACGGTACAAGCCACTCCATAGTGGCCAGTATTATGTTCTTCTCTGTGGCTGTTTGGGGTGGTCTAAAAAAGCGACAAGGACAACGGAATCGCGAAAAGGGCCAACTCCATTGTTGTAGGGCGACAGGAGAACCTGGAAGTGGTGGCAGAGAGAGTGGCAAGTTGATGTCCATCCAGGACAACCCCTCCAAGCAGGGGCGGATGTAACATTTCCCAATTGGGGGGGGAAGAGAAAATGGTATGGGGGCAACTTCATCGCCCGTCTCGCTTCACGCCACAGGCGATGAAGTCGCACTCATACCATTTTCGGTTAAAAGACTTTTATTAGGCAATTAAGCATCAATAATAACATCAGTTGTTGAAGTTGCCACAGACACGCTTTTTGCATGCCATTGTGTTTTGTGGGGCAGTCGGGGCATTTAGGGGGGCATTTCCCCCCCATGCCCGTGCCTAGATCCGCCCCTGCCTCCAAGCCCCTCAGCCTGAGGAGAAGAGTCTTCAGCCAGAGACTCACTCTCCCCGCATTAGGTTTGGTGGCTCTTTTGTTGCCAGCTGATATCAAAGTATATAACAGGAAATGCTACCTATTGGCTGGCTGTGGCATGTCAAGTATTGAATTTGACTTTTACAGTTAACTGTGCACCTGCCACAGAGGTATATGGTTTAGGAATTGCTATTTATTTACACGTGTGTGTGTGTGTGTGTGTGTGTGTGTGTGTGTGTGTGTGTGTGTGTGTGTGTGTGTGTGTGTGTGTGTGTGTGTGTGTGTGTGTTTCCCTTTCCGTCTGGGCTTATGCGAGAACCACAAGACTAAATGCTGAACTAAAGTCTGCCTAATATTAATTTCATTTTAAGATAAAAGTAAGCGTAAGACCAACCATTTTGACACCAGGGACCTCTATTTATTCAGTATTTGTGCCACAGATGACCACCATTTGATGACATTTTGATGACACCATTCGATGACATTCGATCCATTTGGTTTCATTTTTAACGCTCTCAAAGAGTTACATCTGGTTAACCAACTTTCCATATTTAACTGGAAGTCTCTCAAGGACCACGGTACCCTTTCACGGGCCAGAGTCAGCCAAAGGGCTGCATTTGGCCCCCGGGCCACATAATGCCCAGGTATGCACTGGACAGTGACGATAAACAGGCTCTGCCTGGGAATCTGTCTGGTAGAGGTGGAATGTAAGTTCATTGCACAATTAAGTCACTGTGTGCTTAGTTTTGCTTGTTGCCGGTATGCCTGTGCCAGTTTGTTCATACTGAAACCTTGTTAGCAGTTTTGTCGTGGGAGTACACCCCTTAAGACACGTGCATGAAAACATTCTCACACACATTTGTGTGCACGTGCGCAATGCACACAGGCACATTATTAAAACTTACAGACTTGCATTTAGCTTATTTAGAAACAGGGTTTACAATGTTTAATTGCATCCATAAAAGTAAATGACACGTAGAAAAAAAAAAATTTTTGCCCATATATTGTACTACTAAAAGAAAAAAGAAATATACAAATAAAAGCAAATGAAAAATGCAAACTTATGTATAATAACCATCTTGTTGCAGACGGAACATTAGATGAATAAGCTGTAGTGCAGGGGTGGCCAACCGGTCACAGACTAAGAGCCACGTTTTTCACTGTGTTACTGCAAAGAGCCACATCAAACGGTCACAACGGTTATAAAACCGCCGCGACGGCCGTCACGGTCGCAAATAGGTTTCCCCTCTCCTGCCATAAGACATGTGCGTTTGTGTGCAGGTGCGCAATGCAAAGACACACTATTAAAACATATAGACATATATTTAGAAACACGGTTTACAATCCAAAAAAGTATTTGACAAGTCAAAAAACATACACCTACACCTCCCCGGTGGACTAGGAATCAGTCCTTGGTCGAGTGGCTGGGCACCACTGTATAGGGCAGGGGTTTTCAACAGGTGGTTCGGGGACCACCAGTGGTCCCTGAGAGGATTCCAGGTGGTCCCCAGGCTAAATGATGTAAAGTTGGTTAGACAGAATGTAGAAGATTAATGGTATTTTTGATCTGTATGTTTGACTGTTTTGTTTTCTTTGAAATTCAGCCTGGAATTGTTGACAAAAGTAAACAAAATCTTTAGCTTTGGTGTCTGTGGAGCTAAAATGTCATCAAATGGTGCTCCTCCGTGGCTCAAATTCTGAATAAATGCATGAGTGCACCAGGCGGAGCGTTTTTGATGGTTCCATGTGGAAGCACCTTAAGAGCCGCATGAAACCAGCTGAAGAGCCGCATGTGGCTCGCGAGCCTCACGTTGGCCACCCCTGCTGTAGTGTGATGTGTGGTTATTTGTGTTGTTATTGTAATAGTTTCAGAACATAACGGGACATAGTTCCTGTACTTAGTCTAGTTACAGTGCATCATGCAATCCTTGTGTGTGATCTTGTGTAGAGTGCTACACTGTGGCCTGTTTTTTTGTTTGTACATTTTCATTGTCTCTCTTGCTAGGTAACTAACATAAGAATGCATTATTCATTTAAGATGCTGCAGCGCTAAAATATGTTGTGGCATTTAATCGCATATAATCAACCTTTGCTCAGGCTGCACTGCAGGCAGATTCTCACATAGGACAGACGTTTAGCAGATGCTCAGATGCTGCTTGTTGTTGAGTCAAGTTGGGTCACGCTTGACTTTCACCTCAAAACGTTATTGTGACCGCAGTACGCAACTTGGTATGAGGAATCCTGTCACGCTGTGATGCTATGCTGTAAACATGTTGTGACGCTTACAGCACACTTAGGCCCTCATTTATCAAAAGGAGTGCAGATTCGTCCCCAAATTTCAACGTGGGTTTTGGAGTGCACACAACTCCACCCGGCATATATCAAGCGATCCCAAACAGCTGAGTCCATCCTAATTTCCTTCCTACGATGATAAATGTGACGGCTGAAATCAATCTGGCACGCCCTTGGAAACAGGCCGCTCCTCCCTTTCTTTGCGACATGAACAACTGCAATACGACCAGCAACCATGGTGATGAGGGGGGAAAAAAATAACTTTCCACCGATCGCGCTGCTTCCTGCGGCCAGCCAGCCAGCCAGCCAGCCAGCCAGCCCCCCCCCCCCCCCCCCCCCCCCCCCCCCCAGCCCGATTGCGCTGCTTCCCGCGGCGCGACAGACCCCCCCCCCCCCCCCTTTCACATAGACACACGCAACTCCGTTCGCCGTTGTTTTAAGTAGGCTAAGTAAAATAATAGCATGGCATTTGGTTTTATTTTTAGTTTACACTCTCAAGAGCCAACTTTCATCTGGTTACCTGGGGACTACCTGGGACCCTCTCAAGAACCACTGGTGGTCCTCGGACCACATTGAAAACTACTGGCCTATAGGACCAGTTTTTATTACATCGCGGTGAATGGAATAGGCTACAGGTTAATATTCTGCAGTGTAGGATTAAATCCATGCATTTTTAGAAAGAGCGCAGCCCCCCCCCCCCCCCCTCTCCCCCCGAGTCGGACTGCTGCCTGTGAGTGACCACGTAGCCTAAATCAGAGATAGATAACTGGCAGCAGTGACAAGACAGTTCATAAACTCATATCAACCATATAATGTGATCGCCGGTGATTAATAAATGAATCGATGGCAGGCACATGACTGCAGGAGTGCAGGTGTTACATATTAGTGTGCTGATTTACAAGCTTTCTATCCTTCGTGCAGACCATAATTGTAAATAGTGAGGCTGTGCATGTAGGCTATTGTCACTGCAAATAAAAGTGCAAATAAAAGTGGCTTTTATTTAATTATTTTTTTCATCAGGATTAGGCATTAATGAATAAAAACTTTCCACCGATTGCGCTGCTTGCGCGGCGCCCTCCCTCTCTGTTTCACACGGACACACGCAAGTTGCCTTGTTTATTCAGTAAGTAAAATAATAGCATGGTATTTGGACCCGCAAGGGTCCACTCGGTTTTATTTTTAGTTTACACTCTCAAGAGTTACATCTGGCTAAACCAACTTTTCATCTGGTTAACCAACTTAGCCTGGGGACCACCTGGAACCCTCTCAAGAACCACTGGTGGTCCTCGATCGGACCACTTTTTTTTTTTTATTACATCGCAGTAAATGGAATAGGCTACAGGTTTGTATTCTGTAGTGTAGGATTAAATCCATGCATTTTTAGGAAGAGCGCACGTAGCCTACCTATCTCCCCCTCAAGCTTTCTATCCTTCATGCAGACCGTTGTACAAACCAGACGTAGGCTACTGTAGATCCACATCGATGCAATCTCCCGCTGATCCTCGATCACGACTACCGAAATTGCTCTCACAAGCAGCCTACTGTAGGTCTGCAGTTTATCTGAGTGACTGAGGCGAATGATATACCTGTACTAACGTAGCATATAATATCATTTTAAATAGTCAGGCTGTGCATGTATTTGTCACTGCAAATAAAAGTGGCTTTTATTTTATTTTCACCCCACCGGGATCAGGGATGTAATCTCGCATAATATGCCTTTTCAAACCTATATTATATTTTTCATCTGTATCATTTATTAGGTTTTATAGCTATTAGGAGTGAATAGATAACTTTAGATACCTTTCTGCAGTTCAGACAATGCTGCTCCGCTTGTTTAGGACAGAAAAACAGGCAAGGACAAATCCTACGACAGCTCCCGACCTGACGTGGGTTTTGTCCGGACGTGGGATCAACTTCAAGTTCATGGTGGGAATGATATATGTCAAACAAGGTGGGAATTCTGCTCTACGCATGTCCTACGTTCATTTTTGGGTGTACACCACGTTGATAAATGAGGGCCTTAGTGCTACCGTTTGGTTCCTGTACACACGCGCACGCACACACACACACACACACACACACACACACACACACACACACACACACACACACACACACACACACACACACACACACACACACACACACACGCACACGTGTGCATTTTGTTTAGAAACCCACATTGTTGATTCAGTCCTTGTTTTGCTGCCACCGCCCTCTCAGTGTGTTGTTTAACGTCAGAATCTGACAGATTAACACGCACATCTTATTATTTTAGTTTTCTTCATAAGCTGCTAGTGTGCTGTTTATCCACCAATTTTACAGGTATAGTAAGTGATTTTGATTCCCCCCGGTAGCAAGATGTCCACAGTGATTACCATACCATACTATATTACATACATCATATTACTCACTTAATAAACGCTAAGGGCAGGATGCCTTGTGAGATACAGTAATGTTTTTTTTTTCTTTCAGAAATGTCACTGGGATGACTAAAACCCGTCAGTTGGAAAACTAGCGGTTTTACATTTTTATTCATCCTGCTATCTTCTACAAATTCAGAGAAAACATGTGTAACACCGGCGAAACATATCCATATGTTGGGGAATCCCAGGAAGCTGATGGTGGTTGGTTAACTTAAGGCGTAGAGTCTTGCACCTCTGAAGTAATCAAATACTGCGATCTGAGAAGGGGCCGGCGTCTGTCTGCATGCGGGGGGAAGTTGTCGCGTTGTGGCCGCTCACCACATCATGTCTTGTTTCTATCGCACCATTCTCGCTGCAACCCGTTTCCTCAAATGAACATCTCCGCTGTTCTCATTCTCTTGACATTTATTTCTTTTTTTTTCCTTCGTTCAGTTTTCATCGTTTACTTTTGCTTACTCTACTCTGTTTTGGTGACCGAGACATCCTTGTAACGGTTGTTCTGATGAGTATCGTTGAGCAAAATATACTGAATGTCTTTGGCATCACATGATCCCTCCAACACAATGCATTGCTGAAAAAATATCAAATAGGGTTTTAAGTGGTTACTTGTTAAGCTCAGGGGATGAAACATGAAAAATACACAACAGGGATATTTCACTTCCAAATAAATAAACAATTTAAAAAAGTACAGTATATGAAAAATTGTAAGGCTGGGGGGGGGGGGGGTAAAAATAGTCCCATGTCTTAGAAGGATAACATCAGTCGCAACCATAAAACGTGTGTTTTCAATGAGACCTTGTGTGGTTAACATGGAGTTTGATGTTTCAAACATGTTTGAAGTTGAAATCTACATGTACCGTATGTGGCTATGTGGCCGTGGCCTTATGTGAATTGAATTTCAGCCAATAGAAGCTTGTTATTACATGTCTAAAGCTTGAGTATACATTGTTCTAACGGTGGAGGCTCATTTGAAATTGGACTCAGCAATAAGGATATTTTGATATGAGATTAGATATCACCTGGGGTATCATAATATTGTGATATGACCTAATTGTTGCCTGTTTTTTACATGCTCCATTTCAGTACGGTGATGTCATTTTACAAATGTTGTTGTTCTAGGTGTTAAACTAGGTATTATTGGTAGCTAGTTTTCAGACTAACCAGTCAATATGCCTGGCAAAGCCACTAGTTGAAGTGCATCACACCAATTCCTCCATACAACAGAATCTGCCACCCATTCATAATCGTCACATTATGATATTTGGTATGTAGGTCACAGAGGTCATGTACCATCCATTATGACATTTCATAAAGGTGACTTGTGAGAGTGCACCAGTTCTTTGACCCCAGCAAACCTTCTATACATGCATGTTAATATTTGAACCTGTTTTCACTACTTCAGATCATCAAAACATCATTTGTCAGCATGCATTTTCCACTTAAAAGAAAATGTCTAAGCATTTGTCATATTTCTAATTGTTCAAAGATTTTAGAATTACAAAGCCAAAATAGGGACACCTGGGCCAGAGTGGTTATTCTTATTACTCACAAACATTTTGACCTACTATGATTGGATACAATTAAAATAAATAATTTGTTCAAATCTAGCCTCCCTATTCTCTAAAGCAGTGGTTTTCAACCAGTGGACCTTGAGAGAGTTCCAGGTGGTCCCCAGGCTAAATGATGGAGAATTGGTTAACCAGAGATGTAACTCCTTGAGAGCGTAAACATGAAACCAAATGGACCCGCAAGGGTCCATTTGTTTTCATGTTTACGGTTTCATCACTCTCAAGAATTAAAATATTCATCATGTGAATTAGCCCAAGTCTACACAACTAGGTAAATTAATGGTCATTTTGATCTGTATGTTTGACTGTTTTGTTTCTGAACCCCAACCTGGAATTGTGGACAAAAACAAAAAGAAATCTTTAGTATTGGGGTCTGTGGGGCTAAAATGTCATTAAATGGTGCTCTGTGGCACAAATGCTAAATAAATAGTGGGCCCTGGTATCAAAAAAGTTGAAAACCACTGCTCTAAAGATAAACCTTGCATAAACTCTAGCTGTATAACTCCGGGAGAGATGAGGGAGCCACATCCTGGTACAGGAGTTGCACTATCTCTGACAAACAGTGAGCGGTGATATATTGGTGAGAAGATAATTGCAGTTCAAGGTAAGCTGGTAAAGTTCACTGTGCCAAGACGCCTGTCATGTGGCTATATAGCACTACTAGGCTAGAGGGTGTGGGACGATACAATAGGTGTGTGTGTGTGTGTGTGTGTGTGTGTGTGTGTGTGTGTGTGTGTGTGTGTTGTGTGTGTGTGTGTGTGTGTGTGTGTGTGTGTGTGTGTGTGTGTGTGTGTGTGTGTGTGTGTGTGTGTGTGTGTGTGTGTGCGCGTGCGCGTGCGCGCGCAAGCAGAACCAATCACACATGTATATATTCTGTTAATCAACTTGGCAGTTACACAGCCTGTGTGTGTGTGTGTACACATTTGCCTAGTAGCCAAGTTGGCAGTTAACTGGCAGTTACATAGCCAGATCTGGAACATTTAAGGCAGTGGTTTTCAATCAGTGGTATGGGGACCACCAGTGGTCCTAGAGAGAGTTCCAGGTGGTCCCCAGCTAAGTGATGGAAAGTAACTCTTGATAGTGTAAACATGAAACCAAATGAACCCGCAAAGGGATATTCATCATCTGAAATACGGTAGCCCAAGTTTACACAATTAGAGAATGTAGATTAATGATCTTTTTGCTCTGTATGTTTGGCTGTTTTGTTTCCAAAATCCAGCCTTGAATTGTGGACAAAGGCAAAATAAATCTTTAGTTTTGGAGTCCGTGGTCCATGGCTCAAATGCTGATTTGAGCCAATTGTGGGCCCTGGCATGAAAAAGGTTGAAAACCACAGATTTAAGGGACAGGGTGCGTACCTGTGCATGCCTGCCTGTGTGCATCAATAATAACATCAGTTGTTGAAGTTGCACGCAGCATGCATAAAGCTAAAGGTCTGACTCAGAGAGTTTTCTGTTTTCAATGATGAAATGCTGTTGGTTTAGTGGTGCCACAGCTGTAGTTAGTTAGTAGCAGTAGTAGTGTTTCACATCATTTTAAATATAAGCACTTGCAATTTGAAAAATCTTGGATTGTTTTGCATTGCCATCATGTTTGGTCGGGCAGTCTGTGAATTTAGGGGGGCATTGCCCCCCCCCCCCCCCATGCCCATGCCTAGATCCGCCCCTGGGCTGAATGCGTGCATGGCTGTTACTGTGTGTGTGTGTCGGTCAAACAGGAATCTTGGGCCTGAAGTCTTGCTTGGCATGTTGACCCAAATCAAATGTCTTCGATCATTTTAACAGTTTCAACTTGACTATTCACCAAAGCAAAAATAAACGTAGTAAACGTACTAGAGGACTTTGGCTTGGTGCAGAGGGAGGTGTAGTTTATTTGGCAACTGACCAGATGACACAACACATGATTATGTTTTTCTGGATGTGGGATTGCGGAAATTGGCAAGCTGCTCGACGTCTGTCATTGCAAATAGCGGCTATACAACATTTCTTGTGGTTCTAATCAGTTAAGCCCTATTTTATAAGTTCAGGCATTTTTTATAACAAAAATAACTGATCTAAAAGCTACAGGCTACTGTTTTCTGGGAATATATGTACAGTGTAAATATACTGTGTGTGTGTGTGTGTGTGTGTGTGTGTGTGTGTGTGTGTGTGTGTGTGTGTGTGTGTGTGTGTGTGTGTGTGTGTGTGTGTGTGTGTGTGTGTGTGTGTGTGTGTGTGTGTGTGTGTGTGTGTGTGTGTGTGTGTGTGTGTGTGGTGCAACATCATCAACACAAATACCCTACAACAGTGGTGCCCACACTTTTTTGACTTGAGAGCTACTTTCAAAATGACCGGCTCAACAAGATCTACACATCAAATATGTGATTGTTCCATGACTGAAAATCTATTTCAAAGCCCCCTAGAAAGCTTGAGCTTTGAAATAGTTGGTGATGGTGTTACTTACTGTTTAGGAATAATGCACTTATAATGAAAAAATAGAGGGGGAGAATTGGAAGGTTTTCCTGTATATGCTACTACGTCTGACAGTATTTGAGGTTTGAGTTGACAGTTCGTGAACTAAGAGCTTTCACGTTAATTCAGATGTTTTAATTAAATAATTTAACTTGAGAGTGTAAAATGCAACCAAATGGACCCGTAAGGGTCCATTTGGTTTCATTTTAACGCTCTCAAGAGTTACAGATCTATAAGGGTCCAAGTGCTGGGGGACTGTCATGTGATCTACCTGCACGGCCTGTGTGATCTACTGGTAGACCACGATCTACCTTTTGGGCACCCCTGCCTACAAACTAGGGCAACCAAGTTGTCTGCTACGTGCCTGGAGTTCTCCATATGGGCGTAAAAGAGACACTGACAGGTGATATGACAACAGGTGCCTAAAGTGAGTGGCAAAGTGTGTGTAAGATTTTTATGCAATCATCAGATGGGACTTTTGGATATATGAGCTTTCGAGGCCAAATAGTTGTTTTTGCCACTCTGTCTTTCCGCATAAGTTCCCGGTACGATGATGATGATGTCATGTGTATACCCTGTATTGTATAGCAAGGTGTGGCATGCATTCTCTATTTCCATTGTTCCCATGCAACTTGCAACATTAATACTAATTCACTCAACACTCTAGTCTAAGTGTAAAGCTATATCTATGACAGCTACGAATAGGTATAATCTATTCTGCACTCTGCATGCAATGTCTTTGGGGGTAGTGGGGGTCGCTGCCTCATATCTCTCTCAACTAAGGGGTCCTCGGCCTGAAAAGTATGGTTGAAGATCTCCTGGTTCTCCACCTTGAGGACCACTGGTCTAAACAACAAGCTACGCAAATAATATTCTTAGCATTTGCGGTCAAGCATGTCAGTATGTATCTAAATAATGATGTAACATAATTATGTGAAAAAGTAACTGATCTGCACAATAAAACATTGGTTAAAGTCAAGTTCAAAAAATTGTGTCACCGCTTTAAACTTAAACTAACACTTCAGAATGTGTTGCAGGCTTGTCGATCAGAGTGTTTTTACGGTGTCGAAATTGGGAATATTTTTAAAACAACATGTCTTGTATGACAGTCCCTAAAACATTTTAAGGTGGGGGTTAGTCAGCAGCCAAATAATAATATTAGATTTTATTTTTGTAGCGCTTTTCTAGGCACTACCCACTTACTCGCTTTACAATGGTCCATTCATTCTTACAGTGCATTGAGAGGTGAATTGGTAAATAGTCCAGGGTTCAGTGCCTTGCCTACGGGCATGAGGAGCCGGGATTTGAACTACCGACCCATGAATCACGACCTGGACCTGCTGTGCCTCCTGAGCAACAGGCGCACACATCTTTGGCGCGGTATAATAGATTTCTTTTCTGTTCCCTCCGGGGAACTGCAAGGTTGTTGTTTTTTTTTAATTGGAGATTATAATGTCGACTGTGTAATTACAAATTAAATGTGACGATTATTATTCTCTGTTTAACTACTGGGTATCATGTTCGAATATAGTGCTAGTAATGGTATGGGTCAGATCATGCTTACTGTGCTTACTCATGAAGTGACTAGCATTGACTCCCTTTGTAGCAATGGAATGCAACGCTTCTCATTCTGTCTCTATGAGGAAGTTGTATTGTTTGGAAGTACAGTACTGCCCATGATAGCACCTCGCTTTGTGGCAAGATCAAAGAGCGTCACTCACTACCTGGTATCTGAAACTTTGAATCATATTTCGCTCACCCCAGAGTGAGATTCGTGTGTGTGTGTGTGTGTGTGTGTGTGTGTGTGTGTGTGTGTGTGTGTGTGTGTGTGTGTGTGTGTGTGTGTGTGTGTGTGTGTGTGTGTGTGTGTGTGTGTGTGTGTGTGTGTGTGTGTGTGTGTGTGTGTGTGTGTGTGTGTGTGTGTGCGCGCGCGCGCGCATGCATAAGTGCGTGCACAAGCACTGTTCACACATTTGCCTGTTAACCAAGTTGGCAGTTAATTGGCAGTAACATTGGCAGATCTGGAACAATGAAGAGACAAGGTGTGAATCTGTGTATCTATTGTGTGTGTGTGTGTGCGTGTGCGTGTGTGCGTGCGCGCGCATACGTGTGCGCGTGCATACGTGCGTGCCTGCCTGTGTGCATGGCTGTCACTGTGTGTGCGTGGATCTGTCATTGAGTGCCACACACTGCATTGTGTGGCACACATGCTGTATGAGGGCGATGATTGATTCTTCTTGATATTCTACATATTTCACGTCTATGAAAGCAGTTTGGCAGTTCGGCTGTTTGGTGCTTCAGGCTACTGTGCAGAGGCGGATGTAACATTTCCCAATTGAGGGGGGGGGGGCAGAAGGAAATGGTAAGAGGGCGGCTTCGTCGCCCGTGGCGCGAAGCGTCACGGGCAATTAAGCTGCCCTCTTACCATTTCCCATACCATTTTCAGTATATTTCAAATACTTTTAAATATAAGCACTGAAATATCTTGTGTTGTTTTGCATGCCATCGTGTTTGGTGGGGCAGACTGTGCATTTAGGGGGGCATTGCCCCCCATGCCTATGCCTAGATCCGCCCCTGCTACTGTGTGGATTGACTGGTATGTTTTGCTGGTGTTCATCTGCACATGTATGATGACCTCGTTTCACTTTGGTAACCTGAATTCTCCTTGTGGAGTTCCACAGTTCAGTCCACCCATAACAAGCCACCCAGAGCAGAGCAGGACAGGGCCGGATTCAGCCAGCACTACTAGGATGGGCTGGAAGAATGGCAGGGTGGGCAACGCCAAGTTTTTCATATCAAGCAGTGGTTTTCAAGCTTTTTGACGCCAGGGCCCACTATTCATTCGGCATTTGAGCCACGGACCACCATTTGATGACATTTTAACCCCACAGACCCCAAAACTAAAAATTTATTTAGATTTTATCCACAATTCCAGGCTGGATTTAGGGAAAAACAGTCAAACATACAGATCAAAATGACCATTAATCTTCTACGCTCTCTAGTTGTGTAGACAAATGAGATGATGGATATTTTAACTCTTGAGAGTGTAAAAATGAAACCAAATGCGGGTCCATTTGGTTTCATTTTTACGCTCTCAAAGAGTTACATCTGGTTAACCAACTTTCCACCTGGAACTCTCTCAAGGACCACTAGTGGTCCCAGACCACTGGTTGAAAACCACTGTTATTACCTTTCATTGGGTGGGCAGGATGCCTGTTTGGGTGCGCCCTGCCCACCCCTGCCCCCCTCTAGATCCGGCCCTGGAGCAGGAAAGAAAACAGTGATGTTATCGCCTCACACACAGTGGGATGCTTTTTTTCTCTTAACCCCGCTGTCAGCTTTCTTTGTAACATTTCCCAATTGAGGGGGTGGGAGAAAATGGTATGGGGGAAGTCGCACCCATACCATTTTTGGTTGCAAGACTTTTGTTAGGCAAGTAAAGCATCAATAATAACATCAGTTGTTGCTGTAGTTGCAACAGACACGCATCATGCATAAAGCTAAAAGCCTGACTCATAGAGATTTTTCTGTTTTCAGTGATGAAATGCTGTTGGTTTAGTGGTGCCACAGCTGTAGTTAGTTAGTAGCAGTAGTAGTGTTTCAAATCATTTTAAATATAAGCACTTTAATTTGAAATATCTCGGGTTGTTTTGCATGCCATCATGTTTGGTGGGGCAGTCAGGGCATTTAGGGGGGCATTGACCCCCCCCCATGCCCATGTCTACATCCGCCCCTGTTTGAGAACCAAACACCAAAGGTTAAAATAAGACCAGAGATTCCAGAGGATGAAAAATTTGGCTGACTGACCTGTTAGTAAATAACATGTCGTGACAAGAACCACGGAGAATTCCACAGCTGTGTTGAATCATGATTTGGCTGTTGTCCAAACCTTAGCTTGCCTTTATCACGTAGCCTTTTTTTTTACAGGCCATACCACTATATTGTGACTCACTCACTATATGTGAGTGAACTAAATATAGCAATCTGTAGTCGTTAATGGTGCAAACTTTATTTTTCTCTCTCTCAAACAAGATGCACATGTTAAAAACGTGTGCATGTTCGTAAAATAATCTTTTTGTCATGATAACACATCTAAAGTCAGAGAACGTAATAAACGCAGCCCTATCTCTGCTAACACCCAACTCCAAATTCAATGTTCATTATTCAGGGGAAAAAATAAAATTAAAAATAAATAAATAACACCCAGCTGAAGTTAGGATTTTCTTTTTTCATTGGTTCGGTATTTTTTATAAACACAGAGACGTAAATAAATAGCACTGAGTACTATTTACATTTATGTTTACCCTTCTCAAAACCCAACCCTTTTGGGGTTTAGTCGCTGTGCAATGCCAGTCCAAATAGTTTAGCAATACAGGTCAAGCTTTCCTGGTCAAGCTTTCCTCTTCTAATGTGCCTATTGGACACTACAGACACTAATTATTGTGAGTTATTCATTCAATAAATCTAATGGCTAAGCGGGTGAGGTTAGCTTAATAGTTTGTTTGGCAGGTCCAATGCAGTTACGTAAACTCGTACAGGTGTTCAATAAGACAGATTATTATTTTTCCCGAGGGGCAGAATGAGAAACACAAAATATTGTGGAGAGAGACGACCCAAAAAGGCTGAACTCAATTCTGCATAATATATTTCTATAGGAACAGTAAATGGCATTGTTTTGACAAGCTGTTAAGAATACAACATATGTTATTAATATGAACTCTGACTTCAGTGAATAAATACAACACTCTGTCCTGCAAGGACAGAGAGTAGCTCATAATATGTCTGCAGTATGTTTTTAGGAGTAGAAAGAGGAATATTCAAGCTTTGGGTACAACTGCAATGTTGGTGGGTTTGACATAATACAATCACATTTTCTAACTGACAGACTATGACAGCCTGTTTGGCTCTCAGCATCAAGGGTTGGATTGGGAGTAAGTCCCTGTGACATAGGCTTACTAGCATCATGTCCAGGGGATGTACTTGTACATCAACAGAAACAGCTTGGCAAGGCGTACTACTTTCACAGGCCAGTCAGTGTCAGCGAATGTCTGTATGCGTCATTACCATAATTGAGCACAGACCATGACAATAAAAGCCCAGAACATCAGGACATGGTAGTCTTTGAGGATTGGCGTGAACTTGCTTGTGTTTGTGGCCTGTAGGAAAGTCAGCCGAGATAATTGAAAACACCTCTTAAACGGCCTTTTTTGAAACCACGAGGTCATGACTCATGCAGACTCACTCTATCAGAAGCTCAATCGTCACAAGTCACACCCCTCCAGTGTATATTTACATATGATATGTAATAACACAGGTATACTGTAAATACTGTATACTCACTGCAACAAATACAATTCAATTTCAATTCAAATTAGCCTTATTGGTATGATAAAACATAGATTTTCAAGGAAAGCAAGTGTCAAGTGTCATATAATAAAAGCAGCTGGAGAAAGTATATACAGTCGGAAGGTATAGAGCATTTTGTAAACAGCCGTGGTACATTGTGTTATATACCTGTTATAACAGGGTATATATAAATAGTTTTCAACTCATGTTGTGCGCATGTGTAATCTGTGGGAAGTACAGTATTTGTATAGTGGACAGGTGGTTAGAAAGTGTAGCTGTTGCGTCCACCACATTTGTGTAGGTGCATAGTCTGTCACAAAACCAGGGCTGTTGCGCACATCATCCAGTTCTGCACTGGTAAATATAATTAAACAATAAACAGAAGTCTGCACAACAGCTACTGCTCCGGTGTTTATTGTTAAAACGGCAACATAGTGATGCTGACGAGTGACAGCGTTTGGGCCATGGCTGGCTTTCGTCAGGTGACAATAACAATGACACAATCTACCTCATGAGGTGCTTGTGGGGTCACATGACCACTGACAAGACAACAGCAAAGCAGTTAATTGTTTGAGACGCACCTAAGTGACATAAATAGACATCCACCACATCAAGCAGTATAGCACATTACTGATACACCACAACTTACTGGTTAAGACTTGTTACATTTTAGTAATGCATTTTGGTTTCCATTATCTTATGTGACTTATGTGACATTTATGCCATCATGTCTCTATTGCAAGGCTGTGTTCACTGAGTCCACACCTGCTCAAGGCTTTCCTGACTATGTTTTGGGTGGTTTAACGTTTTGCTCAGGTATTCAGCCAGTGTATTTTCTCTTTTTAGTGGTAGGTGACATACCATGGTGCATGGGTTTTGGGTAGTCTCTTTCCAGTACGGTATGTCAGGTAGCTTTCTTTTTGTTTGGGTGGGTATTCCATTGTACAATGCAATACAGTACATGCACCGCCAACCACTAAGACTCCATGTTCTTGTCCAGAGTTTTCTGTTTGCACAGATTTTTCAAATCTGTATGCATTTATTTATTTAGTATTCTTTGTTATTCCTTTTTACATTTGTCTGTACTAGGGACATAGGGGTTCATGTGGTTAAAGTAGTGTCTGTCTGTCTTTTCCCTGACAGGATTTCCCTGGGCAGAGGAGCGCAGCCCACCGTGTCCTAGCTGTTCTGTGTTCAAGACCCCCCACCTGTCTTCTTCACCTGGCGACGACTTGCAGAGGAAGGAACAACTGTGTAGTTTCATAGAACATAATATACTGCACATAAAAATCACACCTGTGTGGAGTGAGGGGCGCTCTTATCATCATACGACGCCCCTTTCCTGTGTGTGTGTGTGTGTGTGTGGGGGGGGGGGGGGGGGGGGGGGGGGGGGGCATTAGTCACATAAAACATGGGTTTGATCATTCTATAGAGGAAGTACTTCATCTGGTTGAAACCTGCTATAGAGACTAATTATTGTGAGATATTGTGGGAATTGCACAAGTGCCCACATTACTGCAGAGTCGGCATAAAAATGGAGAATTGAATTCTGTGTGGGCTGCTGTCTTTGTTTCATTATGAGTGAAAACGGACCGTTTCATGGAATGTTTCATCATGTGATGTTTGTACACATAATCCATTGGAAATAATCTGATTTTTAACTTTGTGGCTGCAGTGTTTAACTATCTGCTGCAGTGTTTATTTGTTTCACCCCCTCAGAAGTAGTGAAACACACATGAAATGCACACGCTTCCAAAAAAGATTAAAAACTATAAATAATCATCCTAAAACTATGAAAACTACATTGCAGCTACCCCTAGAGTGTTATACAGTACACAACAGAAAAAAGTGCATACCGGTAGTTTTCTACCATACAGTTGCATAGTTTGGTTAGTGATTGACTAAAGTCAAATACAGTTCATTAAATGCCATGCCACAACCAGTCCATCGGCTAGCATCTCCTATTGTAGACTTTGATGGCAGCTGGCGCAAACATGCACACTGGTCAGTGTGCATGTACATACACGCTAGGTTTAAGTCAATGATAAAAGCCTCTGCTGAAGTGCAGTCTAGAGGGGCTGTTCTTCAGGGCTGTTCGTCAGGCAACTGGGGTCAGTCACTCTTGGCAGTTGGGGAGAGTAGGGCAGAGACAGGATGCCTGTTCTAGTCTGAAGATGTTTTCATTTATTTTTAAAATATTGTTTTGGAAAATGTAGCCGCCTCTATATTTGGGCATACCCACCCAAATGAATAAAACAATATTTTAAAATAAATGAAAACTGTAAATGAAATTCCATGGCCCTCTCACGTATTAAGAGGACATATCAGTCACCAGAAAAAATGGCTTGTTTTCCAATAATCTGTCATGGTTCATAATGGAGCTTTAGGTTATAATGGGTTTATATAGGAAGGAGGAGGATACACTAAAATGAACATCAAATATCTAAATAGTTAATGTTATAACTTAGAAACTGTCTGGTGTGTTAACATGAGACTGAGTAGACCATGAAATGACCAAAAGTTTTTTTTGAAAGTGGAATACCCCTTTAAATGACAGCAAAAGAGGACATTGCCTGGACTCTTCTTCACTCCCCACACACGGTCAAAAGTACTCCTATAGACTAAATGAAAATATGACATAGTCTTGCCAATTGCTTTGGAAACCTGGCAGTTAAGTCAGAGACGCTGAGACTGGTACAGACAGACGGGAAGATTCTGAGGATGTCAACACCTCCCAACAACCCACAGATTACTTTTGAGCAAGCCACCCTAGGGCAAGCAAAGATTCCTCTCACATACCATACCCAGAGTATATGTCAGGTAGGAGGTACGAGGCTCGTAAATGGAGATATAATAGATTTAGATTTAATATAATAATAAATTTTAATTTAAGATTTAGATTTCCATTGTCCATTTCACTCCTCAATAATTCTCTTGGAGAGGGGGCAAGGGGAGAAGACTATGAATGTTGTTACCATGCTGCTAGAATTGCACTAGATTTTGGTACTGTGAAATCTATTTATATTAATTGTTATATTTTTCTTCTTTATTACTATTTAACTAAGCACTACTTATGGGAGGTGGGGTGTAAGCCTATTGAGGTGTACGAGTTACTGTATTGTATTGTCCTGTAATGTCTTTCGTCTTGCTGCAGGTCTGTATGTCTGAGACAAATTTCAAAATAAAGTCAACTTGAAGCATAATTAACCAGAAAAGATCTATCTCACGAGAAAAGGGACAGAACCTGCAATCCTGCATAATGCTTTTCAATCAGGACTTTGGTGATCTTACCAGAACATTTCTTTGGCCATAAGTTTAAGGTGGTGATGTGATGCTTTGTACAGCGTATATGGTATATCGTATTGTCGGATTTCTCCATACATTGTATGATATGAACTATCATTTTGCTGCCTACAATGAAAAATAAACATTGGGAAAACGGGAAGAGTCAGCACTGTATTTATTTTGATCTTAAGTCATAACTTGACATATTAATTGGTATAGGCTATCACAGCGATATACTGAATGAACTCTTGACTCCTTCATTTGTATACTGCATGTATCACAATGCTTAACATTCAGGCCTGACCTAAGGTTTCTGAAAAACTTGAAATATTTATATATCAGCATCAAAAAAAGTTAATTCTGGAATACTGTACATACTGTACAGAATCCAAATATGGATTCCCGGCCTGAAATGCTTAAAGAAGCACTACATCCATTTCAACTTTATCTGTATGCTCCTTACTAATGCTTATGCTTCAGTTTAGTCACTGAATCTCACTGGTGAGCTAGTGTATATGGAATTTATGGACAGTTCAGAAACCTGCTTTGATCTCATCAAAGGGGATTCCAACTTCCCAAGCTACTTCTCATTCTGGGAATGTAACATACTGAACTGAAATACAACCCCAATTCCAATGAAGTTGGGACGTTGTGAAAAATGTCAATAAAACCAGAATGCATTGATTTGCAAATCGTTTTCAACCTATATTCAGTTGAATACACCACAAAGATAATATATTTAATGTTCATACTGATAAACTTTATTGTTTTTTGAAATTATACAATCTTTTGTAAATTGATCCCTGCAACACGTACCAAAAAAGTTGGGACAGGGGCAACAAAAGACTGGGAAAGGTCATGAATCCACAAATAACGCCAGTTTGGAACATTCCACTGTCATGGTCTGAGGCAGCCCATGCCTCCTTGTCGGACACTCCCACAGTCAGTCAGTCAGTCACTCACTCACCTGCTCTCAACCAGCTCATCAGCCCACCTGTGAACACTTCTGCAATCACTCTGCTCACTATAAGACTGGACCCTTTTCACAAACACTCTGCCAGTTCATAGTCTATTGTTGTAGATGCGTGACCTGTTCTACATTTGGATTCTGTGTTCCCTGATCCCTGTCTTCTGCTGCCTCTGAGTTTTGGTGTTCCTGCAAATGTCCTGTAAGACTCTTTATTAAATACTTTGTAAAGCTATCTTTGTCTCTGACTCTGCATTTTGGGTTCCTACTGTTCTGCATCCGTGACAGTATGAACTGGCCAAAATGAACCCAGCAGAGTTAAGACTGTTTAAGAAGAAGGTTGGGGATTTTGAAAATGTGGTTAATAGGCTCATTGCCTCTCCACCTCACCTGCGTGCAGAACTTCAGAGGCAAATTTCAAACCAGCAGCAGTTCTTCAGAGAAAAGCCATGGGTTAGCCACTTTGTTCCTCACCTGAATGTAGTCCGTGGAAGGCTTGATGACTTTGAAAAGAGTTTGCTTGATGCTTCTCAGCCAGCCACTCGCTCTATTAGGGTTGGAGTAATGAGTGTGCAACACACCAACCCTGTGGCAGATGAGCAGCAGTATGTGGACCTGGACCTGTTGTCATTTTTTCGCAGTCGTGCTACGCTTCCAGTATATTCTGACTCTGTTCAAGTCCAAGAACCTTATGTTGGTACCCGCTTAGCTCTGGGAGGGCCCCGTAGTGCCCACAAACGAGGAAATGTTTCCCTGAGCTGCCCAGCTACCAAGCCCACCCAGCCTACGAGCCCTGAGCCTGTTTCTGTCCGTGGGCCTGCTAGGGTAAGGCGTGGCCGCCATGGTCATCAAGACCACCTGGAACCACTGAATGTGCCCAGCTCTCCACCCAGGCGGCTCCGCACTCCACTACCAGGATCTCCATTGGCCGACGCCCAGAGCACTCCTCTGCCCTGCATCCACAAGCCCTTGCCTGCTGTTTCAACTGGTGACCTGCCTGCATATTCGGCACCTTCACCGGCTGTACCTGCTGCTGACCTGCCAGAGCCCTTGCCAGCCATCTCCATAGATGCCCTGCCTGCGCCCTCTGCACCGTCTACAGCCCTATCAGCCGACGGCCTGCCAGAACCTGCAGCCCAGTCTCCCATGTCTCCAGCTTCTGCGGCTCCACCTGCTGCAGCCTTGGTTCCTGTAGCTCCACCTCCTGAGCTGGCAGCGTCCCTGGCGGCTCTTGCAGCTTCCTTGGCGTCGTTGGCAGCATCCCTGGCTCCTGCGTCCACTCCAGTCCTGGCTCCTGCGTCCACTCCAGTCCTGGCTCCTGCGTCCGCTCCAGTCCTGGTTCCTGCAGCTACACTTCCAGTGTTGCCTGCAGCTCTGGTGGTGCCTGCAGCCCCACCTCCAGTGCCTGTGGTCCAGCCTCCCGTCCGGCCTCCAGTGTTCGCAGTCCTGCCCTCCCTGGCTGCAGCTCCGCCCCCGGTGCCTCCGGACCCGCCTGCAGTGCCTCCGGACCCGCCTGCAGCGCCTCCGGACCCGCCTGCAGCGCCTCCGGACCCGCCTGCAGCGCCTCCGGACCCGCCTGCAGCGCCTCCGGACCCGCCTGCAGCGCCTCCGGACCCGCCTGCAGCGCCTCCGGACCCGCCTGCAGCGCCTCCGCCTCTGGACCCGCCTGCAGCGCCTCCGCCTCTGGACCCGCCTGCAGCGCCTCCGCCTCCGGACCCGCCTGCAGCGCCTCCGCCTCCGAGCCTGCCTCCTGTGTCAGCGGTCCCGCCTCCGAGCTCGCCTCCAGTGTCAGCGGTCCCGCCTCCGAGCTCGCCTCCTGTGTCAGCGGTCCCGCCTCCGAGCCTGCCTCCTGTGTCAGCGGTCCCGCCTCCGAGCTCGCCTCCAGTGTCAGCGGTCCGGCCTTCGGTGATTGCAGCCCCGCCTGCCGTCCGGCCTTCGGTGATTGCAGCCCCGCCTGCCGTCCGGCCTTCGGTGATTGCAGCCCCGCCTGCCGTCCGGCCTTCGGTGATTGCAGCCCCGCCTGCCGTCCGGCCTTCGGTGATTGCAGCCCCGCCTGCCGTCCGGCCTTCGGTGATTGTCTTCCGGCCTCCAGTGACTGCAGCCTCGCCTCCAGCACCTGCAGCTCCGCCTTCGGCCTCGCCTGCAGCTCTGCCTCCGGCCTCGCCTCCAGCGCCTGCAGCTCCGCCTCCGGCCTCGCCTGCAGCTCCGCCTCCGGCCTCGCCTCCAACGCCTGCAGCTCCGGCGCCGCATCCAACGCCTGCAGCTCCGCCTCCGGCGCCGCATCCAACGCCTGCAGCTCCGCCTCCGGCGCCGCATCCAACGCCTGCAGCTCCGCCTCCGGCGCCGCATCCCCAGCCTGCAGCAGAGTCTGCAGCTCCGCCTCCGGTCCAGCCTGTGGTCCAGCCTCTGGTGCCAGCCCTGTCTGCAGATCCGTCCCTGGCGCCGCCCTCTGAGCTTGCGGCTCCTCCGGCATCATCCTCTGAGCACACAGCACCGCCTCTCAAGCCGGTAGATGTTCATCCAGCTGATGACTTGCCTGCCTCGTCCCAGCCTCCAGGCCGGCCCCCAGACGATTTGCCTGCCTCGTCCCAGCCTCCAGGCCGGCCCCCAGACGATTTGCCTGCCTCGTCCCAGCCTCCAGGCCGGCCCCCAGACGATTTGCCTGCCTCGTCCCAGCCTCCAGGCCGGCCCCCAGACGATTTGCCTGCCTCGTCCCACCCGAGATCCCGGCCCCAGTATCCCTCCTCCTGGCCCCCTTCCGCCCGCCCTGCTCTTCCTGGTTGTGGGACGTCTGGAAGCCGTCCCTTGAGAGGGGGGTACTGTCATGGTCTGAGGCAGCCCATGCCTCCTTGTCAGCCACTCCCACAGTCAGTCACTCACTCACCTGCTCTCAACCAGCTCATCAGCCCACCTGTGAACACTTCTGCATTCACTCTGCTCACTATAAGACTGGACCCTTTTCACAAACACACTGCCAGTTCATAGTTTATTGTTGTAGATGCGTGACCTGTTCTACATTTGGATTCTGTGTTCCCTGATCCCTGTCTTCTGCTGCCTCTGAGTTTTGGTGTTCCTGCAAATGTCCTGTAAGACTCTTTATTAAATACTTTGTAAAGCTATCTTTGTCTCTGACTCTGCATTTTGGGTTCCTACTGTTCTGCATCCATGACATCCACAGGTAAACAGGTTAATTTTAAACAGTTTAATATCGTGATTGGGTATAACAGGACCATCCCAGTTGTTCAGAATCAAAGATGGGGCGAGGTTCACCACTTTGTGAACAATTCTGTGAGAAAATGATTCAACGGTTTAAAAACAATGTTTCTCAACATTCAATTGCAAGGAATTTGGTGATTTCATCATCTACAGTCCATAATATAATCAAAACGTTCAAGGAATCTGAAGAACTTGCTATACTAAAGCGACAAGGCCGAAAACCAACACCGAATACTTGTGACCTTTGATCCCTCTGGTGGCTCTGCATTAAAAACTGACATCATTGTGTAAGGGATATTACTGTGTGGACTCAGGAACACTCAGAAAACCATTGTCAGTTTACATAATTTGTCGCTATACCTGCAAGTGCAAGTTAAAACTCTACAATGCAAAGCAAAGCCATACATCAGAAAGGTTGGTTTGAAAAACAACCAGAAAAAACAGCCAGAAATGCCTTCTCTGGGTCCAATATCATTTGAAATGATTAGACACAAAGTGGAAAAGTGTGCTGTGGTCTGATGAGTCCACATTTCAACTTTTTTGGGGGGAAATTATGGATGTCATGTCCTCTGGGCAAAAGAATAAAGAGACTGTTACCAGCGCAAAGTTCAAAAGCCAGCATCTGTGATGATATGGGGGTGTGTTAGTGGCCATGGCATGGGTCACTTACTCATCTGTGACTGCCACCATCAATGCTGAAAGGCACATCCAGGTTTTGGAGCCAGTTCGGAACACACGCAGGCATCCAAGCGACATCTTTTTCAGGGACGTCCCTGATTATTTCACCAAGACAATACCAAGCCGCACATTCTGCACGTGATACAACAGCGAGACTTCATAGTAAAAGAGTGTGGCTACCAGACTGACCTGCCTGCAGTCCAGACGGTCACCAATTGAAAGTGTATGGCGCATTATGAAGCAAAAATTATGACATTCGAGACCCCAAAATATCGAACAACTTAGGTCATACAAGAATGGTAAAGAATCAAGCAAGAATGGTAAAGAATTCCGCCTACAAACCTTCAAAAATTAGTGTCCTCAGTTATTGAGTGTTGTTAAAAGGAACGGTTATGTAAAGCAGTGGTAAACATACCCCTGTCCCAACTTTTTTTGAAGGCGTCCCAACTTTTTTGGTACGTGTTGCAGGGATCAATTTACAAAAGATTGTATAATTTCAAAAAACAATAAAGTTTATCAGTTTGAACATTAAATATATTGTTTTTGTGGTCTATTCAACTGAATATATGTTGAAAACGATTTGTAAATCAATGCATTATGGTTTTATTGACATTTTTCACAACGTCCCAACTTCATTGGAATTGGGGTTGAAATAGAAGCCATTGTTATTGCATTAGTAGCCCCACCGACCACCTCCATTAAGCCAATTTGAATAAAAAATGAAATCACTGCACTTGTTTATCGAGCTGCCTCACACTACAAAGATAGGACATTATGCCCTATGTACCTCACTTGATCGATAGACATGGGTGTTGGGTGATGGGTGCTTTCAACAGTACTGCGTTGGTGAAGAGAGATGAGCTAATGCCACTTTGCTACTTTGAGCTACAAAGGTGCCCTGAAGGCTGTGTAGTCGTGTACTATTCCAAAACATTTGAAGCATGGAAATCTGCACCTTACTTTGACTTGTTTGTTGTTGTCTCGGCTGATTGGTGACTCTTCTTATTATTCTCATTCAAAGCGATTCAATTCGGTTCTAAAAGGAAACTGACAGATTGTGTAGTTTTTTCGTGGATGGGGTACAGAAGTAATATATATATATATATATATATATATATATATATATATATATATATATATATATATATATATATATATATATATATATATATATATATATATATATATATATATGTAATCCATATACCGGTATATATATATAAGTAATATGTTACATACTACTCTTGACCCGAAGTAATAAGTAATGTAATATTCTTACTTTCCTCAAAGGGTGATAACTACTATATATCAGTATATATGAATATAATTTACAACGAATATTAAGTAACACTGTGATCGCCAAGTTGTGTGTCGTGGAAGAAATCTGTTTGTACATGTTTTTAATTGTTAACCACTCCTGTACAGAAACTAACAGTCGGTGCTTAGAACAGTCAGCTGTAATTACATGCATCGTTTTGGTGTGCATAATCATTCCACATCTCATGGTTCCTCAATCATTTTAAGCACGTCTTTCTTTCAGACCAGAAAAGTCTAATTATTATACTCTGTAGTAGTGTAGTACTATCGTTGGATTTTCAACCAGTGGTCCTTGAGAGGGATCCAGGTGGTCCCCAGCTGAAGGATGGAAAGTTGGTTAAACAGATGTAACTTTTTGAGAGCGTAAAAATGTGGTTTCATGTTTACACCCCCAAGAGTTAAAATATCCATTGTCTGAATTAGCCCAAGTCTACATAACATTGATCTATGTTTACCTTTTTTGCCTCCCAAATACAGTTTGGAATTGTGGACAAAAGCAAAAGAATAGTTTTGGGGTCTGTGGGGCTATGTGCACTCAAATGCACTCAAATGGTGGCCAGTTGCTCAAATTCTGAATAAATAGTGGGCCCTGGTATGAAAAAGGTTCAAAACTACTGCACTATCGCATGCATTGCAAATGAGAATGATCCCAGATTAACCTCTGTTTTAACATCAGTTTGACAGCTTCACACAATGGAACATTACAGGCGTCACTCTGAGAGCCATTTGTTGTGGAGTCCTATAAATATTTGGGAACAGTGTTTGATTCTAAACTTAAGTTTGACATCAACACTGAGTCCATTGTTAAACGTGGTCAGCAGAGAATCTATCTGATGAGGAAACTAAACTCTTAATGTCAATGAGAGAATCTTGACCAACTTCTATCGAGCATTCATTGAAAGTCTCTTAACTTTTTCATTTGTCTGTTGGTTCAATGGCTTAGCCATAAAGGAAAAGAAAAGTCTGTTTAACATTGTAAATGTCTGCTCCAAGATCATCGGTGTCAGACAGAGAGATCTGCGTTCCCTCTGGGAAGACCAGTTGGTGAGGAAAGCCAAGGGCATAATAAGCCACCCTCATCATCCTCTATCAGGCGAATTCAGAATTATGCCCTCTGGTCGCCGTTATCTTACCCCTCGTACCAGAACCAATCGCTACACGAATAGCTTTATTCCATCTGCTATCAGATGCTTGAACTCCAGGGGAATCAAAGTGTAGGTTAACCTGTTGTACAGAGGTGGCAGGTCCACAGTATTTATTATTTTTGATATGAAATGTCATATTTATTATTGCTATTTATAGGACACTTGAGCTGGTCCACCCACCCTTGTCTGTTGTTGAATGAATGCTTGTTACATGTCTGTATTTTTTACTGTTTTTATTCTTTGTATGATTAAGCACCAAGCTGCAATGAATTGCCCAGTCTGGGATCAATAAAGTAATCTGAATCTGAATCTGAATCATTCAGCAGCTGCCAATTTCCTTCCTGCTACAATACTGCTACAGAAAATGTTATGCAATTCTCACATAATCACATCTTCAGAGAGGAGATAGCATGGAACCAACACTTTGTTGTGGTTCTGTGCAAGTCGTGACACTTACCACTCTACTGATTTTCTCAAGTGCAAGTGCCACTTGCACTTGCACTTGCACTTGAGATAATATATATATAATGTACACTGTTGACTGTACATTATATTTTTCTAATTACTACTTGTTTATAATGATTTAGAATTGTATATTATTGTCTATAATATCTTGATTAATTGAATGCACAGAATATTAAAAAAGTCCCAAGAGCTTATTTGGGTTATCCTTTGAGCATTATTTTTTATATACCTTGGCACCGTGTTAAAAAAAACTATTCCATCAATTAGGAATATGCATTCAGTCAGGAACAATGGTCACATTACTTTGTACCTTGTCTAATAAATATACTGTATGATTATGAATAATAAAACAATATTTTACATATTACTTTTTTATTTTGTAGAAAAACACAAATGAAAACAACCACAAACGGACATCTATATACACAATAACTTTTTACAAACCCATGACAAAAGATCATGTGGAACTTCGACCAGAAACAGCAGTTTAAGTTCTTCGTAGTCGGACGTTGTCTATGATGTTACTGTACAGAATTCAGAGCTTTTAAACTGAGATGAACAAGTAACGGAACAGTTTATGCTTCTCACAATCACTGGAGCTTCTGCTGTATTAAATGATGGCTGATGTACCAAAGCAAGGCAATGAAAAACAAAAACTATGTTTTACCACTATGTGTATGTGTGCTAATCAAAGAATTTACATATGATATGAACCTATTACATGTAAGGTTGATATTGTACACTGTAAAAACATATTCATGAATCAAAATGGTATAGCATGATTGAGCCTGGCAAAAAAAAACAGATGATTGTACAATTCGTTGTAAAAGAAAACCTGGAAAATGACCAAAACAACTGAGCTTGATGATGAAGACAACGACGACTTTGCAAAGAAAGTGACACAAGGACGGCAATCGGCCTGCTGCTGAGGGGCTCCGACAGCAAGTGCAAGAAGGTATGCCATTGGCATGGTGTGGATGGTGGTGGGTAAAGTCCTTGGAATAGTCCTCGTATAGAAATCTGGAAAGGTGCATGAGGAGCTTTGAGGTCTTTTTGGTGTCTATGTACAAAGTTAAGTCTTGTCCTGTGGTCCTCATAGCGAACAGCTCTTTAACTGTTGATGAAAGCTGCTCCACATATCGTCTGGCATTGTCGATAGCCCGACATCCAGGTCTGTGTACATGGGCATGTCTAGTTCGTCTGAAATGAAACAAAACAAAAGAGTGTGGTTAGGATTGCACACGTTTTGATATCATGGAGATCACAGATGCTTCACATTTGTTTTGCTCACAAGACGATCTTGATCTTTGTGCCCAGGCAAGATACTTTGACTAACAAATTAGCCTTTGTAGGCAAATCTCTGATGTCAAGCAGTCCCACTAAACATGTGTCTGATGTAAGCAATCACAAACCGCTAACAATTACATCCTGATGTCCCTGTTGTCAAGTCATTATAGGTCAAAAGTTTCAAAAAGTTCTGCAGTTCTTGAAAAATAGTAGATTGACAACTTCACAACACATGGTGACCTTGTAGATCATCTATCTTAAGTGAATTCCAACACTAGGTTTTGAGTGGTTACATTATTTGCTCATAATTGTCCTATGTAAGTGACCAATTATTGTGATTACATCCTCAGATCACTGCTCCTCCGACCAATCAATCATCTAGCAACATTATTTACCTGAGGAAGTGTCACTGCTCCCTTGGCTTCCAGGGCTTGAGTAGGAATATGAGTCAATGCTCAGGAACGCCCTGTTGTCTAAACTTGACCAGTCAGTTGTGTCTTGTTCCAATTGCTGGCAAAGCTGAAAGAGCAATGCTGGAGTCAGTACGGTTGCATTTTGGCGGTAATTGACCAAAGTTTTGGATTAGTAACAATCTGAAACAGCAGAATATAAGGACCAACATGGGCATTCCTGACCATGACATGCTAGTAAAGTAGTAAAGTAAGCATAAAAGCCACACCTACCTTGATGATTTCGTTGGTTTCGTAGTCGTATTCTGGAAGAAGCAGAGGAGGGAAGAAGGAGAGGGAGAAACAACATGAGTATGGCACGTTTATATGATCTACTATACTTTACTATACTATGACTGCACACATGTTTGTGTGCTGACCTTCAGATCAAGCTATTTAATGGTTCTGTATTATTAATACCAAAGCTTTGCTTTTTTTTTTAATTTTACAACTGGTTACAACACTAACCAGCAAACACTGACTAGAAGGAGAGCTTTATTCAAGGCACTCTTACAGACTGAGTATTACTAAGGAGGTAAGTAAAGTCTTGACAAAACTTTGGGGTATCACAGTAGTTTTTACACTATTAATCTTACCGGGGCTGTGCTCTGGTGACACCTCGAACCGTCGGTGGTACAGGTCATTCGTGCTGTCTGGACGATCGGTCCAGATATCCACTGACGCCGCACACTCAATCTCTGATGCACTCACGTATTTGGGCTCTACAGGGCAGAGAAAACATTCGATCAGCATGGAAGCTGCAACTCTCTCCAAAGAGGTACCCATGCAATGGCCAAAATAAAAGATGTCCTGCTGTTGTGTGGGTTATTAAATCCAGTGTATGTCCTTCTTACCTTGGTGCTCTGTGCTGTCCACGGTGTTCTCCTGTGTGGAGGAGGAATCCTCAAGTGTCTGTGGGTAGTGAGTGGCAGGAGACCCGACCGGACTGCAGTCCTCCACATCCTCTGTCTTGATCTTTGTGATCTGTCAGCAAAAGGGGACATGCGATTAGTTTACAGTTACAGTACATTGAAAAGGAAAAAAGAGATGGCTGTTTTAAGTTTTGGGCACAGTAGATTTGTGTCACTGAGCCAATGTGTGTTCAAGTGTTGCGATAAAAAAATGCTCAGAGATATGAGCCATGGCCAGCTGATCTGTATGAACTATGTGTCTTTGTCTTTGTCTAGACATGGATCGATTACAGTGCTGTATGTATAGAACAGACAAAGGATTGTAAAATGTTCCAGGTGCTCTGAAAAGGGGACACACAGTACAAGGCCATAAAATGTCTATTATTTACCTTGCTCTTTCGCCTGGTGTCCCGCTTGCACCCAGCTGCCGAGAGAGAGAGAGAGAGAGGGGGGGAAAAAAGGTTGCATTACAACACTATACTTAATGTTCTCAGTTTTGAAAGCAGGCACACAATTGACACTTAAAAAGAAGCTGCATGCTGTGCACGTTGTGTTCCTGTGAAGAAGTCTCACCTTTAGGTTTGGTGGCTGGCAGCATCCTGTAGACACGCACTGCCTGGTGGCCTTTGTTGATGCTCCGGTCTTTCACCTCCTCGATGTCGGGCAGGGAGTTCATGGCGCAGCGGAAGTTGGCTTTCCACGTCTTGGGGTCGGGAGAGTTCTGGCCCTCGATGTACTTCCCTGAGGTTGAATGAATGAGAATAATGAATACCCTGGACCAGTGTGTGCGTGTGTGTGTGTGTGTGTGTGTGTGTGTGTGTGTGTGTGTGTGTGTGTGTGTGTGTGTGTGTGTGTGTGTGTGGGTGTGTGTGTGTGTGTGTGTGTGTGTGTGCGCGTGTCTGTGCGTGTCTGTGTGTGTGCGTGCGTTGGTATGTAGTGCACATTGCACTTGTAACTATGTCTAGTCCTACCCACCTGTATGGAGGGCCCATCGCTTGAAGAGGCAGGCGTCCTTGTCCACCTCCCAGCCGTGGCGTGCTGCGTGCTTCCAGGGGATAGAGAACAATTGCTTGTCCTGAAACCACAAGGCATTACTTTGTTAAAATCTATGTTGCAAAAAAACAAAACAATGCATTGATATATCTGGTGATCCATATTTGCTATATTGCCATATTTACAACCAGTTACAGACAACTTGACAATCTCACCTTGTCAACCCACTTCAGGCCAGAGATGGTGTTGGAGTCAATCATTGTCTCCAGCCAGGGTCTCATTCTCATCCTTGTCACAGGCATGGTTTTCTGCAGGGGCACACATTAAACACACAGTTTAGCCCTGATATGACATGATATGGGCTTGTGAAAACACTTTGAATGGCTCGGCTCCACTGTGCTTCCTTGAAGTGGCGGGTGAGCTCGTCGGATCGAGCAAAGCGCCAGTTCACTCGCAACCCAACCCAACCCTCCCCTCCGGAGCGAGCCGCATCCTCATCGGTTACCACCAGCATTGAGCAACAGTTTCTACTTTCCTCCCATTCCTCCCATGCATTGCAGACCAAAGAAGACCGATCCACTACAAAAATATTCTCTTCCAATTCCAAGGATATGAACTCCTAACTGCACGGGACGGCAAGCATGATGACGAATGCCTTAATTAAAAGGCTGCATCGATAAACAAAGCTACAGCTGTATTACAAAGCTACAGTTGTATTAAGCGTAATTGAGAAATGGGCTTTACTTTTCAAAAGATTAACATAAAACTTATACCGAATGAATTACTAATTCAAAGAGAATTAAAATCCTTTTAATCCAGATGACCATTTAATTGGGGGTAAAGAAGTGGACACAAAAAATGCGGTTAAGAACAGATGGTCAAGCTCACATGGTGCGTCTTGCAGATCACTTCTTTTCGGCAAGCGACGCGGTAGAGCCGAGGTGCGCGAGATGCGCACCTGCATGCGTTTCGATTGCTGTCGCTCATGATCATCTAACAAAATTGTAAAACTTATTGTTACTCGTCCACGGCGTTTGTCTTGAATTGCATTAAATGTACTGCAAACTATCAATAAAAATATATAGCCTATATAAGTAGCGCAGTGCAAAAGCTGCAAAGCAGTGCAACTTTTTAGAAGAAACCAAAAATAAAAGAAAAAAACTTACATTTGCAGAGTGGATTTGTTATATTCCAATATGTTCCGTTAAAAATGAAAAATCAGGAAAGATATTCCTTCTCTTCTTGTGCTGTGTGTTCAATAAGATGCTGCTGCTGCTGCTGCTGCTGTTTGCCGTGGCTGGCAATGTCTTGATATTGTATGTATGATGATCATGTACATCCAGTCAGAGCTGTTCAGAGAACTGTGAAGGCGGCAGCGCCGCGTCCGTATTTATACTGATCGCTCGGGTTTTCCCCTGCTCTCCGGAGTGAGCCAAACAGCAGCCAGTGCATGGCCGTGACGCGCCGAACAGCGCCGCCCCAAGGCGCTCACACACGCTGCTCCATTTCCCAGAAATCACACGACTATTGTAGAAGTAAAAAGGCAGGAGGAAGTCCCTGTGACAATAATAAACAACCCCAACGGCATGCAGCGCATGCAGGTTCGACCTGCTAGAAAGGTACAGGTCTAGTGCGATTTACAGTAAAGGCTTCTTATCACATGGGTGCAGTCAGTGTGTAACCTTTTGCAAACCTTGTTTTCTCTCTCTCCCCGTCTTGCAAATTCCATACTTGTGCAAAACTCGACCTGCAAGATTGTATTCATAATTAGGTTGATAGGTTCACAGGCACATGCTATGGTAGCCTGGGTGCAACACGTTCGTTTGATACAATTCATTCTCTTAGTCTTAATCATATTATTTATATCAAATGTTGCGACTTGTATACACGTTTAAACGTAGGACTACACGACGACTACAGTAGACAGCAGTGCACGCCTTTATTCATTTGTTATGATATATAAAAAATATAACAATACATATTCGACAGTGACAGCACTAATCTATCTTAATTGTCTGTCTGATTTTATTAATAGCTTGCAAAAAGCCACACAGAGTAGGCTATGCAGTTTTATAGCCTTCAAAACTATAAAGGGCACTATAAAAAGCAAAAAAGCCAATATGATATGACATTGGCGTTCATTGTTTCTAATGGGGTTCTGTAATCTGATCATCACCATCAAACACCTCTTTCACAAACAACTCTTCCAGAGAAGTCAAAGTCCGTCCGGGCACTGTGCGGCGGTGAACGTTATGAAGATGGATTGCATTGCATTGCATTCATGACGGTGACGTCATGTGACCCGCGACACACGAGACAAGCCCTTTAGAATAAACGGCAAGCCATGGAGGAGCGATTTACAAGAAATGGTGTAGTAATATAAGTCGTCGATAGGGGGAGTGCTGTCTTTAACCAAGCTGCCTGCTGCTTTACCATGACACAGCTCCTCCACACACACTAAACATGAAGGAATTAAAGGGATCCACTACTGTGGTGACACTGACAGCAGCACATTGTGCTGCAGGCTGCTGCACACTCAACTGTCATCTTGGCACCTCAATCTGTTATTATACCTTCTTCTACTCCTGCTGCCGAGAAACAATTATAGTTAAGCTGTCACTTTAAAAAAAATGTGATTGTATCTGTGAATTAACCTGCTTTTTCCATATGTTTTCATATATTTTTTCCACTGCTTTACCTCTTATCGCTTATATTGTCGCACCAGTGCACACTTAGTGAATTAATTTCCTGCACAAGGGAATCTAGGGGTGCGTTCGGAAATACACCCTAAACGCACTCATGTACTCTGTAGTCGTTCGTTTATACCTGGTGTATTTGGGGCATTTGGTGCTCCTCGTTCGTTTATTCACACTGATGTGTTTAGTGCACGCACTGAACAACCCTACCTGGAGACGGGGTTGGCCGGTGTGGAAGGTTTGATTGCGTCACAGCTGTGTCTCGAGCGCTGCCGTTCAATGAAAAGCAATACAACTGTTGTGAGCTAGGAGGCTAGGCTATGGCTAAGCACTCTACTACTACTGTGGTCCCCCAACTTTTACATGTCTGTCAAGGACCTGCACATTTATCAAATAAATGCATGCGGACCCCCATTTGAAAATACTTTCCAGGGGGACCCCCTTAAGAGAGGATTTATATGGCTTTGGCAGTGATTCTCGCCATTTTTGAGTGAGGTGTGTTGTCTGGTTTTAACTGCTCGTTCGTAAATCAACGCACTCGGTGACGACACGCCCACAAAACTAAATGAACTCGGTGCGCACCCAGTTTGTATTTCCGAACATACCCTAGATGACAAGATTTGACTGTGTGCAACAAAGCCCAGGGACCCACAGCATGATGACACTCCATTGTTGTATCTGTTGTCATTGTCACTCAGTCAGTAGTATCATGGGAGTTTTGGGAAACTCCACTCCACGTGGTGCTGTTAACTCTGGGCTGCTGAGGCTGCTATACCTCTGATCCTCTGCTGCTTCCATATTGGGACTTCCCATGCAAGTCTGACAGCCAGGGGCGGATATAACATGTCCCATTTTTTGGGGGGGGGGGGGGGGGGGGGGGGGTCAAGAGAACATGTTGGAGGGGCAAGAGAAAATGGTATGGGTGTGGCTTCACCCATACCATTTTACGTTACAGGACTTTTATTAGGTGGTTATAAGCAGGCCTGGATGTAACATTTCCCAATTGTGTCAAGCCGCCCCCATACCATTTTCAGTTACAGGACTTATACAGTATTAGCCAAGTAGACTAAGTATCAATGATAACATCAGTTGTTGTTGAAGTTGCAACAGTTACAGACACGCAGCATGCATAAAGCTAAAAGGTCTGCAGACTCAGAGAGTTTTCTGTTTTCAATGATGAAATGCTGTTGGTTTAGTTAGTAGCAGTAGTAGTGTTTCACAGCATTTTAAATCTAAGCACTTTAATTTGAAATATCTTAGGTTGTTTTGCATGCCATCATGTTTGGTGTGTGGGGGGGGGGGCAGTCAGGGCATTTAGGGGGCATTGCCCCCCCATGCCTAGATCCGCCCCTGCTGACAGCATGAGAGGGGAGGGGGGAGAAGGGAAAGGGAAAGGGGCGTGTGTTTGTGTGAGTGGGGTGTGTGTGTGTGTGTGTGTGTGTGTGTGTGTGTGTGTGTGTGTGTGTGTGTGTGTGTGTGTGTGTGTGTGTGTGTGTGTGTGTGTGTGTGTGTGAGAGAGAGTGTGGGCGGGCTGTGGGTGGGTGTGTGTCTATGCATGTGAGGAGCAAGGAATCCAAGGGAGTTTTGAGTCTGGAGTTTACGCAATGACCTGTATGTCTTTGGGATTTTCCAGCGACAGCATAGTCTGAATAGAGTATAGGATATTGTTGAGGGAAAATCCTTCTGAAACAATTAAACTTCATCACAAAATGTTTATATATATATTTTTTAGGAGCAGTAGCACTGTAGAGTGAAGTGCAATCACAAATGTTATGTATCTTTAATAGTTATTTTTATATTGAATCAGCATTTATACAGTAGGTATTCCAGAGATTAAGGATTTATCTTTAGCCTATAAAAAGGATTTAGCCTGTCTATATAGATAAGATAGAAAAACTATGTTGTCCATGCATTCAATAAGAACAAGCAGCCAACCAAATAAACAGCTATAATACATTTTACTATTATCTTGTAAGGCGATAATAATGCCTAGCAGCAGTTGTGTGTGTGCTCTTGGTCTTGGGCCTACATGACCCTGAAAACATATAACCATGAAAATACTTACTGTAGGTCTACTCATTCGAAATGATGGCATCAGCAATTTACAAAGTCTTTATGCCATTTTCTGCAAGTTGAATCAATGATTCAACAGTTGTTGAGGGCTGTTTTGTTTTGTTTTTCAATGCTCTGACAGAGCCCACTGTATCTAAAGTAGTTATTCCCTATGTTGAATGTCTGGCTCCTCTGTTTGTAGGACATTTTCTGCAGAGTTTTCCCCTGTCACAGCGCATAATATAGGCCGATAGTGCGTTATCTCTCTCCACTGGTTCCTGTTTGTTTTGCTTCTATAATAAAGAGATATTGATTCTGTTTTATTACAGGCTTGCATCTGTGGGTGTAAAATAGAGGGCCAGTGTGCAGCGACTGAGTGCTTCCATCTACAATCGACCTGGCGTCCCGACAATCTTGGACATGACATTACAGGTGAAATGTTTTCCCCCAGTCTTTTGATGTTCCGAGAATTCTAAATTCACAAAAGTTTCAAAACAGTTGCAAGAAAGCCAATTGCGAGCTCATATTAGATAGACTGCTTTTGCTATTCGTTGTATACAACAAAGAAAGGAGGCCAGGAGAAGCTGAAGGCTTTGGGGAGACTCCCAAGCGGCTTGTGAGCACAATCTCCCCTGGACCATCTGCCTTTGACAGCTCAGTTGACAGTGGATCAACGCAAAGCCGCTATCGGTGTGTCCAGAAGCTACTGTCACTGTTTTCTCTTCCTCTGGAGGGGAGGAAGGCTGGAAGAGGAAGGGAGTGGGCAGGCCATGAGTAGGGTAGGGGAAGGGTAGGGGTTGAAAGCTGCATTAATCTTCTACAACCAGGCTAATTCACAAGATGAATATTTTAACTCTTGAGAGTGTAAAAAATGGGTCCATTTGGTTACATTTTTACGCTCTCAAAGAGTTATGTCTGGTTAACCAACTGTCCATCATATAGCCTGGGGGCCACTGGTTGAAAACCACAGTCATAGGAGGAAAATGGTGAAAAAATAGGGTTTTATCTCTGGTGCCTGTCAATCAATTTCGCCCCAACTCATCAGCCAAAAAGCACTAGATTTTCCACCAGGAGTTTTTCACTAATTTTGGCACTAGGGGGGTCTGGAAAAAAGCTAAATATAGTGACAAATGTGCCAAGTCGGCAACACTGAATGCAGCCGTCATAGAAACACTGTAGTAATGCTTAATGAGATGTAGCTTGCGTTAATTCAGTCAGATATACTCGAGAGGTTTCATGTTGTGCTCTAGGGCAGGGGTTTTCAACAGGTGGTCCGGGGACCACCAGTCCGGTTCCAGGTGGTTCCAGGTGGTCCCCAGCTAAGCTGGTTAACCAGATGTAACTCCTGAGAACGTAAAAATGAAACCAAATGGACCCTTGCGGGTCCATTTAGTTTCATTTTTACACTCTCAAGAGTTAAAATATTCATCATCTGAATTAGCCATTTTGAAATGCATGTTTTGCTTGTTTTGTTTCCCCAAATCCAGCCTGGAATTCTGGACAAAAGCAAAATAAATCTTTAGATTTAGGGGCTGTGAGCTAGAATATCCTCAAATGGTGGTCCTTGGCTCAAATCCTGAATAAATGTTGGTCCCTGAGATGAAAAAGGTTGAAAACCACTGCTCTAGGGCACATACTGAAGGGGTTGATGTGCTGCAGTCCATGTGGGTGTACAGTATTCAGTTTGTTCAAGACCCTATGTCATTGGCTGATGTGGCGGTCAGCTGACCAATTGGGTGGGACTCTCTAGTCTGGTTGCTTCTTCCTTCTGCATTATGGTTCCTGGTTGTTACAGTATGTGATGTTTGCTCCCACCACCACCCCAGCACCACCAGTGGTGCTGGGTAATTTCTGTTCCCCATGGGGGGATTATTATTGTATATAGAAGAGCCAAACGCCAATGTAAAATATTATATGCACACTTTGTGTTGTATATTATATGCACATTTGGTTATTGGTAATAGTTATATAAAACTGTACATCACTCACATTCTATTTTCAGTGAGACAAGAGGGCCCCTTTCTTATGGGGAGGGCAGAGAAAAAGGCAACCAACGGCAGTATTTCAGTTCGAGACGAGAGACAAGCGAGACAAGACAGGGGTCAAAAGCTTTTGCACACATGATTGTATTCATGAAGGGTCACCTTATGGACCCTTACGCGTATTTGGTTTTCCTTTTATATCTCAAAAGTCAAGTAACTGTTAAAAATCCGATTTATTCATTTACAGGAAGTTACAGTATCAGAAAATGTAGTGTTATCTAATTGTTATTTTTGATTCATGTTTGGCTATTCTTTCCCCTAAATAAGTGGTTTTCAGCAGTTGTCCTTAAGAGAGTTCCAGATGGTCCCCAGCTAAATGATGGACATTTTTTTTTTTCATGTTTACACTCTCAAGAGTTAAAATATTCATCATCTGAATTAGTCTACACAATGAGAAAATGTAGACGATTAATGGTCATTTTGATCTATTGTTTGCCTGCTTTGTTTCTGAAATCCAGCCTGGTGTTGTGGACAAAAGCAAACCTAACCTAAAACTAATCTTTAGTTTTAGGTTTGTCGGGATGGATAGGTTTGTCCTCAGATAGTGGTCCGTGGCTCAAATGCTGAATAAATAGTGGGCCCTGGTATGAAAAATGGTAGATGTCTTAAATAAATACAGCATGGAATTGTGGACAGTGTTTAGTTTGAGGCCTCAAATGGTGGTCCGTGGCTCGAATGGTGTTTAAATAGTGATTAAATAGTCACCAGTCAGTCAAATTAAATAGTCACCAACAGGATGACCCTGCAGTGTATAACAGAGGTTTTCAACCTTTTTCATACCAGGGCCCACTATTTATTCTGCATTTTAGCCACAGACCACCATTTGATATTGAGTTCAGTCTCTTGGACCCAAAACTAAGGAGTTTCAAGTTTGTGTCCACAATTTAGGAGGGACAACTGGCAAAATGTTGGTCAAAATAACAATTCTTCTACATTTTCTAAATGTGTACATTCTAGAAAATTAAGTAATTCAGATGTAAATATAATTTAATGTAAATATAATTTAACTCTTGAACTATAAGGTTCCATTTGGTGACCAACTGTCCATCATTTAGCTGGGGACCACCTGGAATTCTCTCAGGGACCACTGGTGGTCCCCAGACTACTGGTTGAAAACCACTGGTCTATAAGACTGGTGACAGACAGTACATACTGCTGCACACGTACGCTATGGTCTTAAATCACTATCTGCCGGACCAAAAGGTTATCTACTAACTTTCTACTCCATAAACTATCTTAAAGCAAAGAGCAGATGTGCAGCATGAGGAAGAGCGTGGGATTGGGGGTTAGATCGATGCACTGTAGGTCAGGTCCATCTTATCGCCTTATTGTGTTGTAAAAAATAAAAGCTCTTAAAACGTGGACAGATAAAGCACCTTGTGGCGGGGGCGGGGGAGGCCTCGCCCTTTCTGGTGGCTTGTGGATCTACTGTCTTGAATAAGCTTTTTTTAAACAGGTGCTTTGTTTGTAGCTCGACGGTTTTATATCCTCTCTCTAAGTGAATACCTTTTAAGCAATTTGGCGATCCCTTCTAAAACATCATTTCGGTATTAATCGCTTGCCGTTTTTGTTTAAGTGAACCTTTTTCCTATAGTCCTTCCTCTCAGGCAGGCAAGATAATATTGTCTGTAACTTGTCTGTGCTCGACATGCCAAAAGCAACCGATCTACAAACTCACGCTGTGTGTGTGTGTGTGTGTGTGTGTGTGTGTGTGTGTGTGTGTGTGTGTGTGTGTGTGTGTGTGTGTGTGTGTGTGCGTCTGTGAGATATTGTGAGCTGGTAGATCAGTTATAATGCAGTTGGTATTGTGTCTATAGCATACCTGGGCATTATGTGGCCCAGGGGGCCAAATGCGGCCCTTTGGCTGACTCTGACCGGCCCGTGAAAGGGTACCGTGGTTTTCAAACGGTGGTCCAGGGACCACCAGTGGTCCTTGAGCGAGTTCCAGTTAAATATGGAAAGTTGATTAGCCAGAGGTAACCCTTTGAGAGCGTTAAAATATTCATCATGTGATTTAGTCCCAAATCTACACAACTAGAGAATGTAGAAGACGAATGGTCATTTTGATCTTTTGACTGTTTTGTTTCCCAAATCCAGCCTGGAATTGTGGAAAAGCAAAAGAAATCTTTAGTTTTGGGGTCTGCGGGCTAAAATGTCATCATGGTGTCAAAACGGTTGGTCTTACTCTTACTTTTATCTTGAAATTAAATGAATATTCCGCAGACTTTAGTTCAGCCTTTAGTCTTGGCCCTCCACAATATTTTATGGATCTCATTTGGCCCTTTGGGAAAAATAATTGCCCAGCCCTGGTCTATAGTGATAGCTCAATAGATAGCACTGGGAGCTTTATCAAGTGCAGTACCTACTTTGCACCAGGGGTAGGCACCATTTGTTACACCATGGATAGATACAGTATGTTGTAATGAGAGTCAGGGATAATACTAGTGTGGAGGAGTGGAATATACTTCCAGCACCAGCAGACATATAATACTTCTGTCATGGGTTTAAACATGCATGTGGCAAATGGCTACCAGCATTTGACCATAATGAAGTGTGGCCACTATGTACGGTGTATGTGTGTGTGTGTGTGTGTGTGTGTGTGTGTGTGTGTGTGTGTGTGTGTGTGTGTGTGTGTGTGTGTGTGTGTGTGTGTGTGTGTGTGCGTGTGTGTGTGTGTGTGCGTGTGTGCGCGCGTGTGTGTGTGTTAGAGTTCTCAAACTCTGCCCGAACCCGACCAGGCCCGACCCGACATTTTAGGGTCGGGCTCGGGCCTAAAATGTATGTAGATCAGTAGGGCCGGGTCGGGCCTAGGGGCTCCATGAAAAAAACTATATATATTGAATTATTTTATTATGATAAAAATAATAATTCTGTTCTGTCTGTCTGTGTATTTACCTCTTATGAAGATGGTGCTGATTGGTATTTTGTCTTTTACTCTGTGTAGATTGCTTAGATTCTACCCAAACCCGACCAGGCCCGACCTGACCCGACATTGTAGGGCCGGGTCGGGCCTAAAAACTATGCTAATTGGTCGGGCCTTTGGGCCTGATCAGTTAGGGCCCAGTTAGGGTCGGGCCTCAATTTTCAGGCCCGTTGAGAACTCTAGTGGGTGTCAAGGGCGGATCTAGGCATGGGCATGCCCCCCTAAATACCCAGTCTGCCCGCCCAAACACGATGCCATGCAAAACAACCCAAGATATTTCAAATTAAAGTCCTTATATTTAAAATGATTTGAAACACTACTGCTGCTACTAACTGTCTACAATTTTGGCACCACTAACCCAACAGCATTTCATCATTAAAAACAGAAAATCTCTCTACATCTCTCTCCCTCTCCACAATAGATATTAAAAATGCCCCATTGACCACTGCAGTTTGTTGGAGTGATGTGTAGTAATGGAAGTGATTAGGGTTAGGAAGTGGAAGGCGTGCTATGTCATACTGGCCAACAGGGGCAGATCTAACATTTCCCAATGTTAGATCCGCCCTAGATCACCCCTGCTCTCTCAGCGGTCCCTGAGAGGATTCCAGGTGGAGTTGGTTACCAAATGGACCCTTATAGATCTGTAGCTCTTGAGAGCATAACATGAAACCAAATGGGCCCTCACAGGTCCATTTGGTTTCATTTTACTCTCTCAAGACTTAATTTATATTTTAAACATCTGAATTAATTCCTTCAAGAATCTACACAATTAGAACACGTAGAAGAATTGTTATTTTGACCAATGTTTTGTCAGTTATCTATCTTTGGGTCCGAGAGATTAAACTCAACATCAAAGGTGGTCCGTGGCTAAAATGCTGAAAAAGTGGGCCCTGGTAAGAAAAATGTTGAAAACCCCTGGCCTGGTCAAACACACAGACTTCATTATTTGTCTAGCCGTAGGGACGGGTGTGCATTTCTAATTGTGCTACTGTTGTTATCTACTACATATACTATTTTGAGGGACTGCAGTTTCTCCCAGCAGTGAAATATCCCCTAAGGCAACGAGTATGATTGGGATAGTCTGAGTCTCACACATAGGACTACACCTATGCAATTTATTAGGGAGGTCATGGTCTCTGGTGGAGCAGGTCTGCCGGAACAACTGAGTCCCATTCATTAACTTTCTATCTGAGCTACGGGCTGGAGCTCCCTGGTGACAAGACAGTGAGCTGGGCAGCCGGCCAGGAGTGGGATGTTGTCTGAAATAAATAGCCGTTGACTAGGTGTCCCCTCTCCAGGAACGGATGTAACATGTCCCATTTGGGGGGGCAAGAGAACATGTTGGAGGGGCAAGAGAAAATGGTATGGATGCGGCTTCATCGCCCGTGTCGCTTCGCGCCACGGGCGATGAAGTCGCACCCATACCATTTTCGGTTACAGGACTTTTATTAGTCAAGTAAAGCATCAATAATAACATCAGTTGTTGTTGAAGTTGCAACAGACACGCATCATGCGTTAAGCTAAAGGTCTGACTCGGAGAGTTTTCTGTTTTCAATGATGAAATGCTGTTGGTTTACTGGTGACAGTTGTAGTTAGTTAGTAGCAGTAGTAGTTTCAAATCATTTTAAATAATAAGCACTTTGAAAATATTTGAAATATCTTGGGTTGTTTTGCATGCCATCATGTTTGGTGGGGCAGACTGGGTATTTAGGCGGGGATTGCCCCCCATGCCCATGCCTAGATCCGCCCCTGCCCCTCTCGCTTTGTATTGAAATGTACAACGTAGCATCCCTGAGTGAGACACTGCGATGTCCTGCTGAGCTGCTGGGTCAAAGGCAGAAAAGTATGTTTGTAATTTCCCCTTGGACATCATTAGAAATATAATTTAAAACAAATTAATACTTTTATGTACAGATGGTTGTGCCTCTTGCCAAAAGTCTCTTGCCAAAGAAAACAACTCTTGCCAAAATCAACAACAGTGAGACAGCAATACTAGGATGATGAAGTTATGCCTTTGCACGAGGAGTGAGTGAGAGAGTTCAGAAATTGACAGTACCACTGTGTCAACTTAATTTTTGAAAAAACTTCAAATATTTATATAGCAGCATCACCACCAATACAAATGAACGTTTTAATAGTATACTACAGAATCCAAAAATGGATTCCCAGCCTGAACGGGTTAAGACGTGAGCCTTAGCACTCCCAAACTGGGGGTCAGGGGGGTCTTTGAGAGACTTTGGGAACATTGGGAAATGTTAGATCCCACCCCTGTTTACTAGACTTTGGAGGCCATCACGACAGAGGCTGTAGCCACCTGCTACATATGGACTTTTAAGTACTTGTTTACGGAAGTAAATGTCATGTGCCGTCATGTTGTACAACAGGGGTGGGCAATTTCCAAGGGACCAAATGAGATACATGAAATATTGTGGAGGGCCGAGACTAAAGGCTGAACTAAAGTCTGTGTAATATTAATTTAATTTCAAGATAAAAGTAAGACTAAGACCAACCATTTTGACACTGGGGCCCTCTATTTATTCAGTATTTGAGCCACAGAGGACCACCATTTGATGACATTTTAGCCCCACAGACAACAAAACTAAAGATTTATTTTATTTTTGTCCACAATACCAGGCTGGATTTCACCATCAAAACAGGCAAACATAGATAAAAAATGACCATTCTTTTACATTCTCTGGCTAATTCAGATGATGAATATTTTGTGAGTGTAAAAATGAAACCAAATGGACCTGCAAGGCTCCATTTGGTTTCATTTTTACGCTCTCTCAAAGAGTTACATCTGGTTAACCAAGTTACCATATTTACTCTCTCAGGGACCACTGGTTTGAAAACCACAGTACCCTTTCACGAGCCGGTCAGAGTCAGCCAAAGGGCCGCATTTGGCCCCTGGGCCGCATAATGCCCAGGTATGTTGTACAATAACAGTAAGGCTGAGAAACTCGAGTACACACGTCACATCTGTCTGCGTGACGCAGAGTGCTGGGTGAGCACTGGCGCTCTTGAGTGTACAGGGTGTGATGAGGGATTTGGCCATTTACCTTTAGAAGACTTAGAAGACATTTAGAAGACTTTCCTGGTGGTCTTTATGTGTAATAAGGGGTTTTAGATCATGTCTTTATATTAGACTTTAGCAGTGAGCATGTTCTACAGGACTAGGTCATGACCCTATCATGACCATATATGGTGGCATGAGCGACCAACTGACGGGAGATGCAGGTTTTCATAGTAAGAGAGAGGCTCCCTTCACATAAGGTTTTTTCCCTAACACAATTACAAAGGGCGTGTGCTAGCCAGGCAATAATATGTATCATTTTAATTATAGTAATAACCAAATCCAGCAATTTTCTCAAGTGCCCAGTTCATTAACAAAACAAACAAACAAGAAAAAACTAATGAACGCTGGCCTAATTCGAGTCTCCCCCTTTGGAAGAACGACAAACTACTGCCTCTCTCTCTGCACCATGATGACAGCCATTTTTATATTCACGTCTTCCTTCCTGCTGCCAGCCAGCCGCAGTCTCATTTGTTTAGTGTGCGACGTCCAGTACTTGGCAGGAGGGAAGGCGAGGAGGGGGAGACAGACAGACAGACAGACAGACAGACAGACAGACAGACAGACAGACAGACAGGGGCGGATCTAGGCATGGGCATGGGGGGCCAATGCCCCCCTAAATACCCAGTCTGCCCCCCAAACACAATGCCATGCAAAACAACCCAAGATATTTCAAATTAAAGTGCTTATATTTAAAATGATTTGAAACACTATTACTGCTACTAACTAACTACAGCTGTGTCACCACTAAACCAACAGCATTTCATCATAAAAACAGAAAACTCTCTGAGTCAGACCTTTAGCTTTATGCATGCTGCGTGTCTGTTGCAACTTCAACAACTACTGATGTTATTATTGATGCTTTACTTGACTAATAAAAGTCCTGTAACTGAAAATGGTATGGGTTCATCGCCCGTGGCGTGAAGCGTCACAGGCGATGAAGCCACCCCCATACCATTTTCTCTTGCCCCTCCAACATGTTCTCTTGCTCCCCCAAATGGGACATGTTACATCCGCCCCTGCAGACAGACAGACAGACAGACAGACAGACAGACAGACAGACAGACAGACAGACAGACAGACAGACAGAAGGAGGAGGGTGAGGGCATGACTGCTGCGGGCACTGGAGCAGGGACGGATATAACATTTCCCAATTAGGGGGGGCAGGAGAAAATGGTATGGGGCCGGCTTCATCAATCAATCCGCACCCATCGCATCTTCAGCTACAGGACTTTTATTAGGCAAGTAAAGCATCAATAATGACATCAGTTGTTGAAGCTAATGGTCTGACTCAGAGAGTTTTCTGTTTTCAATGATGAAATGCTGTTGGTTTAGTGGTGCCACAATGGCAAGTTAGTAGGCTAGCGGTAGTAGTGTTCAATCGTTTTAAATATAGGCACTTTCATTTGAGATATCTTGGGTTGTTTTGCATGCCACCGTGTTTGGTGGGGCAGACTGGACATTTAGGGGGACATTGCCCCCCCCCCATGCTCATGCCTAGATCCGCCCCTGCAGGAAGGTGACAGATGGGACGTCCTGACTGACTGACCACGACCCCGCTTGATCAGGTCAGTCACGTGACGGCCACCACGAATAAGGCAATTAAGACAGCCAAGAGGTTTGCATTATAGGATACTCACAACGCACTGCTACTGACACACATGATGAGAGGCAAATGTTTGGCTTGTGTGTAGGCGTGTGCATGTTATTTTAAAATGATTTGTCGTGCCGGCGGTTTAGCCTACTACAGATTGATTGGTTAGATACATACTGCAGTCAATGGGAAGGTGCAGTGTTGTCATACGTGGTGCGACCGTTATACGTACGTCACGCCTTTGCGCTACGTATTGAGAGCGCGCGCGCAAGAGAAAGAGAGGCACACGCGCGCGCGTTTCTCAAGGTTAAGTTAGTTCAGTGGGAGTGTCTTGCGGCACCACGTGATAGTGGCGCGAGGTTACTGTGTGTCAGAGCTGTGTGTGTGTGTGTGTGTGTGTGTGTGTGTGTGTGTGTGTGTGTGTGTGTGTGTGTGTGTGTGTGTGTGTGTGTGTGTGTGTGTGTGTGTATGGGGGGGGGGGGTGCTCCCCTTGCTTCTGATGGAACTTCCAGTGTTGCCAACTTGGCGCATTTGTCACTAGGCTATATTTAGCTTTTTTTCCAGACCCCCCTATATTCATCATGTGTGTTAGCCCAAGTCTACACAACTAGAGAACGTAGAAGATTAATGGTCATTTCATTACATTCTCTAGTGGTGTGTTTCCGTCTCTAGTGCTTCCCTTCCAGGCAAGCATCTAGCGCATTCTACTGCATTTTGGAAGTGCCCCTAGTGCATTTCGGATTTTGGCATTTGGCAACACTGGATGGAACTTCACTTTATAGCTGCTGCAGCAGCCAGTCAGAGTGATGCTGCTGCTGCTGCTGCTGCCGACCAGTGCATGGCTGAAAACGTAGCTGTATTCTTCTGTGGTGTCCGATGATGATGCTCATGAATGACCGCAATGTCCCCAACAACAGCACACTGTTTCATTTTTTTTAAATAAATATATAGCAGATAGCTGCTGTTTCTAGTGTGATTTCTTGAGACCAATTGTCTCTGCTATAGGCTATATGCTAGTAAAGACTATACAGTAGGCTAGTCGGCAAGTTTACAGGCTACCCCGTTATACGCCAAATGTCACTAAAGCCTAGGCTAGTGGCGGTTTTGAATGAAAAAAAAAAAGACACAGAAAGAAAACAACAACAACAACTCATATCCCACCTTATGTGTTTTTTTTTATCACAGTCCAAGCACCAATATTAATGTTGGCAGTCGTAACTCGGAACCCAATCCAAAAGGACCCTGCCATGGGGCACTTATAGTTTAATGAATCCTCGAGACGTTTTAAAATAGGCCTATATTTAGGCTACAACCTCCATGGCTCCCCCCGTCCGTCCCGTGCACTACCACCTCCGTTCCAATCCATCCACCCACCCGAGTCTCCATTACTCGGTGTCTCCACTGACAGACTTCCAGCCAGGTGCTAGCCTGCTAGGGTGACCAGATGTGTCCCTAATTGCTAACCCTCATCCAGTAACGTTTGGTTTCCCCCTACTTGTCCCACAAATGCAGTAACTTCTGCCCCTCGAATGAACAGTTTTGGGTCTGGTCATCCTAGCAGGTGCAGGTGGACTCACTGTCTGGACGGATCAACAGCAAATTACCTTAAAATAAGGGACGTTGCTGCTAGCTATAGCTGCTTCTAAAACACCCTGATCTTTGGAAACTATTTCTATAGGCGACAGACACGACGACACACGTCCTTTAGTTTTTATTTTACATGCAAAATTAGCTATAGCAGTTCGTGCGTGCGTGTGTGTGTGTGTGTGCGAGCGCGTGGGGGCGCGCGGGTGCGTGCGCGCGCGTGCACACTGAGCTGCACAGCAAAGCTCTCCTCTCCTCTCCCGCTGTGGATGGTCTCAGATATATGGTCGACTTGCGGCTCCTCTTCTTTATAATCCTCCATCCCACTCCCAACGAGCTGCTGCTGCTGCTACTGCTGCAGTCAGAGTCCATGCTGCAGTTTTGACTCCTAGTGTAGCTGCAGAAAAACGGCGCACACACGCACACAACAGGACCGGTGCGGCGGCGGCGGCGGCGGCGGTGGTGGTGGTAGTGTGCGTTGCGACAGACACGCAGGCAACAGAGATTCAATGAGAAGAAAGACATGCTCGCCTTCGTCCTGGTGTCTGGGTCGCTCTGGATTATATTAGGTGAGTTCTGAACCAAAAATCCCCCTTTTTTCCTTCCCCAGCACCCCGATCGCTCCGTTTTACATCGCCTCGATCTCCTTGGTGATGTCACCTAAGCTACAGTCTCGCATATTACGGGGCCGTGGATCCATTCATTCATTCATTGCGCCGGCTTCTTAATTCCAATATGCAGACCGTTATTGTTTTTTATGCAGATCAATGATGCTAGTATCGTTGATCTGCAACGCGACCATTGCATTCCTGCGCTAACTAATAATGCTGCATTTCGTTAGATTGCTCGAAATTGACACGCTGCCTGCTGGGTTGCGGCTGCAGGTTTCATAGACACACCGGCGACCGGTGACATTTAATTAAAGATGCACGCCTAGCCTGCTGACTGAGCCCCAACATAGGCTCAACAATATGGCATGATAGACCAAATAGTAGGCCTAATGATGAATAAATGTAAATGTAACAATAATACTGAAATAACAGTGACGGGCAGCGTTTGCTAACCTGCTACATTTGGACCATATATCATATAGCGGAATGTTAGCTATAGATTTTCTGTATAAGCTAGGGATATTTGCCTCCCTCAATATTGCTTTCGCAGAAAGGCATGCGCTGTGTGCATCATTGTGCTGCATGTATGTACACTGGGGACTGTATAATAAACATATGGTTCTATTTCCTGGCAGATCGATTGCTATTATTGTCCTCTTCCTCGTGGAAATAGAGGATTAATGCTGCTGGTGGTGGGGGGAACCACGGTGGTGGTGGTGGTGGTGGTGCTGGTGGGCCTCCTCGCGCTGCCAATGCCATTCTAAGCCAAACAGGATAAAGTGCTGTACGTGTGTCGGCTGGGCCAGCTGCTAAGGTCGTGTGACATTGTGCGTATGAAACCGAACCGGACGCACGCACGTAAAATGTACACGCATGTCCTGCTGCCAATATGACGCGGCGACGCGGTGGTGTCGCTTGCCAAAAAAAGAAAGAAAAAGAAAAAAAGAGCACCATGCTGCGGAGGATGCTTTAAGCCTTTAGCTTGATGTGAAATGTAGCCTACAACACTACAAACTTGACAGCATCCTCAAGGCCAGATAGTGTGTGTGACTATACACCGGTGGATGTGGCTACGGTACTGGCTAACAGTATTCTGTCCTCCTCCATGCTATGCTACACTGGTGGTGGTGGAGACGGAGAGGAGGAGGAGGAGGAGGGAGGGCCTCTATTATTCTTCTCAGATGCTGATTGGTTGAACGGGGTCGGCTCCCACCAATCGGCCGCCGGAGCGCTGCAAAGGCCGCTGGTGATTGGTGGGAACTGTCCAGGGGGAGAGGGGTGCTGAAATCCATTCCGGCCTACCGGCAAGCCACAGCATGTTCGCCCCACATTACATGCAGCCTCCATCTTTAACCCGAAGCAAATTGCTGTTTGTTTATAAAAACCCCTTTTTAAAATAATTTTGATTTGATCTACTCTGATGTGCCCAATTATGTAAATAATAGTTATGGATTTGTGTTTTCTATATTTATTTAAAAAAAAGTGATTTAACAGTGGGACACCCCCCCCCGGACACCCCCCCCCCACCCCCACAAGGTGATGTGCCCCCCCCCTCCCAATAAGGACATGGGCTGACAGTAGCCTAGCGCCCACCACCACGCCACACCTTACCATGAATAATGCATTTCAATCACCATCTGGTGTGTGTGGCCTACTACACCACACAGACCTGTAAACGTATTCCTTTTCCTCCTTAATAATTAATACAAAGGACAGTCGCAAAGCTACTCGTTAGAAGTTCACACTGCACCCCCTGTGAGACTCAGAACTTCAGCTGCACACTGAGCCATTCTTAAATAAGAACAGCTGGTAGAGCCCTGAAAAAAATGAAGAGTGAGACAGACAAGGCTTAAGATGATTGTAGATTGAGTTACTGGTACCTGACACCGAATCAGTGAATGGGAGATTCGTTGCTGTGGCCAGGCAATCTATTAAACAGTTTTTGGTTGGACAGTAATTTGGACAGAGATGCTGACCCCATGACTCCACTAGTTTTAAGTACATTTGGATGCCCAATCCAATCATGTATGATCTAACCCTAAGCAAAGGAAACTAATGTAGCTGTCAGAATTAACCAATAACCACATACACCCTCTAGATTTAGTGAGACGAAAATTCACTTCTTGTGAATTTGTAGCTCATTTATTTTTACCCTAGAATATGCTGGCCTACAAAGCCAGTGCAGTAACTACATTGTTGGACGCACAGACCTATTTGTGTATCCAATGGTCAAATTGGTGGGACTAACCAATTACCTCAAGAAAGAACATGTTTACATACTGTATAGTGTAGTGTTTTGTTTTGTTTTTCTCCAATGTCTCATTTGACTGACCAGTTATAACACTTGAAAGCCCCTTACTGGCCACTTTTTTTCATGTAGTGCACGGCACGTTTAATTGGCTTCGTAGGCCAGTTTGAATGCTTGGTGTTGAAGTGGTTAAGATATTATGTTGACATCAGGTCTTTTCACCAGTCGATCTCAAAAACACGTGCAATCAATAATAATGGCCTCACAGTGTGTGCACTTGCATAACACATCATGACATCCATCTCTGTTCTTTATAGTGACTGAGGGACTGTTCTCACTTCTCCTCTGTTGACATATTAAGGACAAAGTGCTGAAACCGTGATTCTGCCTCTTCTGATGCACATCACATGTTCAAGTGGTTTTCTATAGGTCAATCTCCTGAGTGAGAACGCGTTGTACTGATGTGTAGTCCTAGTGAACGTGCACAGTGTCGCGATTGGGGATGTGCAATACCACAATACAGTTCCCATTTCAAATCCCTATGTATAATTTTAGCATACAAATCACTGTTGACAGTTAAATAAATCATTTAATAGGGCTTTTTCCCCTCACTTGCCCAAAAGCTGACATTTTGACAGAGTCTCTCCACTTGACAGCAGCAGGATGAAGTCTGACCGTCACAATCCCGTTTTTAACAGTCAAATGTATCTAGGAGGGGCATTCACACGTGTGTGTGTGTGTGTGTGTGTGTGTGTGTGTGTGTGTGTGTGCGCGAACACGCGTGTGAGTCTGTGTGTGTGTGTGTGTGTGTGTGTGTGTGTGTGTGTGTGTGTGTGTGTGTGTGTGTGTGTGTGTGTGCGTGTCTATCTGGTTCCCTCATACAAATGACCAGCAGCCATAATTTGCATATGTTCTGTGCCTGTGCACTTTGTAAACATGAAACATGAATGCAACCAGCAGGTATGTCATCCCTGCTCTACTGCTTTTGCAGTGTGTGTGTGTGTGTGTGTGTGTGTCTGTGTGTGTGTGTGTGTGTGTGTGTGTGTGTGTGTGTGTGTGTGTGTGTGTGTGTGTGTGTGTGTGTGTGTGTGTGTGTGTGTGTGTGTGTGTGTGTGTGTCCATTATGTCCATAGTGTAAGCTGAGAGACCTGTGCATCTTTTAGCCGTGCATGAGATGAGACTGGCTTTAGGTGGGGGAGGAGGAGGAGGACAATCAAGAGATACGAGGAGGTGGGGGAGAACGAGAGGGAGGGGTATAGAGCAGGGGAGGGAGGCAACGGTGGGGGTAAAGCAGCGTAGCAGCGTCTGCTGAGCCGAGGGTGGTGTGATACGGCAGCCTGCGAGGTAATAAAGAGGCCGTGCGACGAACGTTACTCTCCTCTCTCTCTCTCTCCCTCTCTCATCTGTGGCCTCGGCTGTAATCTGTCCAGTGGCAGTCAGTATAGTACAGTATAAGAAGGTATAATCACCGGTACTCCCAGGGTGCATGTGATAACGCCCTGATGCTTCCTTCCTCCCCCCCTAGACAATACAGACACACACTCCTCCACCACCACCGGCTCCCAGCTGGCTGCCTCCGACTGCTCGTAAGTGCTGTAAGCGGTGCTTTGCTAGCGCGTATATATAGTAGCATGCTTTCCTCTTCCTCTTCTCCTCTCTCTACTGGCTTTGCCCAACAGCGGCTGCTGCTGCTGCTGCTCTGCTGTATTGGCCCCAACACACTGCAGAGCGTTCGCACTCTGCATCTCTGTCTGCTGGTGGTGTGGTGTGCACTTCCTCCTCCTCCTCTACTTGCACTTCTCACTCTCCCACCAACCTCTTGTGATGCTAGTTTTGCACATGCTCTGCTCTCTCTTTCATTGCGTTTACCCCCTGACCCTCTCTCTCTCTCTCTGTCTCTCTGTCTCTCTCTCCACTGGCAAATATGATGTTTGAACCTTTTCGTCATCACAGCTTTCCATTGTCACACACCATAGCAGTGTCAGTTAACCTAATTCTTGTGTGTGGGGGACTTTTAGTTTTAACCTCGCTGTTAGTGACTAGGGGTGGGCTGGAATATCGTTATCGTGATAATATCGTATACTTCCTCCCGCAATATATATATATATTGTATATTCTTCAATAATTCCGGAAGGAAAAACGGATCGCAGAACTAAAATGTTAAATGACTCCTATAGCTGCTTAATTCCCAAAAAAACAAACATAAGATAAATACAAAAAGCCTGGTATGAGAATCAGTTGAGACAAATAAAAGCTAAGATTAATAACTGAGGATATACATTAGTAAGTTCTGATTTTTTACCTTTTAGTTTTTTATTCATTCATTTATTGTTTTTTTAGTTTTTGTTTTTCAGCTGCATTTACAGTATCATGATATCATTGATGAATTTCATGCAATATATTGATATATCCCAAATATCGCAATACATCAAATATCATGATATATTCATTATCGAAGGCCTAATATCGCCACCTATATCGTATCATGAGGAACCAATATCGTCCCAGCCCCATTAGTGACAGTGACAGTATAGGCGATAGATAGCTTGTAGATTTGCTGGTTTTCACTAGTTTGGGTGTCTGGCTGGCACACATCTGATGTTGCCTTTGGGCCTGGAACAACTAGTAAATGCCATATGGCATAGTAGCCCCATGGCACAGTTATTAATGATAACTCAACATGGGGTCTGAGGACCCCTAGGGGTTTCTTGCACCGTCAAATGTGCTGCTATATAAATAACGTTGGAATTGGATGGAGACTGGTTCCAGGGGGAATCCCCAGCTAAATGACTGGTACCAAATGGAGATCCTTCCATTTCTCTCTATCTCATATACTGTATATCCACGCTGTATATCTCATTCCAGAGATGAGAAATAAATCATCTCAAATGGGAGTCTGTAGTCTAATAATCAACGCTGATGGTCCTTGATGTGTAAAAGCTTGAGGACCACTGACTTCCACCATGGAGCTCCACGCTGCACACCAGCACATAGACATACTGCATGTGAGCTGGTGGTTATAACTGATGCTCCTAGTGACCGTTACAAGAACAAGTGTCAGAGAGGGGAGCTGGGTCTTATCTCCTGCAGAGTGGTCTCACTGGGGAAAGAGGGGGGTGGGTGGGGATAAAGAGGTCAAAAGAAGATAAACATGCATAGGACTTTGTGAGACAGATTAACAGGAACGTTTGAGTGCAAATTAAAAAACGTGATATCAAGTTTTTGCTCCGGTTGACGAAAGAAACAGGTGAAAGAGAGAAAGAGAGCGAGAGAAAACGCACTATACCGTCAGGATGTCTTTAAATAGAGAGAGGAAGTGGCATGGAGAGGAGAGGGTAGGTTACTCTTGGCCATCCGTCTCTCTGGGCTAATAGGCCTGTAATCTCCAGGCAGGTCTAATCGCCGGTGACGCTCCGCAGATGGGGAGAGGGGGCGGGACTAGCGGGGCCGCGTGGTGTGAGTGACGCTGGTCGTCCTCAACTCGAGTCACTGAGGACACACACGGGAGGACCGGCTTGTCCTGTGCAAGAGAACGCGGCGGCTCCCCTGTCCCCGTGAGGCTGCTGCATGGGGCTTTTTTTTTAGTGGCATTAAATTTGTGACATTTTACAAGCCGTCCCTCCGGGGGGATCGAGAAACCGAGCCCTTTCCGAATGAAGCACTTTCCATTTTGATTAGTTAAGTCACTTGTGGGAGTCCTAATGCATTGTGGGTGGGTTAGACGTCCTCTTTATCGCATTTCTAAACACATTTGCTTCTGCGAGAAGGCCTGACGATCCCACTCCGCCCGCTATTAATGATTCACTATCGACCTCTACGTTTGTCGTTGATCCCACTCCATTTGTCATCTTTGCTGTCCAATTCTAGTGCATCTGTTGCCCTTTCGAGCATTCCCCCGTATGCACTGTAAAATTCTGAATTAAACGCGCTCAGCATTAAATCTAGCTCAGGGCTTTATTGTGCAGGATCTCAGGTCGTCTGTGAACATTCAGGGGTCTTGCATGGGTTGGTGGAAAGCTACAGTTAGTCATTCAAATGTTCATTCAATTCAACGTTCAGTCATTCTAGCAGTGTGAGTGCCCTGAATGTTTATCATTTGGGACATCAGTCATTTTATTCTATTCCGTCATTGACTGATCCATGTGAGGGCAAAGTGACCCATGTGAGGGCAAAGAGTGTGTGTGTGTGTGTGTGTGTGTGTGTGTGTGTGTGTGTGTGTGTGTGTGTGTGTGTGTGTGTGTGTGTGTGTGTGTGTGTGTGTGTGTGTGCGTGCGTGCGTGCGTGCGTGCGTGCGTGCGTGCGTGCGTGCGTGCGTGCGTGCGTGCGTGCGTGCGTGCGTGCGTGCGTGCGTGTGTGCATGTGTTGACAGCACATTTAACACAAACACACAATTGCAACATCAATTCAAAGATTACACTGTGATAGATTTTTTCCATTATCCTGATGGTGGTAATAATTATAACAAACATTCTTTTCGTTCTATTGTAGTGACACTGTTCCCCACAGATTGATGTGCCCACTAGCTTGCCAAAGGCCAATCCCGATAAAGGCTTGTGCCTGAAATTTAGCTGATATACCGGTGTCCGTCTGTTTCTCTTGGGTTGGAAAGTGCATGATAGAGTGAGACAGCACAAATCAGTCACAGGCTGTGTCTGCTGTAAAGCTTGGCCAGTGCCAGAGTTTGGCATCTGATGCTGATCGCGATTTTGGACAGTCCACTATTTTGACCAATGTTTTGACTGATCTTTTCTCAGAGCAATATGATGTTCTCTTCTGCTTTTGGATGGAAGTTTCTGTGTCAGAATAGAAGTATACACATAAACTGAACTTTGTTTAACTGAACCACACACATGTATGAAAATAGGCAATAAGCATGTAGATACAATTAATTTTATTCTTTATGCTGAACTCATTTGGCTGCATATTTTCTGATACTGAAAACCTCAGAATCAGAAAATACCGATATACAGTGGCATCGTGGTGCTGGCTCAGCCAGTTATTTCACAACATCCAAGTTTGATTGATTGGACAATATCCCGATTCTTTGCAGAGATGCATTTTTGTAGTCAATGAAATACTTCTGAGACGTGATTATTTCTGGTCGAAAACTTTACTCAATGCCCTGCTAGGATGACTTGAAATAATAGCAAGCCGTTGCAAATTTTGAAGGTCCTAACGTTTACTTTATCAGTGTGAAATAGAATCAATGAGGATGAAATGCTTGTAGAATAATGTGATGCAAGGGGCAAGGATGTGCAGATTTTTAAGCTGGCATTGCTGAAACTACAGTATATACCAAAAAGGTTTCTAGTTCAATTCCAGCTTCAGACCTGTGTTAATTGACTTTTCCCATACACAGCCTCACTCTCATTACTACATGAAATCTATTATTATTAAAGCAAAGAACCTCCTGATAAAAAATAAAGAATAATTGCAAAAAGGATGAACCGGTACCTTTGTACACAACATTACAATTTTTAAACTGAGTCCTGTCATGTAACTTAACCCAAAGAATGCTTCCCTTACTCCAAATAGGCCCCGCTTCTGATGGCCTGCACCATCATATAAGCTTCATTATTGATATCAAACTAGATAGCTGTTTTCGCTGTTGTTTTGCGCTCAGCTCCCCATCTACACTCTGTCTGTGATGCATTGCACATGCGCACTGCCATGAAATTCCATTCTATAACAGCAAACCAAAACGCTGTATAACTCCATCTAGAGAACTCTCCATGGTAAATGTATGATGTTCAGGGGTCCCTGCTGATTACCCGGTTGTGAACATGTGAACGTTGGCGTTTTCTGGAGAAAAGACGGGTCCTTTTGAGCTCACTAGCATTGACATTAACAAGACAGCTTAACAAACAGGATGTTTGTATGCGGCGTGGTTCCGGTGTTTTACACTCTAAGAGGCGCGGCAGGCTACAGTGAATACTGTTTTTGACGAGTGCTGGGGCACCATAAAAGCCATTTGGACTTTTACAGTGTACCATAAAAGCCACTATTCAAGATGTATTTGTCACAAGGTCATACTATGTTAAATCAAATGAAGCAGTAGCCACACTGTGCTAACATTCCTAACAATTAGTAATAGTAATAAGTAATATACAGTATATGTGTGGTATACTACTAATGAAGTGTATAGTGTTTGGTGTGCATAAAAACATATTAATATACAGCATCAATATACAGACATTGGTGTACTGTAGACTGTAGAGAATGACCTTAGACTACATGCTACATTACTGTATCGTACAATTTAGATGGAAGTGCAACTTCCGGCCTGGCGGGTCCAGGCACCTAGGCTGACAGCGTGCTGTGGGTTTGAGTCCCGATCCTGACGACCTTTGCTGGGTGTCTCTCTCTCTTCCAGTTTCCTGTGAAGCGTCTGTATATATACAATATATACATGTATACATTTTTTCGAGAGTAACAAGTAGTCTAGCTTACTAAATTTTCCCAACTTGCCCATCACTGTACTGCACTTGTGTGTACTATGCACGGTCTAGTTGTTCTCTGCAATCTATTTATGAGACCATCCATTTGTTAAACCAGGGTTCATGGCATTTACTACTATTTTGCACTTGCAAATCACTCTGCATGCGAGTGTCTGCTGAATTATTATATTGTAAATTGTTAATGAAAAGGTTCAGGGACAGTAAAGAAAAGCTTGGCTCTTGGCTGCACTAAAAAGTGCCCTGTAGTGTAAAAATTGGACTGTAAAAATGGACAGAATGCGAGAGAGAGTGACAATCCTTGAAGTGCAGGCCGGGGTTGGAGTGAGGGGTGGCGTGATCGAGGTCATTGGTGCCGTTCTGGTGCGGCGGGGCTGGGGGTCATGGCGGCGGGACTGGGGGTCGCGGTGGCCGGGATGCTGCTGTGCTGACATGCTGTTCTCATCTCAGCTGTAGCAACAGTCCTTGTGCACTTAAAGACCTGTGTGTGTGTGTGTGTGTGTGTGTGTGTGTGTGTGTGTGTGTGTGTGTGCGTGTGTGCGTGTGTGCGTGCGTGCGTGCGTGCGTGCGTGCGTGCGTGCGTGCGTGCGTGCGTGCGTGCGTGCGTGCGTGCGTGTGTGTGTGCGTGCTTGCTTGCCTGTGGTGTTAATGAGTGTAAACGGCCACTCACATTAAGAAAAGAACTATGAAGATACAGTATACTGTGATATACTATACTGATGAACAATAAAATTCTGTAAACATGGGTGTTGAATATGATGCCCACTAAATATGGATGTATTTAGGCAGTCAAATCTCTTTGAGAGTGATCCCCAACGTTATCATTCACTTGAAGAAATCTTTAAAACCATTCATTTTAATTTATTATGTTCTTGGTGCAGACAACCCTTAACGCTTAATGTTATATTCTGCTGTATTTTTAAAACTTGGTTAAAATCCTTCACGAGACTGGTAAAGTCACAGAGGGAGCGCATGAGAGAACATAAAGTAAGCCAGGTTACTATCGAACAATGAATTTACAACAGGACACTTGACACTTGCACCCCCCATAGAGAGTGGCTGCTGCCCCACTGTGCAACTGCGAGGATGACACAGCAGGACTACTCTGCCATTTTGATTTTGTCAGTCAAAGAGAAATAAGTAAACAATGAAATTGCGAGGTAGGCTGCAGCTGCTGGCATGGCTTGCATGTCAAAAATGCACTTCTCTGGGTCTCCTTTCGGTCAGAGCTTAGTCAGCTAAATGAGCTGTCTGAAGCTGATCAAAGACACCTGGTGAAGTGCATGGCAGTAGGCTTTCCGGTCTTAATCAGCACGTTCCTTCATAATGTATTAATTGAATCAGACACTGCCCATATCCCGCCAGTACTCATATTTAATTGGTGAAATGTGTGGAGACAAAGCATTCTATGGGGGGCCAAAAAGGGCCACACGAATGTGGCTTTTTCTTAGCCTGGTTCAGACCCATTGACCTGGTTCAGACCAAGTCTCTAGCCTTCTATTGTCAACCTCTGATTTCCTTCGGTACCAAGAGGCAGTTAACCAATGAGCGCCGGAGTTGGGCGTTGGACTAACGACAAATCCGAACAGACGCAGCTGATTGGCCAGCAGCAGCGTCACTCAACAGTGCAACAGTTACAGTGTTTGTGTAAAAACCCAAACGTTCAAAGAAAAAGTGAGGAAAGAAAAGCGAGGACGCAAATTATGATTTCCCGGCATGATTGAGAGGGGGGTGTGCCATAGGTTGGGCATCGAATAACTATTGTGGTACGATTGTATAGATCTGTCGCTTATCGCCCTTATTGGTTGATAGCCCTCACTATACCCAGCTTTCCAGGTTTTGTAAACAAATAGAAAAGATAGATTATGCTGGATCCTGCATCTGGGCTATACTCACAAATATCACACGAGAGGGCTGGCTCAACTGTGCAAAGTTTTGCAGTACATGACTTACTTTTGATTTAAATACACCAGTACAGAGAGTGCAGTGGTTTTAATTACAAAACACTCATTAATTGTGTCAGAAAGAACGCATAGTAGTGTCATAGCAACCAATTGTCAGATTTACAGTCTAGAGTTACTAGTTATTACTAGCATTGTTTTTGCTATAAGTCTAGTCAGGGTGCATGCATATCTGCGTATATGGGTAGAGTAACAAGGAGGATTTATTAATCTCATATAAATCTGACAGAGTAATTTTCATCAAGGTCTACTCTAGCTTCTATTTGATTTAATTAGGAATTCTTCACTGGTGTAAAAGTATGTTACTGTAATGATAATATGAAGATCATAATCATAACTAATGAATAACATGACATTTTGATGTGCTGTCAGATATGTGACAGCATCTGATATTCTTGTCTTCTGGGCAATTTTGCGAAAAGGTGAAACAGTGGTTCAGGAGGTAGAAGTGTTCATCTAGGAACTGCAGGTTCCCGGTTCCATTCCCAGCTTTTCCCTGGCTCTCTGTCTAAGTCTCCTTGAGCAAGACACCTAACCTGCGCATGATAACCAAGTTATCACCTTGCAGCGGTTTCCTCGATCGTCTGTGTGTGAATGTGTGCTGTCAAAATGATTACAAAATCATCTAACTGCATGCGATTATTTTCTTCAGCTATTCTTATACTTCTTTTAAAGTTATATAAGTACAGTATATACTATATATACTGTAAGTACAGTTCAGTGACTTCAGTGAGAGTTGCGCACAAAAGAAGCACAGATTTTGAACAAAGGCAGACATTGATTTATCTTTGTCCACTGATGGTTTGTTGTTGGTGCTGGGCAGGTTGTGTGGGCTCTTGTGATATCTCTTTGGCCGCTGCTTGTGTTTTGTCCACGCTGGGTTGCATTTCCCTCGTTTGATGCGATACAGAAATGGGCTCTTTCACACCTTCACCTACAACACAAAGCGAGAGACTGCTGCTTGTAGAAAAGGCCTGTTGTTTTTTGCCAGTAAATTGCACACTCACCAAAACGCAGAGGTTAAGTCAGTGACATATCACAGGGCAGAAATCACAAGCACCAAGCCTGAACAACACTTTAACTGCGAACAAAGCTATTTGCATCGTGGGGTGTGTGGAATTAGCTTAAATGTGAAAATAGATGAATGTGCATGTCATGTGTGCATGCGTGCTTAATAAGGTTACACTAATGATCTGATTCTGAATATGGAAGTCAGTAGTGAATTGTCTTTAGGGCATAAGGCCACCCTTAGGTCATCTGGGGCTGGCCTACTTGTTGTCCCTATAGAGTTGCAGCAAAACACTGTATGCGCCATGGGATGAGGAGAGAGTAATGAAATCAGACATGGGAGAAGACATTAAAGAGGCAGCTGTTCATACATTGGAGTCAGTAGTGCTGCATGGGGCTGAGACATGGACCCTCACAGCACAACAGGAACAGGAAAGGAAAGGTGCCGAAGTCCTCCTGAGTCCTGAGTGGAGTTCTCAACGAGCCTGAAAATCGAGGCCTGACGCTAACTGGACTCTAACTGATCAGAGTTATAAAACTATACAACAACTTTACATCAGTACATCACCACGGTAATCAGCTATAGCCGCAAATCTCGACACATCTCTCTGTTTTTACCGTCCAACAAGTCCTTTCACCCTGGAGCTTTCACTGATTGGTCTAGATGCCCGACTCCACCCCCTTCCTTCACTGCAACACGGGGGTGTCCTGAACTGAATCACCAGGAGTATGATGGCCTCAACTCCTTTCACAGTTTGTGATTGTGAAAGGTGTTTCACCTTAAAAGGTGAAACCATTTCACTTCACCCTGGAGTATTATGAACCGATGCGACTATATCCAGGTCTGAATACAGCTAAAGGGTTGTTTCCCCTTAGCTGGGGAGGGTGATTGTTTATAGATCATATGCATCTCCCTGCTCTTAAATTCTTCTCTGCTAATGTGCTGAGCAGGGAGTAATGTAAAGGGATGTAAAAATCAAACATACACAATATTCACACCATTTTAAAAATGTATATATACTGTATAACATTTCTTAAGCTATTATTGATCTCAAATTAATCTATTTGAGAGTTATGTGACTGAACCTGTACTTTATGTAGAGAAAACACAGGCTCTCCAGCCCATTCACATAATACTGTATATAAACCTGGCACAGAGTTGTTGCTGTGGCCAGACACTGCCAACATTGTGATACAGAAAAAATAATATATATGTTGTACATGCCCACTCTTACACTGCAGTGTGAATTCAACCCTGAGAGGGTATAAAAATAGACCCCCGTTTGGGTGTTTAGGCACGTCTCTCCCACAGTTATAGAGCTGAGCAGTCCCGCCACTCTCGTGGCGTCGTCCTTGTTCCAGAAATGGATTCCCCATTCATTTTCCTCTTAGACTTTTCCAAAATGATCCATATAAAAACGATTACGCCGTGGACAAAGCCAACTCGGTTCTCAACAAATCATGACAACACACACAATATTATCATACAATATCTAATTAGCAAGAAGAAAAAAAAAGCGGCAGAATACAAGATGTTTTGTTTCGTTTTTCTTCTTAGCAATTATTTGACTGTCCCAAAACGTTGTATGTGTTATCATGATTTGTTGAGGCCTTGAGTTGGCATTGTCCGTGGCATAATCGTCTTTATATAGATCATTGTTGGAAAGTCTATGAGGAAAATGAATGGGGGAATCCATTTCCGGAACAAGGGCGACATCACGAGCGGCGGAACTGCTCAGCTCTATTAGGGCACAGGTTTGATTCCTCTGATGTCCATCATGTGTTTAGCCATTCACTGTCGTCGTCTATGAAGACACAGCCAGAAACCTCTCCCCTCTATGATGAGTGATGACACGGCAGAGGCCATTCCCTGTCCCCTCTATGATGAGTGATGACATGGCAGAGGCCATTCCCTGTCCCCTCTATGATGAGTGATGACATGGCAGAGGCCATTCCCTGTACACTCTATGATGATGTACATTGGTGATTTTAGGGTGGTTCCATGCCCCCCCTGTGGCAAAGAAAGTTACTGTATATATAGAAAAATAGTTTTATGCAATTGTAACTTCATACTCATTTATACAAATGTATATATTCCATTCCATTCATGCTTTGCAATGAATACTTACAACATTACCTGATTGACATTGACAGGAAACGCATGGAGGCCTACTGAGTGGCTATAGTATGTTCCAAAACGTTGGTCAAAATAACAATTCTTCAACATGTTCTAATTTTATAGATTCTTGAAAAGTACATAATTCAGATGTTTAAATATAATTTAATTTTAATTACAGATCTATAGGGTCCAAGAGCCTAAAATCACCTGTATGATGACGTAGTAATATGCGTGGCCATTCCCTGTATGCTGACACAGCAGAACAGCAGGGTCCGTTTCTGTAGCAGCCAGCCTTAGCTTTGAGTGGGTGCTGGGAATTTCTCTTCTTTGTCCGCCTAGCCTGCCCCTGTGCCCATGAGCAAAACACATAACCCCAAGGCTTCTTCAGCGAGAAAGGCCATGTGCTGGGTCAATACAGAAAGGTTGGGGGGTCATCTTGTATAGGCAAGGACCACATAGAAATGACCTATGTCAATATATGTCCTGTGCATGCATTCTGCCTCTCTGTCTTTGTCCGTGTGTTGTGCTTGTAAATCGGCTATTGCAGTTGTTTACAACCGGTGGTACTTGTGAGGGTTCCAGGTCCCCTGGCTAAATGATAGGAAGTTAATTAATCAGATGTAACTCTTTGAGAGCATAAAAATGAAACTAAATGGACCCTTGCAGGTCCATTTGGTTTCATGTTTACACTCTTAAGAGTTCAAATATTCATCAAAATCAGCCCAAGTCTACACAACTAGAGAATGTAGAAGATTGACGGTCATTTTGATCTGTATGTTTGACTGTTTTGTTTCCGTAACCCATCCTGGTATTGTGGACAAAAAATAAAAAATAAATCTTTAGTTTTGGGGTCTGTGGGGCCAAAATGTCCTCAAATGGTCCATGGCTCAAAGGCTGAATAAATAGTGGGCCCTGGTATCAAAAAGATTGAAAACCACTGGCTATTGTCTCCCCACTTTGTGTACTGGGGATAAATCATTGATTAGGCTACTATCACAATCTCAGACGAATAGCAGAGACATACTTGAAATGTCACCTTGGTGGTAAACAATACATTATTTCTATTCCTTTTTTTTTCTTAATAACAACCAGTATCAGTTCCTATAACTGGCCTAGACCTAAAACATACCAGACATTGATGGGATACTGTTAATTTCTCATTTAGTGTTACTGGAACTGACATACTGTATACTGTATGCTGACGCCTTTTCTTGTTTTGCTGTGTGCAAAACATTCACACAACTGTTTTGCGGCCAAATCACAGCCTAGTAGTGAAACTACAACAAGGGAAATGACACACATGCAGCACGCTGTCTGGAATTATGAGCAATCGAGTATGAACAATAGTATGGTACTTTCATTTCATGGTATAGAGCAAAGTTATTTTGAGAGACAGGATACACATACAGACAGGCAGACAGACAGACAGACAGACAGACAGACAGACAGACAGACAGACAGACAGACAGACAGACAGACAGACAGACAGACAGACAGACAGACAGAGAGGCACTATGCAGGTACAGTAGTTTTGACATAGTCATTGCTACAGTATGCAGCATACTGCATGCCTGCTGAGAACCTAACTGCATGCCTCACAGTTGTGCCAATAACCTCCACCATGGCAGCACGAGCATGAACAGCGTTTTTAGAACCACCGCAACCTCTCTGCTATACTGTCTACCCGTACCGACCTCTCATCAGATCTGACCCAAGGTGGGGAGGTTAGCCCATCCACTGGCTGCCCCAAAATCAGAGCTCAAAGGCAGATACCCTGTGGGGGCGAAATCCAAAAGCGACCTCGCCCGCGAGCGCCCGTTTTCAAAAGCGGGCGCCCGCTTTCACAAAAACGGGCGCCCGGTTTCACAAAAACGGGCGCCCGTTTTCAAAAGCGGGCGCCCGTTTTCACAAACGGGCACCCTTTTCAAAAGGTTATGGTTAGGGTTAGGTTAGGTTTAGGCATAGGTTTACTGAGGTTAAGTTTAGGGTTAGAGTTAGGTTTAGGCATAGCCTAGTTTGTGAAAACGGGCGCCCGCTTTTGAAAACGGGTGCCCGCTTTTGAAAACGGGCGCCCGTTTTTGTGAAACGGGCGCCCGTTTTTGTGAAACCGGGCGCCCGTTTTTGTGAAAACGGGCGCCCGGTTTTGAAAACGGGCGCCCGCGGGCGAGGGCTCAAATGGATTTCGCTGGCTCTCCAGATACCCTGTGTTGGTGGTGGTAGCCCTTCATATCTTGTTCTTTTTCTTTTCAGCTAATTCAAATCCAGGTGTCACCACAGCACCATCTGTGCAACCATTTTGGTCGGACGATGTGTACTGTGGTTGGCTGAGTCACAGTGGCTTTGCTGGGCCCAAAAAGCTAAAAACAAAAACGTGAATCATCATCAACCACTGCTTAATGCTAACCCCGTCTGTCTGTCTGTCTGTCTGTCTGTCTGTCTGGCTGGCTGTCTGTCTGGCTGGCTGGCTGGCTGGCTGGCTGGCTGGCTGGCTGGCTGGTTGTGTCCTGTTCTGCCTATAGTGATTTCTGCCTGTCATGTCTTCCCTCCCTATGTTTGCTAATTGTCTCCACCTGTGTCCTGTTAGTCTCCCAGCCAATCCCAGTGTTGATTGTTAGGCCTGTTCACCTGTGTATTGTGTCTACTTAAACCCCTCAGTTGCTTGTGTTCCCGGCTTGAGTAATAGTTCTCGTTATGGTGTTCTGTTTCTGTCCTGTTTATCCTTGTTTTCAGTTTAATAAATACTTTAATTTGACCAGTTCTGCTCCTGCCAGTCTGTTCTGCATTTTGGGTTCTACGTCTTGAGTTCCGCTGTGACAGTCTTTCTGTCTGCCTGTCTGCCTGTCTGTCTGTCTGTCTGTCTGTCTGTCTGTCTGTCTGTCTGTCTGTCTGTCTGTCTGTCTGAAACCAAATAGACCCGCTAGGGTCCATTTGTTTTCGTGTTTACGGTCTCAAGAGTTACATCTGGCTAACCAACTTTTCATCTGGTTAACCAACTTAGCTGGGGACCACCTGGAACCCTCTCAAGGACCACTGATCTAAACCCCACTCCTCCTCCTCCTTCTCTCCCACTGTGTTCTTCCAGAGTTGAGTTCCACGCTGATGGAGAAGATGCAGGCCCCTGAGATGCTGAGTGGCCTGAGGATACCGGAGCTGGACGAGTTCAGCCAGTTCTTCCGCTCCCTGCCCACCTCCACGCTGGTGGGCATCGGCGCGCTGGCCGCCGTGCTGGCCTACTGGCTGGCCACGCGGCCCCGCCCCATCAAGCCCCCCTGCGACCTGCTGCACCAGTCTGAGGAGGTGCCCGTAAGTGTCAGTGCAAGGGCTGCATGCGTGTGATATGATGATTATAATAATAGTGACAAGATTGTGCCCCTACGGGGCACAGGTCTCCACCGTCCGGGCCCAGCAATTGATATTACTAGACATGAGGCCCGCTGTGCGGGCCTCACGCCTAGGGTCCGCGCCATTAGGGCAACAGGCGACTTGCGTTCACCCCAATTTTGAAAATGTTCATTTTTTTTGGACACTTTGCAACACTGCATCTTTCGTCATAGGCAATGTAATTTTGGTCATACTAAGAGGAATTCTAATAGTTGTGAGTAACATGAAATTCTTACAAAAGATTACGATCATGAACAGGGAGGTATATAATGCAGCAGTAATGAGGATACATGGAATATGGATGGGGACAGTGGTAATACATGTATAGGCAAAGGTCTGTGCAACATAAAGCCTTACAAAGAATAAGACATAGTTGGAACTGTTTGTATAGCAGTGGACTCAAGTGAAAATTGGAAACGCCAATGTACAGGTATAAGGCAGAGGGCAGTGTGTTTGTGCCTTTACAATGTGGTGATAGTTGGACATGCACCATATGACATTACACAGTCACACACATCAATGGTGGCATCCTATAGTATGGCCCCGTAGTTGAGGGATACCCAGGGTGCGTTCGGAAATACACCCTAAACGCACCTGGTGTATTTGGGGCATTTGGTGCACGCACTGAGCAACCCTACGCTGGAGACGGGACGTTGGCCGGGGTTGGCCGGTGTGGAAGGTATGATTGTGTCACAGCTGTGTCTCGAGCGCTCCCGTTCAATGAAAAGCAATGCAAATGTTGTGAGCTAGGAAGCTAGGCTATGGCTAAGCACTGTACTGTGGTCCCCCAACTTTTCCATGTCTGTCAAGGACCTGCACATTTATCAAATAAATGCATGCGGACCCCCATTTGAAAATACTTTCCAGGGGGACCCCCATAAGAGAGGATTTATATGGCTCTGGCAGTGATTCTCACCATTTTTGAGTGAGGTGTGTTGTCGGTTTTTACTGCTCGTTCGTAAATCAGGCTCACTCAACGCACTCGGTGAGGTCTCCGCCCACTAACCCAAATCAACTCAATGCACTCGCAGTTTGTATTTCCGAACATACCCCCAGTGTTGTAGTGGGACTTAGAAGTGGGGGGAAGCCTCTTAAGACATGTGCCACGCGCACATGCATTTGTGTGTACCTGCGCAATGCAAACATACACACTATTAAAAAGACACAGATACACAATATGCTGCACACAGTATAACATATTGAGAAATATGGTTTACAATGCTAATTGTATCAATAAAAGTAAATGTCCAAAAAACATCTTTCCCCAAAAAATATTCTAGATGTGAGAGAAGGGGGGCGCCGTCCCCCGCATCCCCCCTCCATTACACCCCTGGGGATACCTAAAGTTGAGATAGTGATAGGAACCAAATGGGCCCTTGGGTCTGTAACTCAGTGTACAAATGGAACCAAATGGACCCGCTAGAGGTGTTGTACACAATCAGAGTTACATTAACAGTGGTTGAACAATATAAATTGAGGGTCACAGAAAGAGAATTGGCATTAAATTGGGTGTGTGTGTGTAGGCAAATTCATGTCAACTGGGGGTCCTTGCAATTAAAATGAACACTGCAAGAGCTTTAAAATGTTCTCTTATAGGGACCATTGTGGGGGTCTGTGTAGCCTAATTCATGTTAAACTGGGGGTCCTTGCGATTAAAATGAAGACTGGGAGAGTTCTAAAATGCTCTCTTATAGGGTCCATTGGGGGGGTCCTTGGAATGTAAATGTTTGTATGTTGTCATGAAATGTAGCTACTATCCAACTAAACGTATATATTGTTATGATTACTACTGCTATGCAAAGATATTAATACACACAGTCACACACTGCGCGCGTGGTTAATAATATGATGCATGCAATTAAAAAGAGACATTGTTGTTGTGCAGATGGACAGTGTAAATGTTAATATACGCGGACAGCGCGTACGTGCATGCATGTGCAACATGTTGCATGTAAAGCAATATGGAAAGAATCGTGAGGTTTTTGTGTTTTGGCAAGCAATTTACAACGGCTTGTTGGTTTCTGTGTCTGTAGCGACTGAGACGCTAACGCTGAGCGAGACGCTGTGTGGTTTTCGGTGTGGTGTTGTGATCCGTGTGTCATCATCGGCGTGGTGCGTTAGTCGTATATATCCAACACTAAGAGCAGCGGCTGTAAGATGCATTCGCTTGGTTTTTGCGGCTACCAGAAAGAGCAAGTAACGTCCATCTTCTGCAGGGCGTGTTGTTGATTATAAGAGAAATGGTGAGGAGTTTCATCGCATCGAGCACATGAGCAGCACTACGTAAAGTTGTATGGACTGGCTAGCAAAGCCAGAAGGGGGTTGGGTCTGCGTGCGGAGGCAGAATCATAAGCACAGTGTGCAGTGTTGCCAACTTGGCGCATTTGTCGCTATATTTAGCTTCGTTCCTAGAAAGGACCATTGGTAACCAAATGGACCCTTTCGGGTCCGTTTAGTTTCATTTTACACTCTCAAGAGTTAAATCATATTTGCTTTTTTCTTGTGAGTTGGGGCAAAATTGGTTGGCGCCAGAGATATAAAACCCTTGTTTTTCACCATTTTTACTGCTATGATAGAAAGGACCATTGGTAACCAAATGGACCCTTTCGGGTCTGTTTGGTTTTCATTTTACACTCAAGAGTTTAATCATATTTAACCATCTGAATTACCTAATTTTCAATAATCTACAGATTTAGAAAACGTAGAAGAATTGCTATTTTGATGAACATTTTGTCAGTTATTTCTCCTAAATTAGGCTGAGAGACTAATCTCATCAAGGGGTGGTCCTCCGTGCCTAAAATGCAGAATAAACAGTCGGCCCTGGGATGAAAATGGTTCAAAATCCAATGCTCTACCGCAGTGGTTTTCAACCTTTTTCATCCCAGGGCCCACCATTTATTCAGAATTTGAACCTCAGACCACCATTTGAGGACACTACGGGGCCCCACAGACCCCATACGTAAAGATTTCTTTTGCTTCTCTCCATGACCATTAATCTTCTAATTGTGGTGTAGATTTGGACTAATTCACATGATGAATATTTTAACTCCTGAGAGTGTAAAAAAGAAACCAAATGGACCCGCAAGGGTCCATTTGGTTTCAATTTTACGTTACGTTCTCAAGAGTTACATCTGGTTAAACTACTTAGCTGGGGACCACCTGGAACCCTCTCAAGGACCACCCCTGCTCTACCGCATTCTAGTGCATTTTGGATTTTGGCGGTTGGCAACACTGATTTTGACGTCACAGTGGCTTAGTCCGAGAGGAATGGAGCCAATTTCTGTAGTCCGGGAGTGTGACACTGCACCAAAATTATTTTCATATAAATGGACAGTGTACAGTAAATATGGCAGTTACATGGATGAAATATAGCCTATGCTGTGAAGACAACAGTGCTGGAGGTGTTGTGCATGGTTAGATCCATGCAAACATTGTAGTTTTTTAGGAGAAGCCCCACAAAGGCGAACGGATAAACGGGCAGGGCCGCTCTCGCATTGTAGTAGCAAGATTCTAATATATATAAAACACTAATGCCAGCCATCCTTCACACCTATGACCTCATCATGACGTCATCTCAAGCTTCTCAATCTCAGGGTTCCTCCTAGAGACCTGTACCCAGGTCTCCACCGTCTGGGCTCAGGTTTGAATGTGTACTAGACTAGTACTAGTATCAACTATAACGTCGTCATGACGTCATGACGGACGGCCTGCGTGCACGGACAGACAGTCGTGGGACAGACAGATTCAGGGACGGACGGGCTGCGTGCACGAATATATATATATATATATATATATATATATATATATATATATATATATATATATATATATATTATATCAATATATATAGATATATTATATCAATTATCCGATCATAAAAGATAAAAGGATTGGTTGAAAAAAACAGGTTTGGAGAAGTGCAGAATTAAAAAAATAAAATAAAAATAATATAAAAATAAAAAAAAAATGAATGTAGTTGTGGATGCTTAGTCATAGGTATCTCTTACCTATGACCTCATCATGACGTCATCTCAATCTTCTCAAGCTCAGGTCTCCTCCTAGAGACCTCTACCCAGCTCTCCACCCTTTGGTCTCATGTTTGAACGTGCACTGGTAGTAGTATATCAACTATAACCTCATCATGCTGTAATCATGGGACGGACAGATTGAGGACAGATAGTCGCGCCACAGACAGACTTAGGACATGCACGGACAGAGGGCGTTTTATAGTCCCCATGATTACCTCATCATGCTGTAATCATGAGACGGACAGATTCGTCGTGCCACAGACAGACTTAGGACGTGCACGGACGGAGGGCGTTTTATAGTCCCCACCTTCGGTGGAGACAAAAAGTAAATAAGAGTGCATGTTGGCACAGTAGTTAAGTGGGGTCGCCTGGCAGGTAGGTTGGGTTCGATTCCCGCTAGGGATGCTGTGGGTGCTGGAGTGGAGACGTGTCTCCTCCACGTAAACAGTGCCCATGCCCGAGGCAGGGTTGGTGAAAGGGCCTTTCTTTGTGGGGTTTGCATGTTCTCCCCATGTAGATACCCTCACAAAAACATGCAGTAATCCTGGTCTCTAGACTGCCTCCCCCTGGCCAGCCGGTGGGCCTGATGGAGGGGACAGCTAGGAACCGGTTGGAATAACGTGCTCCTTCCACACGCTACATCCAACAAGGGAAACTACCCCCTGTGTGGTGAAAAGAAGGCAGCTTGGACTCCTCATGCACTGAAGGAAGCATGAGGCCAGTCCACTGCCTCCCCAGGTTTGTGGATCATATTAGGTAATTTGCACTGGTTGAAAAAACGGGTTGCAAAATTGTGTGGATAAAAAGTTAGTGAAATGAAGAATAAATAAAAATAACAAAAAAGTAATAAAAATAATAAAGAGAATAGACAATGGTTCAGGTTAAAGACACCTGTGATACAAACCTTGGTTTCATATGTCAATCAACCATGCATATAATGCTCTACATTGTATGCATGACTGCCATGACCAACTGTTGTAAATAAAACATAAAAACTACTGTACATTCAAATGAGAACCAAACATGCAGAAAACAACAGAAATATGAAGCAATACCAAATGTAAAAAGCAAAAGAAAATACAATAAACCTGGAGGGAATGAATGAGTTCTTTGCCCTCTGATGTTCCCATAAACACAGCCACACTGAGATACAATGCATTCCATCAATAAGACAATTCAAATCACACCACAATTAGACTTCAGAAGCATGTTGGTCACTCACGCCCAACCAAACAAAACAAAGGTGCGTGGAACTCTCTTTCAACCTTTTCGGTAGCGTGTCTAGAGTTGACATTTTTTTAAGCCTGTTGACAGTAGCTACAGTAATTGACAGAACAGTAATAGCAACCGTACAAAACCACGAGCATGCACACACACACGCACAGGCACAGCTGCATGCATGCTCTCACACGTGCATGTGCACGCACACGCGTGCGCCACACATACACACGCACGCACGCACACGCGCACACACACACACACACACACACACACACACACACACACACACACACACACACACACACACACACACGTGTGTGTGTGTGTGTGTGCAAATATGCAAATATTTGATCTCAAAGTGCACCAGATTGAAGCATTTTAAAGGGGGATTCCACCCATTTTCAACATTCTAATATGTCATTAGTATACCCTAGAGGTGCTGGGTGGACATGATAAAAAAGTTTCCCCCCATTCTGTGTTTCCTGGAAATGGAGGTCTGAAGAAAAAACACAAAAACATGATGAAACACATCTTGATGGCATCATCAAGATGTATGTCATCATGTTAATGGATTTCTAGGAACCAAATGAACCCGTTAGGGTTCATTTGGTTGCATTTGTACACTCTCAGAAAAAATGTTGAATATGGGTGAAATTCCCCTTTGACGCCGCCGGGAAAGGGGGGCCCATGTGGAAAAGCTTTGCAGGCGGCCCAGAATTGCTAGCTACGCCCCTGAGTAGGAACGCACACGATCCTTCGAAATCCTTTGAATTCTTTGAAAATTAAATGCAATCTGAAATCTTCCCCTGCACAAGCCAAGAACGGCTCCATTAGCTCAGCGGTTATCAGCCGTTGAGCGTGGAGAAAACAACAAAAATACAGAAAACAACAAAATACAGAAAACAACAAAACAGAAAACAACAAAAATATGAAACAATACCAAATGTAAAAAGCAAAAGAAAATACAATAAACCTGGAGGGAATGAATGAGTTCTTTGCCCTCTGATGTTCCCATAAACACAGCCACACTGAGATACAATGCATTCCATCAATAAGACAATTCAAATCACACCACAATTAGACTTCAGAAGCATGTTGGTCACTCACGCCCAACCAAACAAAACAAAGGTGCGTGGAACTCTCTTTCAACCTTTTCGGTAGCGTGTCTAGAGTTGACATTTTTTTAAGCCTGTTGACAGTAGCTACAGTAATTGACAGAACAGTAATAGCAACCTGACCTAGTTTGTGTACAAAACCACGAGCATGCACACACACACGCACAGGCACAGCTGCATGCATGCTCTCACACGTGCATGTGCACGCACACGCGTGCGCCACACATACACACGCACGCACACGCACACACACACACACACACACACACACACACACACACACACACACACACACACACACACACACACACACACACACACACACACACACACACACACACACACACAGCAAGGGCTCACATCTGCTTTGTGTGTCATGGTTCATTTTTTTCTTGCAGCTCAAGAGGTCCACATGTTTCCAATAATGCCCTGTAGTCTTTTATTAACACTATGAACTGTTGTTCCCTCAATCCCTCAATTGAAGATTCATTGTTTTTTCGCTGGTCCATCATTTTTTCAGTACGACATTCCCAAAAATGGAATCTATGTGCCCACACCACATGCCACAAAAGAGAGAGATAGAACTAGTGTGTAAGTAACCGTGTCATAAATCCATGCACAGTTCTGGTGAGTCATGTAGAATCTCTATACATGAACAACAAACTGGAGTAGTTTCATGATGTTGTGTCAATGTGTTGCCTTGGCTGCCAGAGATGCCAGAAGCAAGAGATGACATTGTTGCTTAAACCGGTGGTTTCCAAACCTTTTCATGTCAAGTACCTCCAAATTCACACTATTATTACGGCTTGCAGTGATTCTCAACCGCTTTAATTGCAAGTACCCCCAGTTTGACATGCATATTAGTCAGTGAGAGTCGGTGTACAAATGGACCTAGTTAGTACAGCATATCCTTCTCAAACGTGTTGATGGTGTAGGTGAGGGAATTGATCCAATATTCTCCCATGGTTGGTTGAGGTTCTCCAGAGCAGGTCTCCTCTGTGGAAATGAAGGTCATGGATTTTGTTGCGATTCTTTGGAATAGATATTGTCACCCCCATCACCCCAGCCCCAGCAGCTGTTTGAGAACCCATTAATGGTAATATAATATCGTCTCTTAGTACAATGGTTACTGCACACCACCATTCTTTTGCTAAAAAAAATCTTCCTAGCATTAATTCTATTAGCATTGTTTCTATTTCCCTGAAAAATAAAATCCTTGGCCATGTTGAGTCAGCAACCCTATTACCTTATGCTTTCTAGATAATTAGATACATCCTAAGTTAGTACTAGCATCAATGTTCATATCGATTGGTGCATGGCCTTCTCATTTGAAGGACGGATGCGCTGTCTATGGACTAACATTTCAGTTGACCAATCAATAGAGAGTTTAAAATCACTCCGGCGTATGACGTGCAATGTGCAACACCACCGGAAATTGTCTCAGAGCTCGTTGCATAGGCCTTTGTGGCGGTCTGATCCTTTCCTCCGGGGGCACAGCTTTTGACGTCTTGTTAACAATATGGACGAGAGGTACGCTGCAGAGGAGCGTTACCATGGAATCCAGAGACGCACTCAGTGGAAGGGTTGTTCCCTTGTCTTTCTTTTTGGGCTTGTGTGGTGACAGAGCACCCCTACGGGTACTTTCTTGCCGTGACAAAGTCGCTTGGAGGACGATCTTAAACTTCCTAGTTTCGTTAGACGGAACCTGGTAGTATACAGATTTTTAGCCACTTTCAAACTAGCATCCCTATTTTGGCATTTCTAGAATCTTCCATATACACTACATGAACAGGTCTTCAAAAAGGGGGCCTTGGACCTCTTGGGTTTATACAAGGTACTTGCTCAGCTCCTTTTCTCCCCTCTACACCAACTCTTTGCCGAAAACAGAAGCTCTGCACGTGTTGTGACTCTCAAGCTTGTAGGAAAGTTTCCCTCTGACATTCATATAATAATCTGTCTGTCTGTCTGTCTGTCTGTCTGTCTGTCTGTCTGTCTGTCTGTCTGTCTGTCTGTCTGTCTGTCTGTCTGTCTGTCTGTCTGTCTGTCTGTCTGTCTGTCTCCATCAGCACGAGGGCGGAGGTCGTAGGTCCATGATGGGCGATAGCTCCAAGCTGCTGGCTCACTACCACGACGATGCAAAAACCATGTATGAGGTGTTTCAGAGAGGCCTGCACATATCTGGTGAGTAGGAACACGGGCGTAGACACGTGGGGAAAAGGGGGACAATTGTAGCGGGGCCCAAAGTCAGGGGGGCCCACTAAAAGCTTGCATTAATAAGGTTTTATTTGTATTGATTATATTATGAAAAATATTTGATCTCAAAGTGCACCAGATTGAAGCATTTTAAAGGGGGATTCCACCCATTTTCAACGCTCTAATATGTCATTAGTATACCCTAGAGGTGCTGGGTGGACATGATAAAAAAGTTTCCCCCCATTCTGTGTTTCCTGGAAATGGAGGTCTGAAGAAAAAACACAAAAACATGATGACACACATCTTGATGGCATCATCAAGATGTATGTCATCATGTTAATGGATTTCTAGGAACCAAATGAACCCGTTAGGGTTCATTTGGTTGCATTTGTACTCTCTCAGAAAAAATGTTGAATATGGGTGAAATTCCCCTTTGACGCCGCCGGGAAAGGGGGGCCCATGTGGAAAAGCTTTGCAGGCGGCCCAGAATTGCTAGCTACGCCCCTGAGTAGGAACGCACACGATCCTTCGAAATCCTTTGAATTCTTTGAAAATTAAATGCAATCTGAAATCTTCCCCTGCACAAGCCAAGAACGGCTCCATTAGCTCAGCGGTTATCAGCCGTTGAGCGTGGAGATGTGGGTTCAAATCCAGGGTAGAACCTGAAAGTTATAATCATTTAGAAAAAACAATAAAGACGATAGATATGTTAACACAAGGTTTCTGTCAGACACCGATGGGATTAAAAGGCTTTATTTAACATCACGCTGTCGGCGAACCCTGAATCAGAGTTTGTAATACGGTGTGGTCTGAGTGTACGCTCTCTGCCCTGAGGGAGATGATTGGTTTGGTCTCCATGGCAACGATCCACACCACTTACTTACTGATGACTCACAACAATGCACTTAAAATGGAAAGGCAATATATATATTTATATATATTTTCTCCACCTTAATAATATCAGTTGGTATTGTGTCTTATATCGTTTTAATCATTGATTAGTCGCCTTTACACCAAGGAATGTCTTGTACAGATCAAACATTCCTGGAATGAGTAACACGGCTAAACGTGTGGGATGCACATCACCCTCACCCTCAGGTCAACCTTGCTTTGAGGCAGATTCTGAAGATACAGATACAGAACAGCATAAACAAAGTCAAGAAAGTGACAGGCTGTGCTATGTAGGCTTATGTGCCTGGCACACACCTGCTGTGACTGAGTGGCACACACCTGTGAGTCAGTGGCACACACCTCCCAGCACTTTATGTTCAAAACACGAGTGAATGCCAACAGAACAACATTTCATTTTTTTGGCACATTCTTTGAGGGTGCAACCCACACAATTAGCAGTGTTACTCAATCCAGAAATGTCTACGTGTCATACCTTGTTGTAAAGGTATGACATCAAATCACGTCACACTCTCATATAATCTTGTCTCTTATTGCACAATGGTTACGAACAAAAATAAGAACTAGAATAAAAACACGCTTGTGATAAAGTGACTGCACACCACCATAATTTTTCCTTTTTTTTCTCTTTCTAGCGTTATCTCTATTTCCCTGGGAATTAAATCCTTGGTTCGTTGAGTCAGCAATCCAAGCATAGTTTATGCTTTCTAGAAATTGGGGGATTTCCAAAACTGAATAAGTACAGTCATATAAGGGTATACTGTATGAGGGGGTTTAGATACAGTATATATACTGTATATATACTGTACCCTCCCCTCCCCTCTCTCTCTCTATTTCTCCCTCTCTCTATTGTTGATTAATCTGTTTAAAAACTGCAATTAACTTACAATGCAATTAAAATACAATGCAATTAACGCACGTGCACACTGACTCAATATCTGACCTGAGGTGCCTTTTGGTGTTCAAAGGTCAAGACTCTGACCTGTTAGACCTTCATGAAGGTCACCCTGGGCTGTTTAATGGGCCCTGACTGGGTTCATGTTTAATGGCACACAGGTTGAGAAACAGTGGTCTAGACAATATCTAAATAACATTCTTTTGATATATTCAACATTCAGCATGTGTGTAAAATGGCATGACGTGAACGAGTAAACCAGAAACATCTGCATATCATATAATCCAGTGGTTTTCAACCAGTGGTCTGGGGACCACCAGTGGTCCTTGAGAGGGTCCCAGGTGGTCCCCAGATAAATGATGGAAATTTGGTTAACCATGCAGATTTAACTCTTTGAGAGCATAAGCATGAAACCAAACGGACCCTTGTGGGTCCGTTTTGTTTCATTCTCAAGAGTTAAAATATCCATCGTCTGAATTAGCCCAAGTCTACACGACTAGAGAATGTAGAAGATTAATGGTCATTTTGATTCTATTGTGTGTCTGTTTCGTTTCTGAAATCCAGCCTGGAATTGTGCATAAAAACAAATGAAATCTTTAGCTTTGGTGTCTGTGGGGCTAAAATGTCATCAAATGGTGGCCCATGGCTCAAAAGCTGAATAAATAGTGGGCCCTGGTAGCAAAAAGGTTGATAGCCCTTGATATAATCAATAAATTGGTCACAATACGCGATACAAGGAAGGAGCAGTGCTGGGGCGGGGGAGGGTGAGGTGGAGAGTTGTGTCCTCCGACTGCGGAGGAATTAGCAGTGAGTCTGCAGTCCTGACCTACAGTAGGGGAGTGTGATTTGGATAAACAGCTTGGGAGCCTGCAGGCAGGAGAGTCTAGGATGTCGGAGCGTAGGAAGGGACACCACAGACGAATGGATGCGATGCGGAGAGATCTGTATGTGTGTGGGAGGCTCAAGGCGGTGAGCAATGAGGAAACAATAAAAAAACCTTATACTGTATCTAAATGCAGGAAAAAGCAAGGATTGAAGGTTTAATGTGCACAGGCTTGTATGTCAGCAGGATTCAGCAGGTAGACAATTCAGTCAAATGTGATTCAAATCAGATTTTTTTTTCTCAAGTCAGATTATTGTGCCCATTCGTTCGCACTGCCATTCGCAGGTGACCAGTTCCAATTTGTGTGGCACCCAAATCTAGCCTGAATCAGATTTGTGCCACATCCAGATTGTAATCTGATTGTAATCGTACTTGCAGACTGATCGACAGTTACCGTTCACCAAGCCGTCAGGATGCTGAACTCCCTGCCGCTGCTACCTCACACTGTGCACGCCACTGTGCACCCCCCACTCTGCTGCTCCCCCCTCCCCCTCCCACGGCGCACGCACACGCACGCACACGCTGAAGCTAGAACAAGAACACTTGTACACACACGCTGGACTTGTACACTCACTTGTACACACATGTACAGCAATACCCCTACAGTAATACCCCTACTCTGTCATAGTTGTCATAACTTAGCCGTTAGTATAGTAGTGCTTAGTTGTAGTATGTTTTAGTATGTTAGATGTATAGTTTTAGTTTTAGTTCTATTCTATTCCATAGTTGTAGTATATTATGTGTCCTTTAGCTGCTTAGTTGTAGTATGTTTTAGTCTTAGCCGTATAGTTTAGATGTCCTGTCTAGTTCCTGTCTAGCTGTCTGTTTAACTTTCACTACTTGCCACTTTATAATTATAATTATACCTGGTTGTAAGCTACAACCAGGTATAATTATAATTATAAAGTGGCACCTTCACCCCACTTTATGCTGTGACAGTTGCACTTTAACTGTTGCACTACGTCACTTACTGTTTCTTGTATTGTTTGTTTTTGTCATTTTTCTTATTGCACTGTCTATTGTCTTATTGCACTGGGGAACAATGGAAACGTTATTTCATCCCTGTATATGTCCTGACATACACTGGAGTGACAAATAAAGAACCTTGAACCTTGAACCTTGATTCATTTATATACGCCTAAAGGCAAACAAGATACATACAGTACAAGGCACATGGAATCTGATTTTAGATCGAAGTTCTCAAATGGTGGTGATCGAAGTTACATTCAGACTGGGACGGATCTCCTCAAATCACATTAGAATCAGATTTGAAACCACCTCTGAATGTGATTCAAGTGATATTCATGTGGCACAGATGTGGCCTTCTCTGTGCGCTAACTAGTGTACCTACAGAATGTGAAGAACCCGTTTCTGGCTCACTTTCTCCTCGCGTTGCTTTAAACCTGAAACTCAACCTGTCACAACTGTCAGGAAGAATATTGCATACCGAAGACATTTCTAGTGTCTATTCACATATTCAAATGCCATTATAAACCTCTAGGATTTAATTTCAGAGAGATTAAATTTAACATAACATTACAGGCTTACTGTACATACACTTAGGCTTAACTTTCATTGGCTGACATTAGCAGACTATCAGACAAAGTCTTAAAAGAGCAGATATAATTTACACTCGGGAGATGATTACAAATGAGAGAGGCCTATAGGGCATATACAGGAATATAACATAGAACTAAGGCTAGACCAGGCAACAGAAAACTGCATAATTGCATATTAATACAGTTAGCTTTGGCTTTCCGATCCACAAGTGTGCCTGCCAGTCGTCTGAATGCATTTCCATATCATTACTGTTGTCGAGACACAGACAAAAACTAAAGAACGAGACATCAGGCCCTGACATAATACTGTAGGCACATTTTTTTCAATTAATTCATTTGTGGCTGGTATCGCTAGCTTAGGAAAATAACATTTATTTCTCCTAAGCTAAGTGTCATTTAATGAGACGTAGCTTATGATGAGACGTAGCTTATGGATTTTTGTTCAGTCAGATATACTCGAGAGGTGTTATGCTGTGCTGAAGGGGTTAATGTGCTGCAGTTCATGTGCGTGTACAGCAGGATGCCCAAAAGGTAGATGGTGATCTACCAGTAGATCACGCAGGCCGTGCAGGTAGATCACATGACAGTACCCCCAGCACTTGGACCCTTATAGATCTGTAACTCTTGAGGGCGTTAAAATGAAACCAAATGGACCCTTACGGGTCCATTTGGTTTCATTTTACGCTCTCAAGAGTTAAATTATATTTAAACATCTGAATTACATAATTTTCAAGAGTCCATACAATTAGAAAATGGAGAATAACTGTTATTGTGTACAAATTGTGGACAAAAATGTGAAAGTTTTCAGTTTTCGGTGCAAGAAAGTAAACTCAACATCACAACTGTCAACTCAAACCTCAAATACTGTTCTCAAACGTCAGTAATAGCATAAACACGAAAACCTTCCAATTCTTCCCTTCTATTTTTCATTATAAGTGCATTATTCTTAAACACACCATCACCACAATTTCATTGCTCAAACTTTCTAGGGGGCCTTGAAATGGATTTTCAGTAATGGAACAATCACATTTTTGATGCGTAGATGTTGTTGAGCCAGTCATTATGAAAGTCAAAAAAGTGTGGGCACCCCTGGTGTACAGTATAGAGAGGAACAAAAACGCCCCCTTTGGGCGTAAACATTTTTCGCCTCTCCGCCGCGTCCCTGTTGGAGGGCAGCTGGCTCAGAGCCAAGAGCAGTCAGTCCGTCAGTCAGTGAGCCGAGCAGCAGCAGCATTACGAGTGACCCTGTTTTATACTTTACATTTTTTATTTACTTTATTTACTTCTTCTTGCTCACTATGGTGCATACTTGCTCTGTTCATAAATGCCATAACAGAAGGACGCCTAAAGCAGCTGCGCATTCAATAATTTCTTACGCTGTTCCAGCATGGACCCATAGACTGGGACCATATTACAAAATGTGAACCCCGAAGGCAAATCGTGTTTATTTATTAAATGCAACTGTTCTAGGGGTATTAAGGCGTGCTGAATCCAAATCTGCTGTATGTAAAGCTCAAAAATGGCTGCTAAGCCTTCAAAATGGACCATTTAAACATGGCGGCCACCACCATTCTGAAGCATAGTAAAATTATGGCTTAATGCATGCAGTAGACGCATGGGCAGTCAGTCCCAATGATCTTCAATGTTCTGGCAGGTGTTGCCAGTTAAGTTTCTTGAAATGGCTCACTTCGATGTACTTTATGTGTACTTTCCTGCAGCCGCAGCGTTGGCTGAAAGCAGCCTTGTGCAAATGCATGACGTGTTCTCCCTGCATGCTTTTGGCAATGGTGGCAAGGAAAGCAGCCGGGGTACCAACTGACCATTCAGGATCATCCATGCCATTTCAGTCATGGGAGGAAGATCAGGGTGTGTCAAGTGAGCTTGATTCTATACAAGAGCTTGATAATGGGAACGCATGATGTGAAACTTTACTGCATCTGAGGTTGGTGGCATAGTCTCTTGCGGACGCCCCATACAAAACAACTTGACTCTTGCTTCATTGCATGCACCAACTTCAGGCACACCATATATTTTACAGATTAATTTCTCTGCTGAGCTTGTATGTCTTCTGTATGAAGACCTTTTCCAAGGCCAATGAGATCAACACCTGCCAGGTTGTTTTCTTACTGTGGTCAATGACAAGTATTCTATCAATTTAGACTTGACAATTCCAGCTGCTTGCTCATCGAAGGCCAAGCACTTGTGATGTCAATGGGAAAGCCACCTGGCATTAGACCACTTGGTGAATATGTCAACATACTGTATGTCAACACTCTGCTCATTGCTGTATCAGGGGGGTTTGCTGGAGTGAATGAATTGTCAAGTCATCTGATCCTGATGCCAGGGTCTGTGCCAGTCTCATCTTAGTGATGACCAGGAGACAGACAGCTGACAGCACATGAAAAGATGTGCTTCTTTTACTCATTTCTCGGCAGAGAAATTCATCTGTAAGATATAGGCTATGGTGTTGGCAACACCTGCCAGAACACTGAAAATCATTGGGACTGACTGACTGACTGTCCATGTGTCTACTGCATGCAAATAAACACTAATTTAGGCAAATAATGAATAAATTATTCACTATTAAAAAATAAAAGAGAAAAAATACCAAAGAGGCCAATTTTCACAATATAAATTATATATATTAAGGTGGTACCTTCACAATTGATCTGAAATATGAATGTCATTGTATTCCCCATATATGAAAACATAAAAAATACATTTCAATCCATTTTACACCTCATTTAGTCCAACATATATAATTTTATTATGCTTCATTATGGTGGTGGCCGCCATGTTTAAATGGTCTATTTTGAAGGCTTAGCAGCCATTTTTTAGGTTTACATACAGCAGATTTGGATTCAGCACGCCTTAATACCCCTAGTACACTTATATGTAATAAATTAACACGATTTGCCCTCAGCACTTAATATAAGCAAATTTACTGAAATCTAGCCTAGTCTACCACCACGGACGAACGCATGGCATGGATCGCAGCTTTAAACCAAAGGGATTTTGCTAAGATAACGCTCTTTTTCCTCATGGTTAAGCCTATCCCTGTATGGTATGTTGAACACAAGCTTGGATCTTTTAATTTGTGGTTCAATCGTCGGAAAAAGTAAGTGTTTACAGTACACTGACTGCACAGCTGATGATGACACGTCATATTCAGAGAGTTGAGAATGAATGAGTAGCCTGGGGCTACTAGAGGGCTAGAGGGCTACGACTACGAGCCCTCCAGCAGGGACGAAGCGGCGTATGACGTAATCGTATGACGCGCCGTTGTTTCTCGCTATTCAGTATGTGCAAGACCCTATGTCATTGGCTGATGTGGAAGTCAGCTGACCAATTGGGCGGAGTGTTGCTTCTTCCTTCTGCATTATGGTTCCTTGTTGTTATCAAGGAGAATTGAAAAAGGAGTTGTCGCGAAGGCACCCACCGGGGAGTCCACATTGGTTCATGGGAGGAAACAGACATGCTCAGTACAGATCAGGAAGTCAAACCATCCAAGAGACCAATGGCATGCATGGTTTGCAAGCGTCAAACTTCCTGGAATGTACTGCGCATGTCTGTTTCCTCCGATGAACAAATGTGGACTCCCCCGTGGGTGCCTTCGCGACAACTCCTTTTTGAATTCTCCTTGGTTGTTATGTGATGTTTGCTCCCACCACCACTTATTGTTGTTGTAGTGTTGTTGTTCTATTGTTGTTTCATTGTCTTATTGTTGTGCTGACTGCTGAGCAGGGAAATGTCGCATAGCTGAATGTAAAATATTATATGCACATGTAGTATTACGCGGAAGCGGGGATCGAACCCGGGACTCCCACTCGCCAGTCCAACGCACAACAAGTCGCGCCAATAAGGCTGAGCCCGATTGGCGGGGTTGTTGTCGCTGGTTCATGGCTGGGTGCTACATTCACCCCCTTGATCTTTTGGAGCGCGTCCTCGCGCTTCACACTTCACACCACGGACCCCCGTACGTGATGTCCCTCATGTGGACCCGCAAGGACGTATACGGGTATATTGGGGATAACACCCGCACTCCAAATCCTGCCGACTACGCCAGATTGTAGTATTACGCGGAAGCGGGGATCGAACCCGGGACTCCCACTCGCCAGTCCAACGCACAACAAGTCGCGCCAATAAGGCTGAGCCCGATTGGCGGGGTTGTTGTCGCTGGTTCATGGCTGGGTGCTACACACACTTGTATGCTGAGTCTATAATAAATATTGGTTAAATCTTTTGCCGAGTTATCTGACTGATATGTCTATTATGTGTGACACAGATTTAAGTAGGGATGCCAGCATTAATGTGATGACGATAAGTGATTGTACCAGTTGAGCACGATTGTTAATGTATTGTTAATCTTCCACATCTCTGTTCTCACTTCTGTGTTTTATTTCCGTACCTCCTTGCTAACTTCTTCTCTTGCAATCGACAGGTGATGGACCTTGTCTAGGCTCTCGGCTACCCAACCAGCCTTACAAATGGATTTCCTACAAAGAGGTTAGTTGGTCTTTCTCAAGCGTGTTGCTCAGACAACGCTACATGGTCTATAATTATAACAAGCACAGTTACATTGGCAACAATAATAGAACTGTAAACTATTGTGCTCTCATACAACAGACGCATGCAAGCACAATGGTAACAGATTAGGACTTAAAACAATATGATTGGTGAAGTTATTCACGCATATCCAAGAAATGGGTCAGTCACCTGTCAGTCATGAAGGCATACAATACAAGACAAACAAACACAGTTGTTAACACAACAACAGACAACATCTGAGCCATGGGGAGATTACTAACAGAAAACCAGTGTGAACATAGAGTGAAGTTCTCACAGCTTTCTTATTTAGAAATGCCAAAGGCATTGCTGAGGGTACGCTGTCCCGTTGTCACTCAAGTGACTACTGACGCATCACAACATATTGCATATTTTCTGACACTTACTGTATGTTAGGCACGCAGAAGCTTGTCGAGCAAGAAAATTGTTCCTTTGATTAAGACGCGCCTCAGTGTCTATGTTTATACTACTCTATGTTATACTCCACACAACATGTTCGTCATTGTTGGTCAAACTAGAGCAGGGGTGCCCAAAAGGTAGATTGTGATCTACCAGTTGATCACACAGACCGTGCAGGTAGATCACATGATAGTCCCCATAGATCTGTAACTCATGAGAGCGTTAAAACGAAACCAAATGGACCCTTACGGGTCCATTTGGTTTCGTTTTACCGCTCTCAAGAGTTACACTCTTAACTTCTTAAGAGTCCACGAAACTAGAAAATGGAGAATAATTGTTATTTTGACCAATGTTTTGCCAGTTCTCTTTCCCAATTGTGGACAAAAGTGTGAAATTTCTTAGTTTTGGGTGCAAGAGACTAAATTCAACATTACAAACTGTCAACTCAAACCCCAAATACTGTTTTCAAACGTCAGTAGTAGCATATAGTATACAGCAAAACCTCCCAATTCTCCCCCTCTATTTTTCATTATAAGTGCATTATTCTTAAACACTATAACAGTAAGTAACACCATCACCACTATTTCAAAGCTCAAACTTTCTAGGGTACCTTGAAATGGATTTTCAGTAATGAAATAATCACATTTTTGATGTGTAGATCTTGCTGAGCCGCTCAAGTCAAAAAAGTGTGGGCACCCCTGAACTAGAGGCACACACCAACATCACATCTTAATCTCAATCTCACTCTCCTGTTCTGTAGGTCACAGGCCGGGCGGAATACCTGGGCTCTGGCCTGCTGCACCAGGGCTGTCTGCCCAACCCCAGTCAGTTCATAGGGGTCTTCGCTCAGAACAGGCCAGAGGTAACTGTGTGTGTGTGTGTGTGTGTGTGTGTGTGTGTGTGTGTGTGTGTGTGTGTGTGTGTGTGTGTGTGTGTGTGTGTGTGTGTGTGTGTGTGTGTGTGTGTGCGTGTGTGTGTGCGTGTGTGTGCATGCGTGCATGCGTGCGTGCGTGCGTGCGTGCATGCATACATGTGTGTATGTGCATCTGTCTTTGTCTGTCTGAATCTGACTAAACAAACAAACTAACTAACAAAGACAGAAAATATGCAATGTAATATATTAACACCTGAGGGCTTTTTATACAGAAGGGGGTGTCACTGCCCACAATATCATCTGCAGACCTCACGGTTTGGCTTATACCTAATGGAATGGCATAACTTAGCACAATGGAACACCCAAAGACATTCCCATGGCAAACAACATCTTGATTAAATGATTAAATGACTATAAAACAATAACCAAAAACGTATGTGCACCCCCAAAGCATGCTGGGAAATAAATCCACCCCCTGTCCAATGCCCACCCGACAGTGTTGTGATATATTATTGTTCTCACATGCCTCAATAGACCCAAATAGTTCAGTGCGTGTGGAGAATAAATACAAAAAATTAACTGTGTGTGTGTGTGTGTGTGTGTGTGTGTGTGTGTGTGTGTGTGTGTGTGTGTGTGTGTGTGTGTGTGTGTGTGTGTGTGTGTGTGTGTGTGTGTGTCCTGTACAGTGGATCATTGCAGAGCTGGCGTGTTACACCTACTCGATGGTAGTGGTCCCCTTGTACGACACGCTGGGCCCTGATGCCATCCGGTACATTATCAACACTGGTAAGAACACACACATTTACATCACATGATGATGCATGGGCACCTGCACACTTATATGAATGATTTTGATTGTAAAAGTTGAACACGTTTATGTGTTTAGGTAGTGGCATTAAACATGTTGTTGTGTTTATATTCTAAACACTGTGACATGTTTAAAAAGTACAGCACTCACTATTTATTCAGCATTTGAGCCACAGACCACTACCATTTGATGATATATTAGCCCCACACAGACCCCAAAACTAAAGATTTCTTTTGTCCGCAGGAAACACAACAGTCAAACCTACAGATCAAAATGAACATTAATCTTTTACATTCTCTCCTTGTGTAGACTTGGGCTAATTCATATTATTTTACGCTCTCAAAGAGTTACATCTGGTTAACCAACTTTCCATCATTTAGCTGGGGACCACCTGGAACCACCTCAAGGACCATTGGTGGTCCCTGGACCACTGGTTGAAAACCACTGCACTAGGAGTACAGTACAGTACATGTCAAAGGAACATCCAGTTTTGTCTCTGTGGTTCCATTCATTATGATCACATCCAATCCAGAGTATTAAAGGGGAACTCCACCGATTTTCAACATTTTAATATGTCATTAAGATACCTTAGAGATGTTGTGTGGACATGATAAAAAAGGTTACCCCATTTCTGTATTTCCTAAAAATGGAGGTCTGAATGGAGGTACAAATGGAGCCAAATGGACCCGCTAGGGTCCATTTGGTTCACATTTTGTATCCTCTCAGGAAAATTTTGAAAATGGGTGGGATTCCCCTTTAACGGAGCAGAGCTCTCAATCCCATCACTAAATGTATTGTTATATTGAGATAAGACAAAGCAGTCGATTTGAACAGCTTTGTTAATATGGTAACAAAAACACAGCACGCACACACACATACACACACACGCGCGCGCGCACACGCACACACACACACACACACACACACACACACACACACACACACACACACACACACACACACACACACACACACACACACACACAGTAATAAGCTTAGCCGGGGGCTGATATAAAGCTTGTCAGTGGAGTTGTGTTGCTAAGGAACGGATTGGCTCCAGGTTTGCAGTATTTCCTGTGTCTGCCACTGATTTTCATAAACACATAAAGCAACACGGAAGTGTCCCTGGTCACACTTACTGTACACTGTAGAACAGAGGTGGGCAGTTATTTTTCCCAAGAGGCCAAATGAGATACATGAAATATTGTGGAGGGCCAAGACTCAATTTATTCAGTATTTGAGCCCGGACCACCATTTTACCGACATTTTAGCCCCACAGACCCAAAACTAAAGATTTATTTTGCTTTTGTCCACAATTCCAGGCTGGATTTCACAGGCAAACAGATGAAAAAATGACCACTCTTTTACATTCTCTGACTAATTCAAGATGAATATTTTAACTCTTGAGAGTGTAAACATGAAACCAAATGGACACGCAAGGGTCCATTTGGTTTCATTTTACATTCTCAAAGAGTTACATCTGGTTAACCAACTTTGCATATTTAACTGGAACTCTCTCAAGGACCACTGGTGGTCCCCGGACCACTGGCTGAAAACCACAGTACCGTTTCACAGGCCGGTCAGAGACAGCCAAAGGGCCGCATTTGGCCCCCGGGCCGCATAATGCCCAGGTATGTTCTAGAATGTTAAAAACAAAGAGGGCTGCTGAAGCAGGCAACCCGCAACACTCCATGTTATAAATATTCTTCCCGGTGCAAGGCTCAGAGATACAAATGGAAAAAGAGGAAAATGCTAGCCTTCATTAAATGTCGTTTCTATATTCTGTATTTACCTCGTGGTGAGCAGCAACGAACGCGTTTAGTCCATGAGGTCTTCCTCAACGTTGTCAATACTGCAGAATGTTGTAGAAAGTGTCAAGAGGCCTATAGGTCACACGTGTTACCATATTACGACGCTATTTTAGTATTTCTTTTTTATATTTATGGAGGCGTTTTATGCCTTTAGTATCGATTTGTAAAGGCAACATCTGAGTTACTTAATCTACACAATGTAGGAAATGTAGAATCATTGTTATTTTGAACGTTTGGCTCAGTTATCTCTCCTAAATTGTGGACATAAACCTGGACCACTAGGCCACCCATGGCCAACCTCACACTATTCTCTAGAGCTGGTAGAGATTCATTTGGATATTCCCATCACACTTGTCGGCAAGCAACGCCATCGTATTACCTAGTATATATTAGGATTAACTCTTTAAGTTAAGGCTTAACTTAAAGAGTGTTTTTAAGCCTTATAGAGGTAAAGACATTGAGTTAATTACTCCTTGGTAAGTACTTTATGAAGCAGCATGGAGCCACAGAGTTGGAAACAGAGTAGTTTTGCTTGCTGAAATTAGCAGTAGAGCAGAAAGATAAAAAAGATGAAGAGATGTTTTGACAGGTATTGCGTTCTGAAAAATAGCAGACATGCAAGCTCATAATGCTCACAACATGGCATGTTTTGAGCATAATTGTCATATTTTTCAGCAAGCAACCATTATCATTCCCGGATGGAAATTATGCGGAAACCCCTATCGAGTGGCAAAAAAAAACCTACTTTCTGGCCTTGACAGGCCCTATTTGCAGGGAAGGATTATCCACACATTATCCACACATCCACACTGTTTAAAACACACATTACTGTGTGTTTTAAACAGTTTACTTTTATTTGACTTAGTTATTTTGGCTGCTTATTATTTTTAAGCAATCACTTCTTATTATTTTTAAGCAATCGCTTGCTGTAAATGCTGTTGAAATGCAGGTGAATATTGCAGGCCTATGTCATACTTGATATGTGTGTGCACGTACACTATGCACTGCGATGGTAAAAAAAAAAAAAAAAAAAGCTCTGGTGTTTGGCTGGTAGCGGCCCATGGGAACCATAATTTCTAGCATCGCTATGCCTATTTTATTGCATTAAACAATGTTAAACTCACTTAGTCACTTACGGTATCCTGGGTTAATGAACTGGACATTCATCCATTCAGCTCTGATCTAATTCAAATTTAACCACATCAGGACATGCTCATGCTCTTTCCCAGGCCTGCGCCCACACACACACACCACACACACACACACACACACACACACACACACACACACACACACACACACACACACACACACACACACACACACACACACACACACACACACACACACACACACACACACACACACACGTTGTTTCTACAGGTAATTTTCATTCATGCAACAGGGCCAGAGTTAACCAGCCCTACTAGGGTGGGCTGGAAGAATGGCAGGGTGGGCAAGTTTTACATATAAGGCAGTGGTTTTCAATCTTTTTGACACCAGGGCCTGCTGTTTATTCGGCATTTGAGCCACGCCCACGGACCACCATTTGAGGACATTTTAGCCCCACAGGCCCAAAACTAAAGATTTCTTTTGCGTTTGTCCACAATTCCAGGCTGGATTTGTGAAACACAAAACAGACAAACATAGAGATAAAAAATGACCATTAATCTTCTACATTCTCGGACTTGGGCTAATTCAGATGGTGAATATGTTAACTCTTGGGAGTGTAAAATGAAACCAAATGGACCCGCAAGGGTCCATTTGGTTTCATTTTTACGCTCTCAATGAGTTACATCTAGTTAACCAACTTTCCACCATTTAGCTGGGTCACCACCTGGACCTCTCTCCACCACTGGTGGTCCTCCCAAGACCACTGATGAAAACCACTGATATTACCTTTCACTGGGTGAGCAGGATGCACATTTGGGTGGGCTCTGCCCACCCCTGCCCCCCTCTAGATCCGGCCCTGTCATGCAACGGGTTGCATTTGTGTGTGTGTCGTTCCAGCGGACATCTCCACGGTGATCTGTGACAAGGCGGAGAAGGCTGAGGTTCTCCTGGGCAACGTGGAGAGGAAGGAGACCATGGGCCTGCGGAGAATCATCCTCATGGACGACTTCGACTCGGCCCTGGCGGAGCACGCCGAGGGCTGTGGCATCCACGTGCAGTCCATGAGAGAGGTGGAGGTAGGACACAAACACACCGCTGGTAGTGAGGTGTCCCTGAAACTTTAATTTCAAGGGCCGTGCAGTGTAGCACATGGATCCCGATAACCTCTGAGTTATAGAACTACAAGGGTCCATTTGTTTTCTAAATGTCAGCCATCTAGCAGGGACCCCATGGATCCCCTTTCAAGGTCCCCATAACCCTCTTTTAAAAACACTATACTACAGTGATGCCTGGCTAATTTATACACCATGGCTAGAACTGATCCATGATCTTAACAGTGTGTTTCTATGCCATGGCTTTCACATTTGAAACCCTTTGGTTGAAGCACTAGACCTCTGAAACCGGATGTATGATGGTGTAATCGTGTGTGTGGTGTCTTGATCATTCTGCCCTCTAACCCTCTGTTCAAAGCGATGAACCGCTATCTCTTACTGAAAACGTTGGGTAACAACATTGGCGTAACAACTAAAATGGGAGAAAAAGGGTTATAAAACTAGACTTGTGGCCATGCATGTTGGGGGCGAATAGCCTACATGACTCATGACGTATAAATGTTGACCTCTCTCTCTCTCTTCAATGCTGTTTTTGTTTTTTGTTTTCTTCATACAGGCTCTGGGCAAAGATCACTACAGAAAACCTATAGTGAGTACAACTGAATATTCATTGAACAGCACTTTCTGTAATATAATTAGAATCTGCACATACTGTACGTACACTGGTATTTTGTCTTGATGCCATTGATTGCAACTTCAACAACAACTGATGTTATTATTGATGCTTGTTTGCCTAATATTCTTTAGTCCTGTACAAGATATAAATCTTGTGGGTCACAGAACTAGAAAGAAAAATAAAATATGATAGATTTATTATATACAGTATATTATATATAACCATTCCAAAATACATAGTTATCTATACAATGCAGGGGTTTAGGGTGAATTTAAAGGGGAATTCCAAGCATTTTCAATATTTTTTCTGAGAGCGTACAAATGCAACCAAATGAACCCTAACGGGTTCATTTGGTTCCATTTGTACGCTCTCAGAAAAAAAGAAGCATCTAAAGAAATCCATTAACATGGTGAAAATACATCTTAATGATGTCATCAAGATGTTTCACCATGTTAGTGGTTTTCTTCAGACCTCCATTTCTTGGGAACACAGAATGGGAGAACTTTTTTTTTTATCATGTCCACCCAGCACCTCTAGGGTATACTAATGACATATTAGTATGTTGAAAATGGGTGGTCTTCCCCTTTAAATGAAAATGGTACGGGTGCAGCTTCATCGCCGGTGTCGTGAAGCTGCCCCCGTACCATTTTCTCCTGCCCCCCACCACCAATTGGGAAAGAATATATCTGGGCCTGATGCCAATCCCGTAAAGTGACACGCCCTTGTGTTTTGTTCTGTTCAGCCACCTGCGCCTGACGACCTGTCCATTGTCTGTTTCACCAGTGGCACCACAGGTAATGTTGACGTTATGCTATCCCTTGCCGTGGGCAACAACAACAAAAAACACGGTTAAGCGCAGATAAATAGCTTGCCAGGCTTTTATGTAGTGAAATCCTCGGTGTTCGTTTTACCCTAGAAGGACCCTGCGGGTGGGGTCACAGCAAAGTTTAATTCTGCCTAGGAGGGAGGGGGAATTCTGAAAGGTGTGTGTGGAGTCTGCTCTCATAGGCTTCTAACTGGTGCATTTTTTTAATTTACTTATTTATTTATATATTTTGCCATTTAAACACTAAAGCATGGTAATACGTTTGACATCCTATATAGATCACCATCTCTCTACTGTATCTGTCTACTTAACACATACTACTGTATCTAAACCCCCAGTGCTTTTCAACCATTGTGAGATACCAGGGCCCACTATTTATTCAGAATGTGAGCCATGGACCACCATTTCATGACATTTCAGCCCCACAGGCCCCAAAACTAAAGATTTATTTTGCTTTTGTCCACAATTCCAGGCTGGATTTCAGAAACAAAACGGTCAAACATACAGATCAAAATGACCATTAATCTTCTACGTGTGTAGACTTGGACTAATTCAGATGATGAAACTCCAGTGGTCTCTCAAGGACCACTGGTTGAAAACCACTGGTCTAAAATACTAGATGTTTGATAACCACTGTAACACCCTTACATAGGGCACTACTTTTTGCAGTAACTTGTAAAGCAATTTTTTACATTTTCCCATTCAGTAACGCCATTACAGTTACTGTGTTGTTAATGGGTGAGTTTGTACTGTAGTTACCCACATTACATAATGTGATGAAAAGTTATGTCATGTAAACTGACAAGAGTGCCTGAGTGCACTCCTATGAGAAAAAGAAAATTTATTCCATAGAACATAACATCAGTAAGCCCCATAATGATGATGATTGGTCATCATACTGTAGGTTCATTACATTAGGTCTGATAACCATCCATAAGATATCCATATCATTCGACTGTGTATTGTCTGTGAGTTTGGATACTGTACTATCTGCTTTTTATATAGTGCACTTTGCTTAAAACATTGTTGAGTGGGTCATTAGCAACATAGTTTTTTCATTGAAAACAGTTCAATGTGTCTGTTTTTTCTTTCTTAAAAAATAAAGTAAAGAAGTAAAGAAATAAAGTAAAGAAGTTACTTTCATAATGAAAGTTGTAAGTAAAGTAATATGTCACTTTTTCAGAACTATAACTCCTTCCTTTTTAAAATTAACTTCCCCAACACTGTAGCTAAACTATCTTATATAGTTGATACTGTTTCTAGGAACAGAGGTCAGTTCTTTTAAATACTAGTATGTTTTGACAGGAAAGCTCCGCCTTTAAAGGTATAACTATACCAGTGAGGGGAAAAATTTGACTCTTTTCCGAGGAAAGGATGTCATAAAGTCTAAAGTATACAATATACGTATTGTTCTTGCAGACTGGTGTGTTTTTTGACCCATTTCGGCCTGACACTATAGATTTTACAAAACGTGTAGATGTACAAGCCTCTTGCTATGATGCTATTTTTCAATAAAATTTAAAAGAACAAAAGGGGTTCTCTTACAGAATGAGTAAAAACATGCAGTGTTTTTTCATTTAGCTTGTGGTTGTTGCTGATTAATCTAAAGTCGTCCGAAACCAATGTTACTCCTATCATTACTCTCCTCTCCCAACTATCCTGTCTGCCTTCACTAATAAAAACTATCAATATAAAGACAAAAACCCTAAACACACAAACAAACAAACAAAAAAAGATCACTTACAATGGGAATAAACCCCCCAGATTAAACCCCAGATGGACACAACAAGCCTGTTCTGTTTGGCTTATACAGATCATAAGACATTCATTCAATGACCAGAAGTGGCCAAACATTACACATTGTTATTATAAAATATGAATCCCTCCAGGAAGAAGTCATTCCGAAACTTAGTCACAGCTCTTTGATCTCACTGGTTTTGGTATTTACCGAACTATTTATACACTAGACAAGCCATAGCCCTGCAGTTTTTTTTTTTGGAAAATCCAGTAGTCACTAGAGTGTAATCCAACGTTTTGATATAAGTAAGTAACAGGCTTCTCACACTGAAAGCCCTTCAGGCTACAGCTGCCGGAGAAGGATCGTTATTCACTTTAAATACTCCCAGCAAAGTAAAAATGTTCTCATTCATCTACCATTTTAAAATAACCAATTTACAAGTTCACAAATGTGAGATGGTGTGAGCTTATAGTTCTCTTCCAAAGGTCTTGACAGACAATGACACATCTTTTAGGGAGGTCAGTGGCACATACGGTAATATAACCCATTTATAACTTGACAAATCCGCTGCTTTTAAAGGGTGTCAAAATACATCAATTCACCATTCACTACACCCATCACTTTCAGGTGTTTGGTATAGCCACTGTGAGAAATAACTTAAACCATCTTACTTACTGTAGTTGATACTGTTTCTAGGAACAGAGGTCAGTTATTTTAAATACTAGACATCTGTTTTGACAGGGAAGCTCTGCCTTTGAAGGTATAGTTAACCCAGTGACTAATACGGAAGGAAAAATGAGACTCTTTTCCGAGGAAGTCATGAAGTCAACCATACAATAGCGTCTGCCGTCTGGGCTTTCACTCTCATCACCCGGATTCCCCTGCATTTCCACAGGGGCACTATAGGGTATGACCCCATCTGAGGGTGGTGGATGAGTAAGGGGACGGGGTGTGCATGCATGTGTTTTTTTTTTCTTTACCATCTTGTTGTTGCTTTTTTTAACCTAAATTGAACACAATCAATAACCAGACTATCATATAATGCAGTGGTTTTCAACCTTTTTGATATCAGGGTACCACTATTTATTCAGCATTTGAGCCACAGACCACCATTTGATGACATTTTAGCCCCACAGACCCCAAAAGTACACATTTCTTTTGCTTTTGTCCACAATTCCAGGCTGGATTTGGGAAACAAAACAGTCAAACATACAGATCAAAATAACCATTAATATTCTACATTCTCTAGTTGTGTAGACATGGGCTGATTCACAAGATGAATATTTTAACTCTGTAACCAAATGGACCCGCAAGGGTCCATTTGGTTTCATTTTTACACTCTCAAGAGTTACATCTTGTTAACCAACTTTTCATCTGGCTAACCAACTTAGCTGGGGACCACCTGGAAACCCTCTCAAGGACCACTGGTGGTCTCCGGACCAAAATATCAGATCTTGATCAGATCTTGTTTACAACAAGGACAAAACAATGTCTATTCTCCCCTCAGTGCCTGCATGAAGGCAGATGTGATGCAGCTGTGAGTGTGACATTGTTGTCATGGACGTTGTGTTGTTCTTATCTCATGGCAAAAACATGCAATTGACAAAACCACAGAACCCACACAAGCTAATGATAAGAGTTGATGAGGAGTGACAGATTGATGACAGATTGCTATAATCTAACCCAACATTTTTATGTGAAATATCCCCCAAGTTGGCTGCAAAAATATCTCATGCCTGCCAAGGGCCACTCGCAAGATCTGTCAACATTTTGTCAAAGGTTTTGGAAAACATCAGTCGAATTCTCTCTCAGATCCGCTGTTTTAGAACTCTAGCTCCAGCACCGCTCTACTGCAGGGGTTTTCAACAGGTGGGGACCACCTGTGGTCCCTGAGAGGATTCCAGGTGGTCCCCAGCTAAATGAAGGACAGTTGGTAACCAAATGGACCCTTATATAGATCTGTAACTTCTGAGATTGCGGGTCCGTTTGGTTTCATTTTACGCTCTCAAGAGTTAAATTATATTTAAACATATGAATTACTTAATTTTCAAGAATCTATACACAATTGGAGAATGTAGAATTATTATTTTGATCAACGTTTTGCCAGTTTATCTCTCCTAAATTGTAGACAAAAACTTGAAAATCCTTGCTTTTGAGTCAGAGGCATTAAACTCAACATCAAATGGTGATCCATGGCTAAAATGCTGTATAAATAGTGGGCTGTGCTATGAACAAGGTTGAAAACCACTGCTCTAGTGATGAAGACTGCCACCTACTGGTACTACAGCGGTGCAGCAGCGCTGCGGCCCTGTCCTGGGGGCAGAACATTCCACATTCTTCTGCTCTGAGTATTACTCACTGCCTTTTCTCCAGAGGTCTGGGACCTGTTCCAGGGAAAACCGCACATCAATGGGGTTTAGGGGAGTGTGTGTGTGTGTGGGGGGTGTGTGTGTGTGGGTGTGGGGGAGGATCTCTGGGTCTGACAGCATTTCTTGAGAAACGCAACTGCTGAGGGTTTCTTAGAAATGCAGCATCTTGTGGAGAAGAGGCCGCTTTGGTGTATTTTAGGGTACTTTAATCCCATGAAATTGGCCGGGTGGGAGGGATGGATGGATGGATGGATGGATGGATGGATCGGTGGGTGGGTTGGAGGGAGGGAGGGATGGATGGGTGGGAGTTACGGATGGGTGGATGGGAGGTTGGGTTTACCACGTTGTCACGAGCACATGAGCATATGACCATGACTCAGCCATTGTCACCATATAAGGAGTTTCCCTGTTTTGTCTTGTCTTGCATCAGCAGCAGTAGTATGCTACAGTAATATGCTTCATCAACAAATACATGAAGCAAGCTAAAAATAGATAAACACTCAGGTCTGGGATTAACCTCCATATTTGTTGCTTATTACCATGTTTTTGTTTTTTTGTTCTTGCTCAGTGTGAGACTTTCTGGATTAAGAGCATCATATATACTGTACCTACATTGTAAA
>CM076975.1:47662589-47672589 GCA_039105355.1 Benthosema pterotum | reverse complement strand
ATTTTTAGGGATAATTCAGCAGACTATATACCTATTTATGTATGCCTTTGTCTGTCTGTCGCGTTGCGCGTGTGCATGCTGTTGTGACAACCAATCAGGTCGGACCAGCCCGTATTGTTTTGCGGCTCGATTTGTTGACTTGATAATAATGACAGACTTATGGGAAACCACCTCTCTTCCCCACAGACAAAAGCTCAGCATAACACTCACACCAGAACCAGATCATGTGATGCCACCACACAGACACACACACACGCACGCACGCCTGCACGCACGCACGCACTACGCACACCACCTTATGCAAGCCAATATAATTTAGACATTCCCTTTTGTTGCTACCTCATGCACCCGTTCACCTCAGAGAGGGCGGGAGGACAGTTTTCTCATGTCCTCATGTGCCCTCATGCTAAGAAACAGGAAGCAGGCAAGGGGAGGAGTTGGGGGGGTGAGTAGGGGCTTGTGTTGTTACAGTAATCACCATTCACCAGTTGCTGTCTACTGTACTACAACTGGGAGGTGAGACTATAACCTGCGGCCTCCATATTTTATTTCTGGGCATGTCATCATCATTATCCAATAATTAAAAAAACAAACATGACGGCGCTGCGTGAGCTTGGATACCTGCTACAGTTTCACTAGTTGGTTTAAGTGCCAGTATAGTGTACCAAAAATATTTCTTACAAATCCACCCGACATGAAATAAGAATAACTTTTAGACGCTTTTCATTTAAAGCGTCTAAAACGGAGGTCCCCACGCTTTTTTTGCCTTCAGAGCTACTTTTAAAATGACCAACTCAACAAGATCTCCACATCAACAATGTGATTATCCCAATACTGGGGACCCTAGAAAGTGGGAGCTTTGAAATAATGGTAATGGTGTTACTTACTGTTATACAGTGGTTAAGCATAATGCAATTGAAAAATAGAGGGGGAGAACTGGAGGGCTTTTCTTGTATATGCTACTACTGATTTTGAAAACAAAAGTATTTGGGGTTTGAGTTCGCAGCTATACAGGATTTTTAGGGAATTGTCAAGTGATTTATCTGCACAGCCTGCATGAGCTACTGGTAGATTACGATCTGCATTTTGGGCACCCCTGATCTAAAAAAAGGGTCTGGTCCTCCACAAAGTTGACGCTTATTTTAAAAAATACATATCCTTGACCTGGGCAGTGGGCACCCATACTACTCAAATGAAGCATTAACATTAATTGTAGCAATCATCATGTCTCCACGCACGGCAGCAGTATGCCGTATGCAAACGTAGAAAGTTGTTAATGAGTGCCTATGTTTGTGTTTTGACTCCTGGCCTCCCCTTCAACTACAAAGCCAAAGTACTGTACTATATTATCATGGGTTTGGTGGTGTGCCCACTAGTGGTTGAGTAATGATACTGCCTGAAGGTCTAATTTCAAAATACATCAAGGGAGTAAGCAGACATGTTTTATTAGCTTGGTGGTTTTAAAAAATGGCAGTGCTTGTGTGAGGTTACATATCTGTGTTTAAATGCTCTTTAGGGCATGAAAGTTACTCTTCCAATGGTTTAACAATATACAATAGGCAATTTGAATTTAGGCATTCACATGCCAGTAAGGTAAACAAAGGTAAATTCATCAAATATTCTATAGTATTCAAATTAATGTTAGCAATTGTGTTGTGTTATGTACAGAACATAATCCAACTCAAATGTAGGAGCTGGTTTACTCATTGAAAAACAACACTAAAGACATATAAATCAATGGCCCCGTTGCTTTGCTTTGCTTTGCTTAATTTGGAAAGGACATTGCATATTAATGGTCTGGACGTTTCATATGAATGCAACATGAAAACACTGGATTCAGTAAATAATTTACATCCACAGTCCCCAACAAAACAGGCAGATGGTAGAATACATTACATTTAGAGGAAACAAAGCATAAAGTCATACTGTAAATACAAGAACAAACGCTCAAAGGTGTAAAGTGCATCTACAGGTATATGATTTCAGCAAGTAACTTGTATATACAGTATATACTTGTGCATTATTGCTGAAAGCGTGCTGATGTGTAGTTGTTGTTGTGCTCTTCCATCTCCAGTCCGTAGTGTACTGCCATGGAGGGCGCATTGGTTTCTACCAGGGTGACATCCGTCTCCTCTCAGACGACATGAAAGCCCTGCGGCCTACCATCTTCCCTGTGGTTCCACGACTGCTCAACCGCATGTATGACAAGGTGGGTGGAGCTGACGCAGGATTTTTACTGAAATCGAATCACTGTACTATTACCGTCGGTTCGATTTCTAACCGGGGCCATGTGTTAACGTTAACGCGTCTTTCCCTTGCTCGGCAACCAGCTTGCTGTCGTTCTAAAGTCTATCTATACAATATACTAGCATACGCCTCATTTTGTTTCATGGTGTCAAGATGAAAATAAATTCCCTGCTCATTTAATAAGCTGACCAAGAGAAAGTCACATGCTATGCTATTCCTTTTGAGTACTATTCAGTTAGTCCATCATCTTCTGGTTGCTGTGCTAGCAATTTTGGGGGGCTTTTTGCTTTTATTCACAGTAGTTTGACAGGAATGTTGGAGAGAGTTTGGCAGGGAATACACACATCATACACACAGGTTCTCTAGATCGAAACTCGAACCCGAAGCACACCGCCAGGCCATGCTAGCTAGTTTTTCCTTCCTAATACTAAATCAGCCATTCCTGGGTATGCAAATTGGCCCCCAAAACATGCCCAGCCCTGTCTCACTAAAGCAAGACAGAAAATGTTAAATCACACAAAATAGTCTAAATGAAGAGGAGGGAGAGAAATGCTGTCGCTGCACTACATGCATATGTACGTGCTTGTACTGTACACAAACCAATTTCTGCCTAATCTATGCATAATTTGCTGTTTTTAAACAAATCAATGCAGCAGCTGAGCAACCATAATAGTAGGACTAATGTGTGTCGTGCTGCAGAATTTACGGAGCAATAAAAGAGGAAACAAAACAGTGGTGAGACTCCTCCTCGGCCATTTGTTTATCACGATCACACCGTCGATCAATGTGACACGAAACTATTCACGGCACTGAATGAAAATAAATCATATGGCCTTTAATTCAGGAGGAAGTGCTCTAATAGGATAGTGGGTAATATCATTCCATGGATGACCAGACTTTTATTGACAAGGCCGATATTTCACAACAAACCCTCCTCCTCAACCCTCCTCCTCCTGTCTGTGGGGCCTGTAGCAGTCTGGGTAGTGGTAGCCATTCATTTATTTGATGTTTCCTCCACAGATCTTCAGCCAAGCTAACAGCCCGTGGAAGCGCTGGCTCCTCAACTTTGCGGCCAAAAGGAAAGGGGCTGAGCTCAGCGCCGGGATCATTCGCAGCGACAGCATGTGGGATAAGATCTTCTTCAGCAAGATACAGGTATACACAAGTACTGTAGTGTACACACATACACACACACACCTTTGTCCTCTACCTCCTGTCCATCTCAATGCGACAACCCCCGGGTCATGTCATTCCATTTGTTCGCTTTGGTAACTAACTTGTAATGATCCCATCGGGAAATGTCTTCCCTGCATTTGATACCTGAGCACTGAGGTTGAAAAGATTAGCACTGAGATGGGATAAAAAATAAAAAAGGAAGTCATGCCTACTATATGCTATATGATGTATATACTGTATATAGGATATGCTAGCTATACAGTATACGGTATCAACGTTGCAGTCACCGAATAGTAACTGCAGGGTTGCCGGTTCGAAGCCGAGCTCCCGCCACTGTCGAAGTGTCCTCGAGCAGGACACTGAACCCTTATTTGCTCCCGATGTGCTGGTTGTGCCTTGCATGGTTTCCACTGCCATAATTGTATGTTTGTGTGTGAATGGGTGAAAGTGATGCACAATCTAATGTAATCTATATACAGTAAATGCACCATTTACCATTCATATAGTATGCTATATACTACATCTGCTATTTTTGCACGCAATGCATTGCTGTATAGCGATGTGATCAGGCTTAACGTGGTTTTGTATATTTTGTGTTTGCAGGCCAGCCTGGGAGGGAGGCTGAGGATGATTGTAACAGGAGCAGCTCCTACTTCGCCCACCGTCCTGGGCTTCCTGCGAGCCGCTCTGGGATGTCAGGTCAGGATGAAATGCCCTGTTGTTGTTGTTGTTGACACACGGCCCCAAACAAGCACACAAACAAACACACAGCATGCAGGCAGGAATCCGTGGAAGTCTACAAGATTGCATGTGTGCACATAAACTATATACTTAAAGCCAAACCTGATCCCAATCTGAATCCTTTCCTAACTGTAGAGTTAAATCTTAAGATCTTTGTTTAACCATTTCACAACTCGGAAAAAAGGTCCTCGCAAAGTCTGACTATTTCTCTAATTCTACTGAGTGTGGGAACATTTGGGCAATACAAGTGGGCCTACACACATATAAGTACATAAAAAAAGAAACCTTGTTCCCTTTGCGGTGAACAAGACGATTCCATGTACAGCACAAGACACCAATTACACAGAGCTGTCACTTTTAGGAAGTCTGAGAAATCTGCCACGACATTCAGCATTTAGTCAGCATAACACCCTTTGGATTTCCTGTCAGAAGACAATCACATGCACACACACACACCCACACATGCATGCACGCACGCACACGCACGCACAAACACACACACACACACACACACACACACACACACACACACACACACACACACACACACACACACACACACACACACACACACACACGGTTGTGCAATGACACTGTTTATGTACATAGTATACTGTATGCATGCAAACGGAACACTGTTTGCTGGCACTGATTTTCCAGTGTGTTTGCAGGTATACGAGGCGTATGGCCAGACAGAATGTACAGCAGGCTGCACTTTCACCACCCCTGGAGACTGTTCCACAGGTGAGACATCATCTGCCCTACTGTAGCACGTGGATGCCTGTAAACACACACCGTTAAAAAGTTATGATGGCTGGTGTAAAGTGTATACTCGACACGTGAGTTTAGCCTCATTTGAATGTTCCTTTGTTGGCCAGTGTTATGATTGTTTGTGGGTCACTAGCCTTTAATGAAGTCTTTAAAGGTAGGGGAAGTGATTTGAAATTCATGGTGTAGTACCAGCCTGGTGCACTAGGGGCCCCCAAAAGTAGCTACACTATGTGAACCTGCTGCTCTCTCCTGATTGGAGGAGAATTGTGGTGACCTGGGGAACTTTTATTAGCTCCTCTGCTAACGTGGGGGAGGGGGAAACTCCATATGTGGTTTCCACACCTTATAATAGAGCATTTTAACAGAAAAAAAATATTTTTTGGGTGATATCTGACAAAAGTGAAATCACTTCCCCTACCTTTAAAGGTAGGGGAAGTGATTTGAAATTCATGGTGTAGTACCAGCCTGGTGCACTAGGGGTCCCCAACAGTAGCTACACTATGTGAACCTGCTGCTCGCTCCTGATTGGAGGAGAATTGTGGTGACCTGGGGAACTTTTATTAGCTCCTCTGCTAACGTGGGGGAGGGGGAAACTCCATATGTGGTTTCCACACCTTATAATAGAGCATTTTAACAGAAAAAATTTATTTTTTGGGTGATATCTGACAAAAGTGAAATCACTTCCCCTACCTTTAAGCGGCAGAAGTAACCCTCGGGCCTAGGTTTCAGAACCACAGCCTCACAGTACTAGTATCTATGGCTTGGTATCCGAGCAAACGTCATACGTTATTAGATAATGTTGTTATTGTTTCAACATTGGACATTTTTAAACTGCTTTGATGCAATGCCTTATTCATGTCAAAATCACACCCTCTGTGACCTCCAACCACGTTTCACTTGCATCCATTGGGTTTTTGGCCCAGTTTCAGGCTAAACGCTCATGAATGTGACCGTGTGATACTGCATTACGTAGTGCAACCCTAGCCGACAAGCATACTGTTGTCTCATACCTACACTATCTGATACAGCATGCACTTCCTGGTCATCAGCTATTTACTTTGTAGACAGAAGCTACTGTGTGTTTTCTAAAGACAAATGCCGGGTATGTTACTGTATTTAGATCGATGCTAGATGGGATAAACCCTAGGTTTGCAGGCCGTTTCCTTTATGGTAGGTCTGTTACAGTAAGACAAACGGCAGGTATGCCAGGTGTGCTGCTGCTTGTAAAAGTTGATAGAAATCCAAGTCCTTGAGCGCCTGCTCTGGTACTACTCTATTAGACTGGAGGTTTGTGGCATGCTCTTGGTAAGTCGCTCTGGTTAAGAGCACATGCTGTGAGACCCTTAAGTCCAATGTTGTGGTCAGCAGGTCAGTCGTTCTGTGTCATGTTTCACAGACATGGTGGGTCATGCTGGACTTGACAGACAGCAGCTGCTTTTGGAGACTCACACACACACACACAAAGGGGAAGAAGGGGACTGTGAGAAAGAAGGACAGGAAATGGTACAGAAAGACAGTGGGAGATCGAGAGTGAGTGAGTGAGTGAGTGAGTGAGTGAGTGAGTGAGTGAGTGAGTGAGTGAGTGAGTGAGTGAGTGAGTGAGTGAGTGAGTGAGTGAGTGAGTGAGTGAGTGAGTGAGTGAGTGAGTGAGTGATTGAATGTGGGGCAGGGGTATAGAGAGGGAACTGAGAAGAGAGAATCCGTGTACGTAGAGCAGGGATGGGCAATTATTTGCCTAAAGGCTGAACCAAAGTCTGTGTTATATTAATTTAATTTCAAGATAAAAGTAAGAGTAAGATCAACCATTTTGACACCAGGGCCCTCGATTTATTCAGTATTTGTGCCAGGGACCACCATTTGATGACATTTTAGCCCCACAGACCCAAAACTAAAGATCTATTTTGTTTTTGTCCACAATACCAGGCTGGATTTCACAAACAAAACAGGCAAACATAGATAAAAAATGACCATTCTTTTACATTCTCTGGCTAATTCAGATAAATATTTTAACTCTTGAGAGTGTAAACATGAAACCAAATGGACCCGCAAGGGTCCATTTGGTTTCATGTTTACGCTCTCAAAGAGTTACATCTGGTTAACCAATTTCCCATATTTAACTGGAACTCTCTCAAGGACCACTGGTGGTCCCCGGGCCGGTCAGAATCAGCCAAAGGGCCACATATTTGGCCCCCGGGCCGCATAATGCCCAGGTGTGTGACGTAGAGGGCGTGTGAGTTAAAGAAACAGGTCAGTTAGGGATACGAGAGGGAAAGAAAGAAGAAGTTGTGTTTGGCAACATCTTGCTTACTTATAATTAAATCGCTATCAAAACAAACAGGCACGGCACGGCTGTGTTTTGGTCTGCTGGCATGAATACGCAGCGAATGGGATTCCTCTAAAGTTCCTCAAAATGTTTCAGCTGTACCATGTGATTCACCACTTAAACCTTATTATTATTATTATTTGAAGAAAGCTGAAGTGCAAGCTTATATCTAACAATTCATCTTTTCCCATGAGGGTCTTACTCTTAATCTTCAATTGAATTTACAGTTTTATCACCCCGGGGTGTGCATGTCAGTGCGTGTCCTCTGTTTACTTGCAATGCAGTTTGGCTCGGCTGTCATAGTGATAAAATTAGTTTCAAGTCATCCGCCCACCCCTTCGGTTTCTAGTGTCATAGAACCGCTGTGTGATTTCTATTACAGTCACTTTTATTGCACGTCTGTAGATGAAACAGCCCTGAGCAAAGTACAGTACTACCAACGCTTGACCCAGTCCCACATACACAACGATCGTTGTTTGTTTATTCCAGTTTACACCCACCTGTCTGTCTGTCTGTCTGTCTGGCTGGCTGGCTGTCTGTCTGTCTGTCTGTCTGTCTGTCTGGCTGTCTGGCTGGCTGGCTGGCTGGCTTGCTGTTTGCCAGCTGATGTGATAATTAAACCATTAACATTTCAGGCCGACCAATACCAGAGATTTCTGGGTCAGATGGCGATCTTGAGTTTGGAGATTAGTCCTACACCAGTGATTAACGACAATTGTGCAGAACAGTTGATTTAACATGTTAGCAAACCAGTATATTTTACACAGTCTGTCGGACTCCTTGAATGAACGAAGGAACGGATTGAGTGGTATTACACTTTTAAGGGAAAAACGGTTCAGACAGACAGACCGGCAGGCAGACCTGTGGCCAACAGACAACAGCCGTCAAACAACAATATTGTTGTACCAGTTGCTCATAATATGTTGGCTAACATCTCCCCCTACTGTTGTGTATTATATTCTTCCTTCTTGTTGGTGTCAACTTCCAAATGATGTCACAAAAGGCATTGTCAAAAAACCTGTACCCTTCACTCCACATGTCAGATGGGTATTGTAACATGATCCACTGTGGAGCATTCTTCAATGGCAACATAAAATTATGTTGAAGAATGTTTCCTGATTCACTCAGTAAGGATAATCTGTTGTTCTCTGTGTGTAGGTCACGTCGGGGCACCACTCCCCTGTAACCTCATAAAGTTGGTGGATGTAGCTGAGAAGAACTACTTCGCTTCCAAGGGAGAGGGAGAGGTGAGTGTGATCTGAATAAGTGCACAGCAGTGGGTGTTCAACACTTTGAATTCTACGCTGTATTGATGTTGCTACTGTGTTAATCAAGCAGATTTTTTTTTTATCAAATAATGATTATTTTGCATGCTCTATTTGTGTAGACTATATATAAATGAAGTAGTAATATATATATATATATATATATGGAGTTTCCCCCTCCCCCACGTTAGCAGAGGAGCTAATAAAAGTTCCCCAGGTGGAGGGTGAATTCTCCTCCAATCAGGGTCGAGCAGCAGGTTCACATAGTGTAGCTACTCTTGGCCGCCCCTAGTGCACCAGGCTGGTAATACACGAAGAATTTCAAATCACTTACCCTACCTTTAATTTGTTTTAATTTTACTCTCTCAACAGTTAAAGCTGTAAGGGCTCAATTGATACCCAAGTCTCAATCATTTAGTTGGGGACCGCCTGGAACGTCCAGGTTCCACTGGTCGACCTCCATTGGTGTACAGTGTACATGTTTACATTTGATTTAGTTTGTTTATTGTAGATCATATGGACATACAGTATGCAGACCTGAGACCTCAGACCAGTGGCCAGCACTTTGCTGACGTTATTCCTCTCTCTCTCTTTCTGTCGTGTCATGTCGTGTCTGTCCACCTCCTGACCAACCAACCAATCAGGTATGTGTGAAAGGACCAAATGTCTTCAAGGGCTACCTCAAAGACCCGGAACGCACGGCCGAGGCGCTGGACTCCGATGGCTGGCTCCACACTGGAGATATTGGGAAATGGTTACCGGTAAGCATCGCCACCTCACTCTCCACAGTACTGTAGAACTGCACACTGACGAGTGGCAACATGCCCATTGAACACACCATGGCCTACCTGTGCATGAGCAGAGCGAGCGAGCAGAGGGTATGTAATGCAGGGCTTGACACTAACACTTGCCCGCTTGCCCGGGGCAAGTAAAAAAAATGGTGGGGCAAGTGAAGAATGCTACCTGGTTGCCCGATCGGGCAAGTGTGCAACTTAGTGCACTATAACACAACACCAGATAAATTTGTCTTGAAGGCAGTCATTGCACTCTACCTCTGTGTCTTTCCCTGCTTTCTATAGAAAAGCAGGGAATAGCTATAGCTATTCCCTGCTTTTCTGTGTGTCCTGTTGTCGATAGCTATAGCTATCCACAATTCCAGGCTGGATTTGGGAAACAAAACGGGCAAATTAACACATCAAAATGACCATTAATCTTCTACAGTGTAGACCTGGGCTAATTAAGATGATGAATTTTAACTCTTGAGAGCGTAAAAATGAAACCAAATGGACCCGCAAGGGTCCATTTGGTTTCATTTTTACGTTCTCAAGAGTTATATCTGGTTAACTAACTTAACTGGGGACCACCTGGAACCTGGGGGGCAAGTGACCATGACCTGAGGGCAAGTAGAACCTGACTTGCACTTGCCCGATGGGCAAGTACCTCGGAGACCTTAGTGTCAACCCCTGTAATGCAAACC
>CM076975.1:47607589-47657589 GCA_039105355.1 Benthosema pterotum | reverse complement strand
CCAAGAGGCCCGAGTTGAAGGAGTTCTTCAAGGACAAGATCGAGGACCTCTACGGCAGCATCTCCATGTGAAGAAGAAGACGCGTTGGATACTAAGATCCTCTCTTTGTCCGTTAAACCTTAATGCGACCCATTAACTTAATGCGATGAAGAAAGCGCATCTTAGCATTTGTTTTTTTTTGCTTTTTGAGAGCAGGGCGAGCCTGGCCTGCCCCATGCCCCCCACGCCCCCCCACACCTGGAATCCACCCAAACAAACGAATGCCCTGACCCCAGCAGCAGCAACCTGTTGACACTTTTACGTTACGAAATCCATGCATCATTCCACCTCCCTTCTTTTATGCCCGTCCATCAGTTTGAACCCTTCCAAAAGAAAAAAGAAAATACAAATTGAAAACCTGCTGTCCTGCATACAACAGCGAGTTGTGACGTCCTCGTCTCTCTGTCTGTCTGTACTGTAGCTCAGGGGAGATGTTGTGTATACATGTGTAACAACGCTGACACCTGCTGGACATACTGGACGTAACAGCCCAACGGACAACCAGTAAACCCGATCCAAGCTGCTGCTGACAGTGGGTGCCAGGCAGGCGCGCATGGACTGACAAATCTCCCTAGCTTTGCTGATCACCCACCGAAAGAGCGGGCATTGAACTTGTGTCAAACTCAAACGTCGACAATGGACCAAAAAACAGGCGATCCCTCATTGTCCGAGGGTCCGATTTTGCCGTAAAAGTCGGGAGAATACAAAGAATAGCGCTCCTCTCCGCCTCGCCCACTCGCCAACGTGGGGCCCACAGACCTCCATCCTGGGCAAAGCAAAAAAAAAGAGAGAATTGAGCTACAACCAAATTGCAACTCTTTTTCATAAATGTATTAATTTAGTCAGATTCGTCTCCACATGGCTGTGATGGTCAGTTAGCCTGCATGCTTTTTCCAAAGGCTCAGCCTGTTGTACTGATCATAAAAGTTTAGCACAATCCACTGTCGACGCAATCATTACTTTTTTTTTCAGCTCTCTCCCCCTCCGTCTGTCCGTCCATCTTTGCACTTAGAGTTTGTCAGGTAAAAGAAAACTTAAACGAAATAATGCAAATCCAGGTCTCAGGGCAATGCATGCGGTCTGCCCTGCATTGCTGGGGCCCCTTTTACCACGACGAGACTTGAAGAAGACTTGGAGAATATCTTTAGTGGGCATTAAAGAGCAGGTCGTATTAAAGCCGTCCACAGCCACTGCTGCTAGTGCAAGGCTTTGTAATGTAGTCAAGGCCTACAAGCTTCGTTCACTGAAGGAAGATATAGAACAACCATGGACCCAGATATATTAAAAAAATACCCCCCTCCCAGAGTTTACACATAGAATGAGTAATGTATAGGCTTTTTAAGTTGATTACTGTCCCAAAGCATAAACAAATGTGGATGTACATAAATGAGGACGCCTAGATGTAAGCATATTTATTAAAGCAACGGTTTGACTGGATTTTTTTTTCTTCCTTTTTTTTGCGTGTAGTGAGATGGATTGTACTATTTATTTATCTATTCTGCTGTAAAATGGAATCAGAACCATATCCTTGTAATGACAAAGTGCAGCAATAGGGATGAGGGAGGTTGGGGAATGGGGAAGAGGGAACTGAAATAAAACAAAGAAATATTCTGGAATGATTTTAAATCTGTGTGTTGCTTCTTTTTAAAATGATGATGTGTTCCTTTGGCCGTATGTCAAATCGTGGAAGAATGTAGGGCGGTACTCATAGATGATTCAGTTGATTTGGTCTTATTTGTCATATCATTTGTTTTGTCATGACCCCTGAATGTCATATCACCTGTTTGAAGTCCATATGAAGTAGGTTGGCTATAGCCTGGGCAACATTCCATCTCGGGTTCATGATCCGGTCCGGAGCGGATGGCAACTCTCAACTTGTTGTAGTCAATGGTTTGTAGTCATCTGGCAGGAAACAACAAAGCATGAATCGCTATGGGTGCCTCTACACCTTGATTGTGCAATGCCTGTGTTTTTGGCACGGCAGAGCTGTGACGACACATCCTGCCTTTTTGAATGGGTTCCAATGGGCACTTCCGGCTGGTTCTGGTCCGCATTTTTGGCCGTGGGCAGCTTGTAGGAAAAGCCTGCCTGCCTTGCCGAAAACATGTGCAGTGCACAAGCAAGGTCTGTAGAGGGTCTACTAGTCTGATTTTAGACTATTAGGCAAATTTTGCGGAAAACAGATGTGACGCATCTCCTTACTTGGTGCAACCGCCAAAACTAGTACGGTACTACTCACTCGAAGCAAAGCGGCGTGTCGGTTGTTTCAATTGCTTGCTGGTGCATCATGCATTGTTGTCAATAGAGATAGAGATCCCGCCTGCCACTCTCGTGACGTTGCCCTTGCTCCAGAAATGGATTCCCCATTCATTTCCCTCATAGACTTTTTGTAAAAGAAGAGACTATGCGGTGGACAAAGCCAACTCGGGTTGTGACAGATCATGACAACACATAATGTTTTCAAAAAAGCAGGATGTGACGTCACAGCTCTGCCGAAAATACAGGCAGTGTACAAGCAAGGTGTAGAGGAGCCACCTCGTCCAGCGTGCCCAAAGCCAAAACTGCATTTTCACCCCTGTGGTTCACTAAGAATAGAGAGGTAGTAATTAAATGGTCAGTATACTCTATAGCAGGGAGGATTATCATAGACACAAAAAGTGATATTTGAATTAATTGAATTCACTCAATATACCTTTACATTTTAGTGTCAGCTGTCAGGCCTCTTTTCCACTAGTTGGGAACAGGTTCAATTCTTTTTGGTTCCCAACTATATAGTGTATGTGCCAAACCAACTGTATTAAATTATTTTCTCCAAGAAGCTTCCCCAGGTGACTACATACACAAAGACAATGATTTAGTCTATTACAAATAGACAAAAATAAATAAATATGCACAATAGGAATTATATATGCAAAATGTGTAAAAAGTTACTTCAGTGGAAGGGATATCACTTATTGAATATAGGTATATATATTAGCGTAATTAATTTTCCAATGTTTAATGCCTGGCTTAAAAAACTGATAGTGGGTCTCAGTGGACCAATACCAGCATGGTCTGTGACCTGACACTGTTGTGTTCGGTACTGTTGGACATTGAACACTAGATGGAGGTATCTCACCTCAGAATGTGCACTTGTGAGACTCGATATAAGGAAGTAGCTACCTAACTACTACCTGTACCTGGCTGTAAGGTCGTTGAATTGTTTGGAAGTAAAGTTTAGTAAAGTTCATCATGTTCACGCACGGTGACGCAGCAGCTACAGTCAAGTTGCCAGAGTTTTGGCAACATGATCCGGCCCCGTGGTTTCAGCACATCGAGGCGCAGTTTCACCTCGGCGGGATCACGACCGATGACACCAAATACTACCACGTCGTCGCGGCGTTGGACGCCTCCACCACCCGCCGGGTGATGGGGTTACTCGGGGAGCCACCAGCACACTGTAAATACGAGGCGCTCAAAGCACAGCTGCTGCGCCTGTTCCAGCTGTCCGACGCAGAGCGCGCAGATCGCTTGTTGTCCCTCAGCGGGCTGGGCGACAGAAAGCCCACAGAACTAATGGAGCACATGCTAACGCTACTCGGTTCAGGTGATGCTGCGTTTATCTTTGTCCACCTTTTCCTGCGTCAACTCCCCACTCCGGTGCGCTGGGCACTGGCCAGCTCGCCCCTAATGCGCACCAAGGATTACCGCGGACTGGCTGAAGAAGCGGACCGAATACTGCTGGCTTCCCGCCAATACACCACCAGCACAACCGTGGCTGCTGCTGCTGCTGTGTCTGATCCCCGTGATTGGCAGCGGCATTCTGATGGAGAACCATGTTGTTGTCGTCATCGCCGTATTGGCGCCAAGGCGAGGCATTGCGCGCATTCGTGCTGTTTTGGGAACCAGGGAAACGAGATGCTCTTTATTGAGGATGGGAGTGAGGGCACGTCTTCTGGCGCCCAGAGGAGCATCCTGCCTGCGTCTGCCGTGGACGCCTTGGGAAGTGGACCTCCACTTGATACGGCTAATAATGGTAGTTCCATCCACACATTTTGTACCAGGTAGGCTATGACAATGTCACTGTGGGTGGCTATAGGATACTTAGTACAGTAGTTGTTGTATTTGGGATTTAACTCTGTACAGGTTTAATGCACTTGACAATTTCATGAGTAGGCCTACAGTGTGTGTTTGCTGCAATTTGTACCCCCTCCCCTTTAAATGATTGAGATTAATCTAATGATTGAGATTAATCTAGAGTTGCAATAATTTTCATCTGTGATCAAAGAATCCTGTAGGATCAATAGAAAAGGAACAGATATCTGTACCCAGGCATCACCTTGTGACACGCTCCATAACATACCAGTATGTCCCGTACCTCATCACACCCTGTACACTCAAGACACTGCCCCCAAAGCACTCCTTAGATCTCCATATAAGCTGCAATATGGAGCAATGCTGTATACTTCGAGCTCTAGACAGCATTGCATTGTAGACAGCACAGGGCTAGGTCATGTACAAATGTCCGATCTCTGATTATTTACATATAGTCATCTGCCGATACCAATTCTGACAGATACAGAGGACCATAATGGAAGCAAGTCTAGTCCCTATGCCTAGGAGGTGGTTGGGCAAAAAAGCCCTTTAATAAAGTATTAAATCCATCAATGCAAAGCCTATATTATTTTCCAAGTATCTGTTTTCACCTGAATGACTACTGAATGAGATGAGCAGCACACAAATAAACAGCACCGGTTGTCAAAGAAAATAATTTGGTTTCCTGTGAATGAACGTAGAATACAGCTGTTAACCACTTCACTGAATGTTTGCCTTCAGAGACTAGTGATGAAGAATAATTGAAATTATGAGTGTTGTACCATAATTTCTGGACTATAAGCCGCACCTGAATATAAGCCGCACCAGCTAAATTTGGGGCAAAATACAGATTTTTCCTTGTATACTGTAAGCTGCACCTTACTATAAGCCACACCAGACAACGAGCTTCATGTTAGAGGAGTGGTTTTCAACCTTATTGATACCAACATCTTCACCCCACAGACCCCAAAACTAAAGATTTCTTTTGGTTTTGTTCACAATCCCAGGATGGATTTTTACAAAAGAGGCAAAACATCAAATTGAGATCAAAATGAACATGTCTTATGACTTATTCATTTAGTGGAGCTAATTTAGATGGTGAATAGATTCATAACTCTTGAGAGTGTAAACATGAAACCAAATGGACCCGCAACGGTCCATTTGGTTTCATTTTTACGCTCTCTAAGAGTTACATCTGGTTAACCAACTTTCCATCATTTAGTCTGGGGACCACCTGGAACCCTATGGGACCACCTGTTGAAAACCCTTGTTATCTATAAAAATCCATAGATTGGCCGCACCGTTGTATAAGCCGCAGGGTCAAAAGCATGTAAAAAAAGTAGCCGCTTATAGTTCGGAAATTACGCTAAGTCTTATAATGTACTTCTGCTCCATACCCTTCCCTTCCAGCAGGAACCATTCCCTCACCACGTCTTCCCCAGAGATCACGTCTCTCTCCTGGGGTCACATGAAGGTGAAGGGATGTTCCTCCAGCTACAAGGACTGCAAGGTGTGGCCTGGAGGCAGCCGTGCATGGGACTGGACAGAGACGGGGACTGACGTGAGTCAACCCACCGTGCAGGGCGTACAACCAGCGCTATTCCTAAATTAACCATGGACTGATCGAGGCATGCACAGTGCACACAACCCAAATTTCAAACATAGTTCAAATAAAAGTGCTTATTTAAAATGATTTGAAACATTATTACTGCTACTAACTACAACTGTGGCACCACTAAACCAACACCATTTCATCATTCAAAACAGAAAGCTCTCTGAGTCAGACCTTTAGCTTTATGCATGCTGCGTGTCTGTTGCAAATTCAACAACTGATGTTACAAGTATTATTGATGCATACTTGCCTATAAGTCCTGTAGGCTACAAGATATAAATCTTGTAAAGAATTTAAATGAAAATGGATTGGGGGCTGCTCCATTGCCCGTGGCGTGAAGTGGAAGGACAAATGGATTGTTGTTTCAATGTGTTAACTCTTCTGCTGCAGCACTGTCCAGGAGTACAACCAGCTGATCTAGAGGAGGTTCTGAAGAAGGGCGTCCGTCTGTTAGTCATCGGCACGGGCACCTGTGAAAGACTACAGGTAGGCCTATCTTCTAATGTAAATGGTAATATCTAAATGCGTTTATATTTTTACAATAATGTTATTTTTAAAGGTATAGTCCACATTTCACAGTGGATGGAAGTGCAACAGGCCAACAGTACGTACACGGCCCCACCCCCACTCGATCCTGATTGGAGGAAGGCCCCTCTCATCCTGATTGGATGAAAGGCTTTTCTCCTAAAGCCCTAAACTGAAACTATAGGGCTTTATGACCCCAGGGGCTCACTGGGGACAGGGAGGAACTACTTATATACAGTATATGGTCACCACACTCAACACAGTAAGGAGAATTAGCCAGTATTTGATTCATTACAGTATTTGAATTAAGTGAAGTCATTTACTATACCTTTTGAGAAAAGTGAAAAAGATCAATGCTTCCACCTCGATTGGAATCGCTAATGTTGAATTAATACAATCTCTATTGCAGGATTTAGTTGACTCAATGAAATAAAATGGTGATTGTAGTCAGTGCGGGGGAGACGACCTGTCACAGACAGATTTGGGAGATCAGTAGCTTTGTTGTTGCAAGGAAAGTTGCACAAAAGTTCAGAGAGTGCTCCGATGCACTCTTTGGAGAGGATTGCTTAAATACTGTTAAATACTGAGCATGCAACCTCGGTCCCACACACACACACACACACACACACTCACACACACACACACACACACACACACACACACACACACACACACACACACACACACACACACACACACACACACACACACACACACACACACACAGTTACTAAGACTCACCGCCCTCCACTTTCTAAACCCCTTTCCAGTGGTTTTGTGATGTCCACAGAAACACCTACTTTAATGCAACAAAAGTCATTATCACCACTTAACTGTGCGCCTTGCTTTGCTACAACTGGCTCCCCTTTTCCCATGATCAAGTATCATCACAGCTACATAAAATCAATACTTCTTCAAAATACTTACATTCGTTGTATTATATTAAATCACATTAACCACAGTGTACATCAGGGGAGCCCAACCAGTAGATCGGGATCTACCGGTAGATCTCGGCCTGATCACAAGTAGATCTCGGAAGACGTGGGCGGAGGGGGAAGAAAAAAAATGGGGTGGAAAAGAAAAAAGCGATTTTCGTGTGTGTGTGTGTGTGTGTGTGTGTGTGTGTGTGTGTGTGTGTGTGTGTGTGTGTGTGTGTGTGTGTGTGTGTGTGTGTGTGTGTGTGTGTGTGTGTGTGTGTGTGTGTGTGTGTGTGTGTCTGTCTACAAAGCGGCTCATTTGTAAGATTGTTGTCTGCTGTCTGTGAATTATCCCAACAGTATTGTTCTGCAACTTATAATGGACTATTCTAGACTGTTCTTATTATGATTGCATTTGCAATGGCAGTGTTTGTCCAAGTCTGTTGTACTTATGTTGTACTGTTGTAGGCTTTCTTATGACAAGTCTGTTGTACTTTATGCTTATATGGACATAAAGTAAAGTGGTAAAACAAAGTAGTATTGTGTTGTTGTGAAGTTACTGTAGGCTGGCAACGATGCATGTGGTTTTAAATGTTGATATTGGACTGGTAGATCCCGGAGGGGTTGGCTGCTGAAGAGTAGATCTTGGGTCAAAAAAGGTTGGGCACCCACGAACCACAGTGTACATTGTACTCTCTGGTTAATGTGACATAATTTGTTTTTCATATATTCACAAGGCGTAAGGTCCTAGTAATATGAAAATGTTGAAATGGGTGAAATTCCTCTTGACCAAAACTATGACCCTAAAGACTATTCAAAATAAAGCTATAACTATTGTGCAATTCACCAAACAACTTGTTTCCGGAAGTTTAAAAGGTATTCTCCTGCGGTGGGAAACATCTCAGCTTTTGTGTAAAATACACTTTTTAGGACACAAAATAAACTCCACCTGATGGATTGGTAAGTATTGTTTTAAGCAACACACAGAAGAAAGGCCTGTCCAGTAGCACTGAGAAACAAAGTCAAAACCCTCCAAAATGCAGTTAGATGCTTTCCTCCTGACATAAATATTGTAATTATGAACACAAACACTTCATCACTGTCTACTAGATGTATTATAGTGTTAAAACAACCAGTAAAACACACTATAAACAACTGTACTTTTTATTAAGTGTTTTTATTGACAGAATGTATAAATACAGTACATTACAGAGTCAACAAACACTTGTCTTGTTAATGTAACATTACCACAAACACTGTTATCCATAGAATGTACTGGTACAGTTACGGTGTTGTAACTGAACGCAGTGAGCGCCATATACTATGGAAGCCAGGCAAAAATGTCTGTGAGTGAGTGAGTTACACACTCCGTATTATATTTGGGCATGACCAATATGTAGTGTATATATGGGAAGTGAACTGTGTCCTACTGGTGGTAGTAACACTTACATAGCATAGAGCAGAAAACCACTGAACGTATTCTGGTTGTTATTGTCATCATAGAGTGTGAAGGCAGGGAAACCCATGTAAACTGTATCTCCCTGCTCCAGCTCCAAGATCATTCCATTAGACAAATATGCAATATGTCCATGATTATTGTATCCACCGTTAGACATGAGTCGCTGACTATTTTTAAACATCTCGATGACCCCACGCTTTGATTTCTCCTGGTGAGCTGCAGTAAATCTAAACTCATAAAGACCTTTCAGTTTTGATGTGAAGATACCTGGAGAGGGAGGGAGAGAGAGAGATTAAACATCTCATCTCTCATGACTAGGACAACATATTTATTCATTTATTTATTTATTCCAACCAAGGTTCATGTTATAGGTTGTTTTTAGACAAAGTAAAAGATGATGCAACAGGGCTGCAGTTGGACTGTTACTGTTCCCCCCCAAATAACCCAAATGACTGAATGCTCCTTTATATAGTAAACTAAAACTAATGTATTCTATGCAGTGAATTACCATAATGAATCATAACCAACCTGTAGAGGGATCGTAGCCATTGCCAACATTGGTGAAGACCTTCTGGTATTTCAGAGGGGTGGCAGGACGGAATGTTCCAACACCCAACCCAACAGAGAAGGCTACCTTTGGTGTGTCTGTCAAGTGTCAACACAGAGACATTATCACATTGTTGATGAGTATTAATAAAACATGTATTATATAACGCTACTATTATTTTAATAATGGCACAATACACAATATATTGTATATTATTCCTATTAATAACAGGATATTATTAAGGCCTACAGTTATTTTCAATAATACGCAAATCAATTGTTGAAATATAAGACAAGTTTTTTGCCACTAAAAATAGTCATTGAGATATTATTACACATCCGCTCTGATAGATGGCTCACTCATGCTACACTGAAACAACACCCAAGTGTTGTAAAATGTAAATTACTCTGAATTGAAGCCTGTGAGTTGTGTGGTTCCTCAAGGATGTTTGTTAGGTCCACTTTTATTGAGAGAAGTTTTGGCTGCAATCAGTTATAATTTAAACCAGTGGTTCATTATCTGTCAAGGATCCCCATTTGAAAAAAAAAAAAAACGTGTACACTGTATTGTAATATGAAGTGATATGACAATAATTGTATTTTAAATGACTATAACAACATTTTGCAACAAAAATAATAACTGGATTTTGTCTTCCATAAATGAGTCTTGGGAAATGGGGGTCATTTTATGATCAGTTGTCTTATATTCGGGAGAATACAGTCTTTAATGTCTTGTCTTGCAGTGCAGCTGATTTACTGTACATCCAACTATCAACTTATTAAATACATGTACTCACTACTCAGACCATTATAGTACAATGTATAATAAATATACTCACTCCTCAGACCATTATAACATAATGTATAATAAATGTACTCACTCCTCAGACCATTATAACATAATGTATAATAAAATGTACTCACTCCTCAGATCATTATTACATAATGTATAATAATAAATGTACTCACTCCTCAGACCATTATAACATATTGTATAATAAATGTACTCACTCCCCAGATGGGGCAGTTGATTCTCAATACCATCCAGGTGTGTTTCTACCGTGGACAGCTGAGCAGCTTGAGCTGAAATCAATACAAGAATTCAATTACTGATGTCCGTCATTACATGGTCATTATCATTGCATGTAGTTTAATGCTTGTAGGATGAATACATTAAATGACATCAACACACAGTTTGTTCTCTGAGCTCATCTGAATTAATGGACACTCAGAGGACCAATCAGACAAGAGGAAACCATACATTACCTTCAGTTTCTTTCTCCAAGTCTGCAACCTGGACCTCAGTGGTCTCAAGTCTTGTCTCTGTGGTGTTCAGCCTGGTCTGGAGCTCTGCAACTTGGGACTGACTCTCACTCAGTTTGGCAGCCATTACTGAAAACAATATAACAGAGAAATACATTTATGTTGACTCATCCTGTGCCACTGAACAATATAGGGTGCCACAGTCTGAAAGAACTTCCCTTTTAACAAGACGTTTATATAGACTAGTTAGATTAGCGTGCTTTAAATGAACATTAACCGGAATGGATTCTTTCTTTGTATTCATATTAATATCTTAGTCATTTAAAATATTTCATTTCATTCTTGATGAATCACATTTAACCTGGCTCTACCAGATTGTGGCAGCAGTGAGTTCCTCTGGTCTCTCTGAGACAGAGATGAACTCTGACCATGGAGACCATCCTTACCTCTCACTAAGCTCCATGTAGACCATCCTTACCTCTCACTAAGCTCCATGTAGACCAGGCGTGCCCAACCTTTTTTGACCCAAAATCTACTTTTCAGCAGCCAACCCCTCCGGGATCTACCAGTCCAATATCAACATTTCAAACCACACGCATCGTTGCCAGCCTGCAGTAACTTCACAACAACACAACACTACTTTGTTTTACCACTTTACTTTATGTCTATATAAGCATAAAGTCCAACAGACTTGTTATAAGTAGGCCTACAACAGTACAACATAAGTACAACAGACTTGGACAAACACTGCCATTGCAAATGCAATCACAATAAGAACAGTCCAGAATAGTCCATTATAAGTTGCAGAACAGTCCATTACACGTTGCAGAACAATACTGTTGGCATAATTCACAGACAGCAGACAACAATCCTCCAAATGAGCCGCTTTGTAGACAGACAGGCACGCAAACACACACGCAGACACACACACACACACACACACACACACGAAAATCGCTATTTTTTTTTTGCTTTTCCACCCCATTTTTTTTCTTTCCCCCCCACATCTTCCGAGATCTACTCGTGATCAGGCCGAGATCAGGCCGGTAGATCTACTACTGGTTGGGCTCCCCTGATGTAGACCATCCTTACCTCTCACTAAGCTCCATGTAGACCATCCTTACCTCTCACTAAGCTCCATGTAGACCATCCTTACCTCTCACTAAGCTCCATGTAGACCATCCTTACCTCTCACTAAGCTCCATGTAGACCATCCTTACCTCTCACTAAGCTCCATGTAGACCATCCTTACCTCTCACTAAGCTCCATGTAGACCATCCTTACCTCTCACTAAGCTCCATGTAGACCATCCTTACCTCTCACTAAGCTCCATGTAGACCATCCTTACCTCTCACGGTGGATTCCAGACGTAGCACCATGTCTCTTTGCTCCTTGGCTTCTGCCTCACTGGCTGACACCCTGTAGGTAGGGAAAGTTAAAGACAGATGAATAATATGCTCACAACTGACTACCTTTCTCCACAAATGACTTCATAAAGTTATCTTTAAAACTATTTTACACCAGCAAACAACATGCTACCAACAGGCAGGTGGGCCGAATAGTAGACATAGCATTGGTCTGACTGACTGTGAGAGTATGTTAATAGACTAGATTAAGGTTGGTGAGGTACATAGGCTGGATTAAAGTTGGTGAGGTACATTGATAGACTGGATTAAGGTTGGTGTGGTAGATTAATAGGAGATCCTGGATTAAGGTTGGTGAGGTACATGAATAGGCTGGACTAAGGTTGGTGAGGCAAATTAATAGAATGGATTAAGGTTGGTGAGGTACATTTTTAGGCTGGATTAAATAACCAAAAATAAATAGCCAACAGATCCAATCCATTTTAGCTTGGTGTGCTGCCTTACAAGTCATTCATTGACTCATATCGGACAATAGAAAACAGCTCCGCTATCATTATTTATAAGAAGTAATGGCAAAGACATTCGGCAGGCTTTAAACAGGATCTCAGCAATGAATAGTAAATAGAAACCGTTCTCCCAATTTCCACCTTTTGGTTGCCTGGTCGGCATTTGTGAGGAAAACTTGCAGGCCGCATTAACATTTAAAGTGGGGGTGCCGTGATTTTTGTATTTTTTTCCAATTTTGTACATGTTTAAGAGGTGGCAGTATGTAAATAGACCCCTTGGTGTGTTTTTTATGTGCAATGATGTCTTCCCTTTGTATTTAGGGTTTCATCCTGGGGGCTGAACGTTTCCAGTCAAACATGCCAATGAAAAAAACTTCACTATAGTGACATCACGTGTTCAGCCCCTCCCCTAACTCCTCCCCCTTTATCATGCAACTAAAGCTGTGGGTGTGGCTTCAGTTCAGGTGGATCTCCACCCATCACCACCCACCAGGCAAACCAGGCATACTTAATGAACTGGTAGGGTGGAATCATAAAAATGACAGTTTAACAAACACTGTACACTTTTGGGGAAAAAAATCTTACTTTTCATATAACATTAATACCTGATGATCATGTTTTAGGGTAGAAAAAAATCACGGCACTCCATCTTTAACTTTCATATTAAAGGGGATTTCCACAGGTTTTCAACTTTTTACTGTCATTAATATACCTTTACTATGGAGCAAATGGCCCTCTGGATGGTAGTTTGAGACCCCTGATCTACTGAATATGACAAACTGCCATGTTGAGCCTATTATACAGTGTAAAGTGCATTGTGGTGTGCTGCCTCCTCCACATAGTAGTAATAGTCAGTAGATCCTGCCAGATGTCAATTCCTGGAGTTTATTACTTATTAAAATAAATCGCTTTAAAAATTTGTAAACAAATACATATTTAGGACCATATTTGAATGCGCCACCCCCTGTCAAAAACAGCTAAAATCCCTAAAACCAAAGAAAGCAGCAATAATGTGAAACTAAACATACTACTGAATAAATAACTATACTAACTACTGTAGCCCAGGTCTAGGGGTGGACTGACAGTCTGGCATACAGGGCATTTTCCCGGTGGGCCGACCCCCCCCGGGGGCCGTTAATGTCGTGTTTTAATTTTAAAAAAAAAATCTGCACAAAACCGGCCCACGAATCAATGCTGGCGGCCCTCTGTCCTCTTCAAATGAGACTGCCTATTGCAGGGTTTTTATAGTTAACTAAAACTAACTAACTAATTTTAGTTAGCCCGAGCCCCAGAGCCCCTTATGTCTTAAATTCTCATGGGGGCTCAGGCCCCGGAGCCCCCACAAAGATTCAGAGGGCCGCTCTGAGACAAAATTGCCCGGTACGTTTTGAGCTCCCAGTCCACCCCTGACTGTAGCACAGGTCTAGGGGTGTTTTCCTGATTCTGAATCCATTCCCATTCATCACAGAAGTGATGGGGTCGTCCAATTTTGAAAAAAGGGCGTATTGAGCCCAATTAAGGAGTGTCAAACAATGTCAAGCATTCCTCACAATGGATATGATCATAGAAAACCCTGCACCCTGCAATTTGGCACATATGCTACTTACAACAGCAATGACATTTGGATAAATTTGACCATAAAATAATCTCTAACTGCCGTACCTGTCCTCTGCATTGCTGAGTTGGACGCGTTGTTGCACCACGGTGTCCCTGAGCTTGATCAGCTCGGTCCAGACAAGGTTTAGCTCAGCCCAGAGGTCAGGTTGTTGTAGAGGGGCAGCAGCTGGTTCAGCCTGAGCCTCATGGTCAGCCTCAGACAGACAGTAGAGTATCAGCAGAACAGCTACGTAGAGCTTCATTCTGGAACAGAGTGATCGCGTCGGCGTCTAGCAGCCTCTTTTTATGTCCCCAAACACAACATGTACTTGATGAACCAGCGGTGGGTGTGTTCGTTCCCAGAAACTGGAGGCAAGGAGAGTGCCTGAGAAACTGTAGTCGTGTAATCAGCTGTTGTTGTTCAAATACATGTAGTACAGGTTGGTTTTCTGCTGAGCATGCTGTCACCCCAAAGCCAGAGATGGGAAAAGTACTCATATTATGTACTTAAGGAGAAGTACAATTAACTTTTGTAAAAAAAAAAAAAAAAAAAAAAAAAAAAAAAACTGCCTTGGTAAAAGTACTAGTTCAATTAACTACTCAAGTAAAAGTAAGTACAGGCATTTAAGTAAAAGTAAAAATGTATATTACCCAATGTTTCTGTGCAAAACAAACAGTAATTGCACCTAAATTAATTTGAAGTCTATTCATTAACATTAGGTCCACACCAAACCCTTATATTATAACTGGCCTCCAGGATTGGTTTCAAACTGTGATATGAAGTACCAGCATTATGATGTTAAATTACAGTAACATGTGTTTTAGCTCTGTATAGAGCTGAGCTGGCTGTGGCGTTGCCCCTTGCCCCAGAAATGATTTCCCAGTTCATTCTCCTCATAGACTTTTCAAAAAATAATATATTAATGTTTTCATTGCGGACAAAGACAACTCGGGTTGTGACAAATCATGACAACCAACACAATATGTAATTATCAAGAAGAAATAATAATAATAAAACAGCACGATACAATACTTTTCGTTTCTCGTCTTGGAAATTATTTGATTGCCCCAAAACATTTTGTGTGCTGTCATGATGAAAATCCCACCAACTCTTACCATTGCTGTCCTCCCTTTGTCCCAGGTTCCGTCATCCACCCTGGAGTTTGTGGAGCAGAAAGGGGTGGAGATCAAGGTTCTACAGACAGAAAAGGCTGTAGTCGAATACAACAACCTGGTTGGGCAGGGAGCCAAAGTGGGTGGAGTCTTCCATTCCACCTGCTAGGGTTAGTAGGGACTTTAAGCTGCCACATTTTCAGAACGTCACCCCTGACCGGAAGTACGGCTGCTATGACGCAATCGCCGTAGCTGTCAAACTCATTAAGCAAACAGCCATACGCAACCACAATGGGTTACCGTGGTGACGTGTGTCAAACAGGAGTTGTGAACACTAAGTTAAAAGTGTAGGTTCTGACGTAGTAGGAAGGGCTGCTACGGCAAGCAGGATTATCTATCGAGCACGGATCGAGTTCCTGTTGCTGTAGTGGAGACCTTGCTGTCGTATGGCTTAAAGTCCATATTTTAATTTCCCTATATATGTAGCTCCATGGTTGGCGCTAATAGATGAAAGGCAGCCCAGACATGTCAGTGTCTGTGTGGGCTGCTGGCCACCACTGGACACCAACAACGGGGATGACCGGTGGATGGCTGTATCATTCACCTTCACTGTCAGGGCATACATTGTCTTTATTTTATTTCAGTCAGTCAAAGAAAGCACATTTCTGACCAAAAAAGGGTCATAGCTTTTGTCTACCTCATTATAGAACATGAACATATATTGCATGAATGGAACTAACTGTTTTACTTTCTTAACTTAATTGATTTACTTTCTCCTTTCCCTCTGAAAGCAGTGCTTGGTGAGGATCATAGAACACAAAAAGGAGCTTTAATAATGCAATCACTTTTGAATGCATGCAGTTTCATCTTTGCATTTATCTTGCTATTATGGGACATTTTTGAAGGAAAATTACTTTTGCTTTTTTTTGGGACGTCCTCGTAAACCGGTTCCCTGTGTTTTGAAACACGGGGGTACTATTTGCATTCCTGCTGCAGAATGTATGTGATTTTCACACTGTTGTGTACTCATTGGTGTTAATTGTTTTTGTTTAACTTTTGCTGTATTGACTGTACAGGACCCAAATGGAAATGCCACTCCCTTTAGATCAATACTTGCCTGACTGTACCATGTACTGCTTGCTACTTATTGTGTAATAAAATATTCAATCAATCAATTTGAAAATGATTTTGGTAGATAATGCTTACAGTCCCTAAAGCACTTCTTTACTCCATATTTCTCTGTGAACTTTAATATGTACCTGTGTTTTTACATTGCAGATATATGATTTTGCCACTAGGTGTCGTATGGTACTTGTGTTTTCAGTGCCTCACCGTATTCTTCTGTTTAATTATCTTTAGTGCTTTGTTGTTGACAATAAAACATGAAGTTTAGTAAAAAATAAAATAAAGGTTATTATATTGGTTACATATGTTTCAATTACTTTTTAATGTGTTTAAAATACCTAACCCTCTGGATATTAATACAAAAAATGCATTTTTGTGTGGCCATCTTCACTTGTTTTAATATATCCCTTGTTTAAATGTATTCACACAGCAAAAGCTCGCAAAGCCTGCAGGCTTATGAAGGTCAACATATTTCATGTAATGTCAGCATTTATTTGTAAGCCTATAACAGTGGTCATTGGACCACCAGTGGTCCTTGAGAGGGTTCCAGGTGGTCCTCAGCTAAATGATGGAAAGTCGGTTAACCAAATGTAACTCTTTGAGAGCATAAACATGAAACCAAATGGACCCTTAAGGTCCATTTGGTTTCACAAGTATTTTAACTCAAGAGTTAAAATATTCATAATCTGAATTAGCTCAAGTCTACACAACTACAGAACAACTGCAGAATGTAGAAAATTAATGGTCTTTTTTTTATATATAAACAAAAAACTACAATCTTTTATAAACAAAAACCTTTAGTTTTGGGGTCTCTGGGGCCAAAACATCATCAAATGGTGGTCCGTGGCTCAAATGCTGAATAAGTAGTGGGCCCTGGTATCAAAAAGGTTGAAAACCACTGATATAGGCCTATAATTATTACTATACGCTATTATAATTCTCAAACAAAAACATCAACACAGTCAATCCGCAGACCACGTGGTACCCCTCTAGCCCAGTAGCCCCGCCCCCCAGCCAAAAATATCATCCAATCGGATATTTTAGTCGGAGCGACGGACGGTCACGGACCAATGATAAATCAGCAGCGGGCCTGGTTGCCAGGGAAGCCTTGTGGTGCGGCTCGGTGTGGCGTGTGTGACTAATGCTGTCATATGACTGCCTGCCTGCCTGGCTGCTCTATGACACCAATGGAGACAGTTACAAGGAACAAACGTTAGTTATAGCTCTTCTTCTGGGGGATTATTCTTCTTTCCTTCGAGAAGAAGAGGACCGGGAGGAGGAGGAGGAGGAGGAGAAGGAGGACGGGGACTTTCTGTACCGAATTCGGTACATTAAAACGCACACAAACAAACAAACAAAAAACAATGCCTCCGACTCTTTTCCAGAAACTTTTCAATAAAAGAAACGCCTTCTCCTCCCCGCCGCCGAGATGTAGCAGAGAGGACCCCGCGTTCAGGTACAGTAGTACAGTGTGTGTGTGTGTGTGTGTAGTACAGTGTGTGTGTGTGTGTGTGTGTGTGTGTGTGTGTGTGTGTGTGTGTGTGTGTGTGTGTGTGTGTGTGTGTGTGTGTGTGTGTGTGTGTGTGTGTGTGTGTGTGTTCTATGTGCGCGTGCTATCTCTGATGCTCATCATGGTGGCTGCATGGTGGTGGCTAGTTGGCTGGCTGCTGACGGGCACTTTATTTTTTTTTCCCACCACAGTATTATATTATCATATTTTTCCACATTTCCCACAGTACGACTACTGGACTGCCCCGGAGGTAGAGAGAGAGGGAACAGTCCCGTTTTGTTTTGGGTCTCTCTCTTGGAGTTGTTTATAGCATGCTAATGTGGCTAACTGACAGGAACACACACACACACACACACACACACACACACACACACACACACACACACACACACACACACACACACACACACACACACACACACACACACACACACACACACACACACACACACAGCTAGCAGAAAGCTGCACGTACACGCTGTCCCTTTGTGGAACTCTCCCCAGCCTCAGCCTCGTGACCCCTTTTCATCATGACCATGGATACTGTTATATGTATGATAATACTGTAGTGTGTGTGTGTGTTACTGTGTAATATATATATATAATAACACTGCGGAATATTGCAGTAACGTTAGAATACAGTATGTAATAACACTTTCCCTAATAGTGTGTATAACAGTAATGTAGTAGTCTACAGTACACTTAATGCTTGGATGGCTCGTAAACAAAGAGGAATGAGGATGATTTCGCATGTTAACGTTACAGTCTTAACTCCTGACTGAGATAATAACAAATAATAACAAACAAATAATAATAATCTCATTCTTATTGGAGTGTTAATCTATATCATAATGGCATATTACAGTATAAGTTGGTGCAACTGCAAAGTAAAGCAGCCGTGTGTGTCTGTCTGTCTGTCTGCATGTAGACAGTTGTGCACTGTCTGGTGGGAGTAGGGTCTGGGGGACAGTATGTGCTCTGGTGTGTGTGTGTGTGTGTGTGTGTGTGTGTGTGTGTGTGTGTGTGTGTGTGTGTGTGTGTGTGTGTGTGTGTGTGTGTGTGTGTGTGTGTGTGTGTGTGTGTGTGTGTGTGCAGTTGTCACTCCTGCAGTCTGGGCAGCACAGCAGACTGCTAACATTATTTCCATTCATGATGTTTCAATGAGTATGACTTAGGGGTAGAGTGGCTGGATAGTAACCGCAAGGTTGCCAGTTCGGACCTGAACTCACCCAGAGTTGGTGTCCCGATGTGCTGGTTGAGCTTTCCTTGCATGGTTTCATCCGCCATCGGTGTGTGAGACTATGAGTGTGTGTGAATCGGTGAAAATCTATTTAAAGCACCGTGGATGAAGCAATAACATAAATGCACCATTTACCATCATCCTCCGCTCCAGCCCTCCACAAAATGCCTCGCTTCTCAGACATGATGACGTCATGTGCCAAAAAAAAGTCTATGGACTTTATTATGTCTGTCTTATTCATGACCCCCTCCCCAAATCAGCAATACCCCTCGTGACATCAATTGGCAGCAAAAAGACCTAGATAGACGCACAAGTGTGATTTTTTTTTTTTTTTTTTTTTTTTCCCTCCCTACTTCAGTCGGCTCAGTAAAGCAGATCTTTCGTGGGCTTTCCCTTTTCATGGAACAACCATGAACTGTCTGGAACCTGTTGACCTTAGCATGCTGGTAGCCTGGTGATAGTGTGGATATATTTACTGGTGGACAAGAGGGCTCTATGCTGTGGGTTATAGGGGGGGACTGATTCTGTGAGTCTTATAGGTGCAGGCCAGTGGCAGGTTTGTCAGCCTATAACTTTATTCTGTTTGTTTTAGGCGGTGAGTGATGGACTGGAGAAACAGCAAAGTCAATTTGCGACCGTGGTATGCGTCGCGACGGGTGACAAAACGGTCGCGACAGGTGGCCAACTGTTGCGATGGGTGCCCCGACCGCTATAAATTAGTTGAGACGGGTGAAAACGATCGAACCGATTTACTGCCGTTCGCGACCGCTCCCTCAACGGTTGTTACGCCTAAACCTAACCTTAACCTTGACCCTTTTACCAAACAGCACGACATATGCCGTGTTCGCCGTGTTTCAACGGAAGTTGAAAAATTACAAATTAGTCGTGACCTGGTGGGCCACCCGTAGCAACCGTTGGGCCACCCGTCGCAACGTATGCTGTGGTCAAATATTGATTTTAACGATACAGATTCTAATCCTGGTTTCACAGACCCTTGCTCAAAGCATCACCTTCACCTCCCAGGATAATAAACACAACTCTCTTCCTGCTGATGGGGCTCTTTTTGAGATCAACCCTTGTCACAAATGTCACCTTTACATTTCGCTTTGACAATTTTGCCCCTCCTGAAGGCCTGAGTCTAAGATGGCCATCATTGAATTTTGAGAATGAGAGGAGCGCATATTTCCGGGTTCATGGGAATGGGATAAAAGTAAGGAATAAATGCTATTATTTTGAACCATATCATCTGAAGAGATTTTGCATGGAGAATGAGATGATGCCGCAACGCAAGTAGTCGCAGCATTAAAAACCAGACCGTCCTATAATTGCCCATCGGTACCGTACTACAAAGGTTTGTCAGAGTTACTTACAGTACATCTGCGTAATAAGCAGTACAAATATAGCCAATCTATTTTACTTGGGCCATTGGAAACGACGATCATAAAGGTCTCGCATCACAACATTTATGTGTTCTCGGTGTGTTACGCAATGCTGTTGCCTTGCAGAACTCGGCCCACTCATCCCCACTGACGGCGCTGTGTCCCTGTCAGAATACCACGGAGGGCAGCGGGCCTGGCTGACCCTAAAGAGGAAAGCCTAAAGAGCCTCTCCTATTTCCCTGGCTGCAGCGCGTGACCAGGGGAGCGGCATACTGTACATAACGGTGAGAGCTCCCGGCCCGCTGCCAGCCCCCAGCCAGGACCCATGCAGGGCAGGCGCAGGTCTGAGCCCCGGCCAAAGGGCTTTGTCTCTCCGGGCCGCCAGGGCCGTCACCCTTGGTGGTCCCTGTCTGTCTGACATGCCGCCCCCCGCGGCATGTCAACTGCTTCAGGTAACAGGCGCCCTGGGCACCGGGTGCGCTTTTGAGGCAATCAACAGTAGTTGCGCTCGGACATTACTGTATTTACAGTCCCCAGTGAAACAACCCTGTTCAGTCCACACTAGTGTCTTGACTTGTTCACTCTTATTTTTAAAAAAGCAATGATTTAAACAAACAAAGCAGTTATAGAAGTTTGCAAAATGCACAGATTCGATCTTTTAAACCTTTACAACAGCTTTGCGAGCACAAAGGGAGAAATAAAATGCTTTCATTTTTGAGAGCACAGCGCCACAATTGGGTGAAAAATGGCAACTTCCGGGGGAAGTTAACAAACCGGAAGTCCCCCCTTTTGATAGTCTCTCTGGGTGCCTCTGCACTGGTTTTTGCGCAGTCTGTGTTTCGGACCGAGCTGTGTCATGTCCTCCTTTTTTGAATGGGTTTCAATGAGAACTTCTGGGTAGTTCCTGTCTGAATTTTGACTGACTGGAACCAGACTGGAACCAGACGGAAGTCTCATTGACACCCATTCAAAAATGCAGGACGTGACGTCACAGCTTGGCCGAAACTTGGAATGTGAAATCTTCAGTCTGGAGGCCCTGTCAGAGGTACCATGTCTCCAGGCTTTCATTTCGTAGTGGAGAGATAACAGGTAAAGGGCAACAGGTAAATCGTTTCTTTCCCAGACTCGGTTGGCATGGATCCAATGTTAACAAGGAGTAGATGTTTTTGGGTGTGACTGGAGTTACAATAAGTTCAGGAACAGTGACAGCCAGGCCAGGTAAAGCTAAGGTCATGTGACATTATGTCAAATCATAACCTGGAGGCGAATAATGAATGGGTTTGATTCATTTTGCATTCAATTATTGAATGCAAAATTATGTTATAGCACAGTGGCTTTCAACCATTTTGATACCACAGACCACTATTTATTCAGCCTTTGATTTGAGCCACGGACCATCATTTGATGACATTTTCATCCCACAGACCCAAAACTTAAGATTTATTTTGTTTTTGTCCACATTTTTTGTTTCGTTTTTTCTTTTGGTTTTGTCCACAGGTGGGATTTTGGAAACAAAACAGGCAGACATACAGATCAAACTGACCATTCTCCTACATTCTCTAATTGTGTGTGTACACTTGGTCCAATTCCGATGATGACCCTTGCAGGTCCATTTGGTTTCATTTTACGCTCTCAAAGAGTTAAATCTGTTTAACCAGCTTTCCATCATTTAGCTGGGGGACCACATGGAAATCTCTCAAGGACCACTGGTTGAAAACCACTGTTAATGGTACACGATGACCTTAGGTTTGCCCAAAATGAATTCAAGACATTATTGTTTTCATGGTGACTGGCGGCCGGTACTTTTTCAGTGTTGGATCAAGAGTGTCTGGTTCAATAGTTTATCAAAATATTTAATTTTTGGCATTAACTTGGCAAATTATCGGTGCATCTTTTGTGATTAGACAAACAGAGGAATGTATAGGGTAATTTTCTAGGGTGCGGGTGGGTGTGCGTGCGCATGTGTGTGTGCATGTGTGTGTGAGCTCTGTTGACAGTGGCTGTCGTCAGGTTCGTTTCATGGCTATTTTAAGTGGCCACATTCAGGCTTCTTAGAACTGCAGGGTCATGGCAAAGATATACTGTAGTTAGTTTTGTGTTAGAGGATACCTGTTGTGTGACACTTTATCCTCTCACTGTGTAGGGTCTGTGCGTGTGCTTGCGAGCAAGTGTAATTTATTTTTAGGATACACAGTATGTTTTAATTTGACTGCAATATACTGAGTACTTGAATTGTCAATTAAAAGGAATTCAACTCAAGAGACTCCACCACACTCAAATGAGTGTGATGTTATTTGTTCCTACTTGATGTTTACAAGCAGTTAGATTAACATTAATGTGAAAAATACATGTGGCTGACAGTGCGTTTTAACGGCGGGCGACGGCGCGTGATGGACAAGCAACATTCAGCATTTTCAGCATTTTTTATCTTTCCGACCGACGTCGCCCGGCATCGCCAGATGCTGCCCGTTCTGCTGCTGCCGCCCGAATCGGCGGCTCCCTATGACAAATAATGGATGTTGGCCGACTAGTCCATTGCCCGCTGTTAAAACGTACTGTTAATCCTCATATCAGACCCTGCCTGGGGGGGGGGGGGGCTCTGGAGTAGATGGGTCTGCTCTGGTGGTGCCTGCTGCTGCTGCTGCTTCATGGGTGGTGTCAGGGAGGTAGGTGGTGGTTGACCTGAACATGCATGCCAAGTATGTTCAGGTCAGGCCTGGTCGAGGGGCCTGGTGGAAATGTCCCTGGGACCTTGCTAAAAGACTGGGTCCCCGGACCCATTACATTGAAAACCTACTGTTTTTAATTTTGCATCACTGCTAAAGTTTTAAAGTTATTGCAGTGCTGTAGAAGTAACAGTACAGACATTAAAGTGAAAGTAGCTCAAATTGTGCAAAAGTCAGTGCTGAAATACGTAATATGTAATTCATAACTTTCCATGATGCAGGATCTACTATCCTGCATAAGAAACACAGTCTCACTGTGTTTTACCCGTTAAAAATAATTCCAAACCCGATGCAAATGTCTAGTGTCTGACTCTAGTATATTCGTTATTGTGTTTCATCCATATTCTTATCTCTACGGCGACGCCCACTTGCACCTATCCTGTGTTTTGACGTTTACTGTGTTGCTACGACACCTGAGTTTCACCGGGTAGAGACTGGGATCAATAAAGATCTTATCTCATCTTTAATGCCTGGCAAACAAAGCAGCAGCCCTATTCTTTGGTCCATATTAATAGGTCAATGTCCATACATGATTATATTATTTCACTTTAACCTGTTCTGTCCTAACGCTAGATTTTAGTTTCTGACATGAGATACTAATTTCTAATTTTTATTCAAATTTTTCTAGATTCTAGTTTTTAATGTTGCATTCTAGTTTTTGACTCTACATTCTAGTTTTTGATGCTACATTCTACTTTCTGATGGTAGATTCTAGTTTCTGATGGTAGATTCTACTTTCTGGCATTAGATTCTAGTTTTTCTGATGTTCTGTTCCTGTGACGTTTAACATATTTCACGCCAGAATGAACTATATTTGACTGCAGACACCCTCTGAAAACATGTTCTAGGCATCCCCTAGAAGCAGAAGATTTGAGTTAAAAATGTTTGCTTCTGAGATGGTACATTCAAAGAATGGCACCACATTTTCAAGATTTCTCAAAAATAGCAAGCCTACAATGTCATAACGTGTCACTTGGTGGTGCGCTATGAGCTTGTAGATCTGCTATTTTTCAACAGCTAAAGTATAACATAATGCTTAGAACACCAAAACCTGTTACAGTACTGAAATGGTTTAAGCATTGAGAACAGCAAAATGTCAGTGAACATGCGGCAGCAATCAGAGAGATTTTGGACGTTATCCATACTAGTGGTCATTAACACCAGGGTAATTTAGCTGCTAGCAACACCATCATGGACAATCCCCAGATTAACTTTGAGCAACTCACTTGTTTGATTGTCTGCCTACCATGCCTGGCCGTGGGGTAGCATAAAAACATCTCTCTGGGTGCTGTGGTTATTCAATATCTAGTCAAGTAAGTTTTTTTTAAACCTTTTTCTCAGGTAGTACTGTAGCACCTTTGATTAGGGAGGGTAAAGTTCAGTTAAACCTTGCCAAGCTGCTTTGTTTGGTAAATGGTGTATTTATATAGCACCCTTATCCAAGGCGCTTTACATAGATTGTGTATTACATATTGCATGTAATTACACACACACACACACACACACACACATTCATACACCGATGGCAGAGGGAAACCATCCAAGACGCCAACTGGCACATCAGGAATTATGGCTTCAGAGTCTTGCTCAAGGAGTAGTACAATTCAACACTAACTCTGGGATAGTCTGGGGTTCAAACTGGCAGACTTGCGGTTCCCATTGCAGCCGCTCTACTGTGAATTGCGGTAGTACACTGCGTTGTAGTTATGTTACGGCAGTACTTTTGTAGTCTTCCTGCCACTCAAAGTGTGTCTTGCACTGTGATTCCACTGTCTCGCGTTCACTTACGCTGTACACATATGCAATCTTATTTCCAGTTAGTTTATGACATGCATGCATGCGTGCACAATTTATTACGCTTACACCCGGAGTGATCGTTTCCTCTGCCAGGATCCTGAAAGTGAAATCAAACCCCTCATCGCATCTCCCATACCAACCGTTTAGTCTTGTTTCAGCGCCTGAACATGCTGACACGTGGGTGGGTGGGTATGGGCTGGTGGTGTGTGTGGGGGAGGCATCTCCAGAGCTATGGTTGTTCAGTGTGTGCACTAATCGCACCCGGTGCATGATGTATGGCATTTTTGAATGACCACACACTGAATGCACTGAATAAATGAACGGACAACAGAGCACACCAGTATGTTTGTGGCACATTTCCGAACGAGCCGAAGACTAAGACAGGGGAGCCAAGAACATGGGCCCAGATTCTGACCCCATGCTACTGTTATACTATGTTTAGATTTGATTGTTGAATCTGTATTGTGTGTATCATTAGTATCAGTCAGAGAAGAAGTGAGGTTTACAGCACAAAATTTACACAAGACATTCCTTCTTTTTTTATAATGCAAAATTCTTGAACTTTAAAGTTCACAACAAAACTGCTTCCCGTTGGAAGTGAACTGAGGGCAACTGAGGTTTTCACATACCAGCTCTCTCTGTCTCTTTGACATGCGCGTGCGCACACACACACACACACACACACACACACACACACACACACACACACACACACACACACACACACACACACACACACACACACGGCTCATTCACACTCACAGCACATCTTTCAGGATTGTTCATCATGCATATCATCACGGACTAGCCTACTTTCCACCTCGCCTTCCCTCTCATGTGATTCTGATTCAGAGAGACTTGTGAAACGTGTATTGTCACTGAGAACACACACTCACACACAAACAAACATAGAACACATGACTCAACATCAGTTGGGTTGTACTCTAGCCCTGGGCTGGGCGTTGTATCAATATCATGATTTTTGTGGGGTTTTGTTTATTGTTACATTCAAATTTTGTCATCACTGTTATTTCTCTTACTACACTTCTAGCTGTTCTGTTGTTTGCCTTAAACCATTTAGGCCTGACCTAAGGTTTTTGAAAAACCTGAAATATTCATATTTCAGCATCAAATAAAGTTAATTATGGAATACTGTACATACTGTACAGAATCCAAATATGGATTCCCGGCCTGAAAGGGTTTTTAAACAAACATAGTTACTGTACAATATTGCCATTACTGTCAGAAATGTCATTGTGTCTGTCCCTGCCTGCAATATATTCACAATAATGCTGTTGAGGTCATGTATATTTGGTCAAACATATATTGATGTTAGATTTTCTCCATGTCATTCAGCCCCAGCAATTATTCCGTATTATTCCGTTATGTCCAAGTTTTAAAGGTAATAGAGCCAACTTTTTAGCCAAAACATTTTTTCCCTCTATATTGCGTCTACTTTGATGCTGCGGCTGTTTCCCTGCAGAGAGACACTTGTTTCGTCTTGCAGATGGTCCAGAACTTTGTTCTTGTCAACACAAAACATTCATCGGGCTTAGGACAAGGTCGTACTAATGTGTGAGCACAGCACAGTAGTCTCTAGCAGTTGCATAATGAGCAAATGGAGTGGAGGTGAGTTAGATTCTGTTTTTAAACTAATCTGTTTACAAACACAGTGTTTGTACGCATTCAAGTTGCCTCTGTTACCTTAACAGGCAACGCATGTTGGGAGCCACGAGTGAGTTGTAACCGGCCACAATGTCACATGTCTTAACCGTCAGTAATCAACAAATGTCAGGAGTGTTGGACTGTACGTTGTCAGACCAGAGTTTGTGCCACTGTAGTCGGTGTACCACCGCGGATCACAAGTTCTGTGTTATGCAAACACCAATACTCTCTGCATGGTGTTCTGTAGTTGTAGGCCTGCTCCTTCCCCCTTAGTCTACACCAAAGGTCTTATAAACTCTTCTATCTACTGTTATTTTTTGGTTAAAGGTAGTGTAAGTGATTTGAAATTCATCGTGTATTACCAGCCTGGTGCACTAGGGGCGCCCAACAGTAGCTACCGGTACACTATGTGAACCTGCTGCTCGATCCTGATTGGAGGAGAATTCACCCTCCACCTGGGGAACTTTTATTAGCTCCTCTGCTAACGTGGGAGAGGGGGAAACTCCATATATGTTCTGCACACCTTTATAATAGAGTTTTAGGCTTTGTTTTATTAACTAGCTCATTAATTCACTTCACACCACCTCATGAAGTCCTTTAAGTGGTGATTGTACTACAAAACTCAGAAAACACACTTAAATGCATTTATTGTAAATCTGAATGAGCCCTGGGAACAGCGAAATGTGAAAATACTGGCTGTTTTGTGTGTTTTTCCATAGACAGCTTATATCATTCATTTGCACAATTTCACAACAGAAGATTATTATTTAATTATTTTTGTTACAATTGAGCTTAATAGGAAAAAGCCTACTTTCTCCCATTAGGCTCAAATAGAGAAAAATAGAGGAACTGTTCAATGGGAGTGTAGTATTCTAAAGCAGGTTCATTGTGGATGTTGGAGGCAGCCAGTCACACACTGTTTTACTGGCAGGCCTGAGGCTCTGTGCAGCCTGTCAGCCTCCTCCACCCGTCCCGCAGTCATGTGAGTTTTGGAATGCAGAAGTTGTCCTGTTACCTGTAATTGCAGCAATGCAGTGGACAGCTGGTCACACGCAGTCAGGTGCTCTCAGTCTCAGCCTGTGGGCAGGCCTGTTTTATCTTGTCTTACATCCCTTTAGTTTCGCGGGAACTAATCAGAGATCCCTGCAATACAGAGTCATTCTATTTGGGGTGTGAGGGCCAGTGCCTACTGTCTGATTTAACATAATTGTTGGCCTACATTTACTATTTGTTAGTTTAACAAGTAGGCTGATCTCTAAGTCAAATATGCAAAAGAAAAAATAAACATCAACAAATCGGCTACAAATTTCAAAGAGATTGGTAGACTACTAAGGCTCAGCCTGATTGATTAGTTTTATTATTAGACTAATCAAAGTCAGCTTTATTGTTTACTATAACTTAATTATTGTAAAGATATTGTTAGCTTGTGAGCGTCCCAACATGATTACTTGCAAGATTACTGCAACAATCTATATAAGCTGCTGAAACATTGGCCAGATTGTCTAATATCATGTGAAAAATAGCTGACCTGTACAAGCTATGGTTGTTTACACAATATGGGCTCCATTTTCGTCACCACTAAACCCCTTATCCCTTAACGTCTTTGCCTTTTTAAACTATTAAAAAGAGAACATTCTTCAATCGTTTCAATGACCAGTCTACAAGCTCACAATGTGTCAATAGAATGGCACGTTGAGCTATTCCAAAACGTTTTTCAAAATAGTAAAAAAAAAATGATAAGGGGTTTAGGATAAGGGGTTTAGATGGCAACGAAAACGGAGCCCTGTGTATCTGTGGAACAGAGTCAAATCTAATGCCTTAATTACAAAGTCCTTGGCGGCGTGGGAGACTAGTTGTCACATACAGAGTATATAATATATATGGTTATTTTGGGTGGTCCGCAGTTGAAATGTGTTCATTTCGTGGTCTACTCAAGGGGGTCACTGCTCAGCTAGAGGAGTATAAAAGTTGGGATGTGTTTGGGGGTCTAGAACATACCTGGGCATCGTGCGGCCTGGGGGCCAAATGCGGCCCTTTGGCTGACTCGTGACTGACCCGTGAAAGGGTATACTGTGGTTTTCCACCAGTGGTCCGGGGACCACCAGTGGTTCTTGAGAGAGTTCCAGTTAAATATGGAAAGTTGGTTAACCAGATGTAACACTTTGAGAGTGTAAAAATGAAACCAAATGGACCCTGGCGGGTCCATTTGGTTTCATTTTTACACTCTCGTGTTAAAATATTCATCATGTGAATTAGGCCAAGTCTACACTACTAGAGAATGTGGACATTTGGATATGTATGTTTGACTGTTTGGTTTCTGAAATCCAGAGTCTATGAAGGCTAAAAATGTCACCAAATGGTGGTCCTCTGTGGCTCAAATTCTGAATAAATAGAGGACACTGGTGTCAAAATGGTTGGTCTTACTCTTACTTTTATTTTGAAATTAAATTAATACTATGCAGACTTTAGTTCAGCCTTTAGTCTAGGCCCTCCACAATATTTTATGTATCTCATTTGGCCCACCCCTGGGATAGAAGATACAATATGGCATGGCATGATATTCGTTTCATCTTCTGTGTTCTCAGTGTTGTTGATAGCTGAGAGAGAGCATATATTATTGACTTGGAGGTCGTGAGGTTCTGGTCCTTGTTGAGCAGTGTAATGCAGGGCATGGCCTTGTTGACACTGAGGTCTCAGAGGCCCATTGGGAAAATACAGCTAGGTCATGTTCTACTTACCCAAAAGGTCATGATGATCTCATCACACAGACCAGTTGTCTGGAAAGTAAATCGTCATTGTAAAATTATAGGCAAAACTTGAATTACCTACTTTCTGGGTCTGTGAGATTATAATATGTCATACCGCATGTTTTATGGCAAATTCCTGCATAGTAGTGATGCACCCAATATTCACTGAAAGCTGAATTTATCTGCCATGGGCAGGTAGACCAATGGCAAGCCTTATTACATGGCTTGAATGTCAATGCTCCAATCAGAAGCCAGCGTTCTGGTCACGTGAGTGGTTAGATTTGTCACAACATCAGACGGCTCCGCTCAACAACAGACCTCCTAGCACGGACGAACCTAGCCTACACAACTGTAGATAGATAAAAGCAGCCTTGTTGTGTACTATTACTCTCAATTATTAGTTATGTATTAATGTTAGGAAACAAATCACCAGTTCATCGGGTGTTATCCCTTACTTAGTGTCCACACCTGAGATCGTGTAGTTTGGAAAGGCACAGGGCAAGGCCCTGATGACATCAGAGTGACATCAGTCTTTAAAATGAAACAATCCACTTGTTCTGCATATCTCCACCTGTTCTAGTAACCGTGTGTGCGTGTGTGTGCGTTGCCAACAAATTGAGGCGTGGTTGAGTGGCAGGTGTTTTCTTTCACCTAGCAGTAGAGTGTGATCCAGCAACGCTGGGCAGACCTGCCAGGGAGTGTTCCCTCGCTGCTGCTGTGTGCAGATTTCGTTTTCTATTTGTGTAGAATCATTTCACTGTCTTTTTTTCCAGTTTTTTTCCCCGCCCTTTTCTGGTTACTACTTTCTATTTTCCTTTTAGGTTTTATAAACAAAACTTGAAGACGGCACAAATCACTAGCAACTGCTATCAACAATCAAAGAGGCATATTATTATTATTAACAATAATACTAATGTAATAAAATTAAAATGACTCCAAATCACAACATGTTGAATCGCTACCTGGCCCTGCTGTGAGCCTGTGAGTATTTGTGTGAGTGAGTATTTGTGTGTGTGTCTACTGTATCTCATTGTGAAGATTTTATTGTGACTGATGATTAGCAGAAATTCAAGGCGTTATGCAAAATAAATGTCATTAGCTGAAATTATTGCAATCAGGTGATCAGATTGTGTAATAATTGTTTTGCAGGGGGTGGAACAAGTGATATGATATGCATTTATCTGTGGTTGAGAGGGATTGTGCTGATGAGGCGTCTTCCACCTCTATCCCTCCACAAACAAACAAACAAAAAAATCCACTCACCTGTGCTGCTGGCTTTTATTTTAGATTGTTGTGACAACTGTATCCTGGAGGCTGCGTGTGAAATGTTGCCTGTAACATAATCTCTGGCCCTGTCCCGTCGTTCACCGCTGTTGTGGCTAAAGAAAACACAAAATAAACAATGCTATGGTGCGACGTACTGGAAGACCAGGCTCCACTGAAACTTCACACTGCCTTGGCTTAATGCAGAGCCAGATGCACGCACACACAGTTGCACACATACTCGTAAGATGCAAGTCGCACACGTACACTAACATTTCCACATGACATGTATTGCACTGGCAGTTCACTGATAGGACTATTTGAAATCATTCATTTCATTGTGCCTGGAGGGGAGTGAGAACGCGGCATGTGACTCGGGACGTTTATCACTTTAATCAATTCATAGGCAAATAACAGGCAAATAATACAAATGCTGGTGGCTCAGTGCTTTCGGAGGATACATTTCACATTTTCACGTTCACGGATTACCGGTTTTGACCATACTGAAGATTGAAGGAAATATTTCCCAAGATATCGACCGATAAATCAGACTGATTCAGTGCTGCTCAGAATTAGATACAGGACTAGAATTGATCGACAAATACTAGGGGAAAGAAAAAGAAATCAAATGAAACGAAAACAAAGATGTCCCGGGTAAAACTGTGTGCGGTGAGCGGTGACAAATTAATACTGAGTGGAACTGTATAGTCACGGGTCTGGTCTTGACCTTAATTTAAATTCTGTGCACACACAGGGGTCCAACTCGTCTCAAAAAGTGGCCTCCCTCCCTCCCTCCCTCTCCTCCCCTCACTGCCCCGGTTGAGTCTGAGCTGAGTCTGTTGTCCCAGGAGGAGCAAGAGGGAGACTAGCTCTGGTCAGCCTCTCATGCTGCTGCTGTCCCCCGCCCGCACGCGCACACACACACACACACACACACACACACACACACACACGGCAGTGCTCCACCGATCACCTGACAGTCTCATGTTGTTGTGTGAATTTAGTTCACCGCTATTCTTAGCCCCTGCTTTGGCAGAGCGAAGGAGAGGGGTAGAGAGAGAGGGAGAGAGAGGGAGAGAGAGAAGCCTAGGGAAAGACTGGCAGAAGCACAATGATGCCCAGGTAGGAGCCGGTAATATTTAACCACGCTCTGTGTCTGTGTGTGTGTGTGTCTGTGTGTCTGTGTGAGTCTGCGCGTTTACAAGTAGGGGCGTGATGGTGGTGGATGCTTAAATGCGGTGATTGATGGTGCTACTTAGAGGGAGAGTTTTAGGGCTAATGTTGGCTTGTGTCGTTTCATTTTATAGGCTAACTTTGTGCCTTCACAGTTTCTGGAGAATACTATAGCGATATCGTACTGAGGATGGGATTTTGAATGGAACAAGTTGTTGGATTTCCCTGTACGATGGTGGTGTTGCCGGCTGTAGTTACACATTGATCAGGTCTTTAGTGTTAAGTTATGTAATATGGATTACAGCGTACGTGTGGATTAGAAGGCTTGTTACTTAACATGTTAATTTTAGTCTTTTTTGATGGGACAGTCTGGTCTAGATCTTTTTTTTTTTACTGAATTTAACTGTAAGACCAAGAATCCACCAAGAAGCCAAAGGCTTGTTACTTGACTGACAAGGCTTGTCAGTCAAAAAGGCTTGTTTTAGCTAGATGTCCTATAGTGAAATCACATTTTTGTTAAGCTGAAGATAGTTAATACTGTATAATGAAGTCGCCTCTACTCTGGCTTTCCTTCTAACAGATGTTCTCACCACGGAACCGCGTTCTGAGGTTCTTTGGTAGCGAAACGGAGGTTCATCTGGAGTCATTCTGTGGTACACAGTTGAGGTCAGAGCAGTACGAGTAACGGTCATGAAGTCATGTGCTGCTTTTATGAATGACTCTGTCGTCGACACTGGCGGTCCACATGACACTTCTCCTCTTCTCGCTGTCGTTCTTCTTTTCAGCGTCTCTTTCCACATCATGGCACTTTTTCTTTTCCTTTTTCATTTTGTCAGTTAGTTTTGCATCTTGGATGTTTCTGTTCCTCACAGTAGACTTGTTGCTCTTTCTTTTATGCACTATTTTTGGGACCTATCCCTGATATTTGGAAATTTTGTCATTTATAACAGTGGTTTTGTGTGTGACCAGCTAATTGCTGACACTGTTGACCTGAGACACACACTCACATTGATCACACACATAATCATGTGGTCAGGATGAATCTGTCCGATTGTGCACATACCAACATTGATGGTGTTTTTCAACACTGCAGTTAAAAACAAAAAAAGATTTAGATTTTCTCTATCATTTCTTTCCCTCCTGTCTTCCTACTCCTTCTTCTCATGTGACCTTACTTGTTGACCGTGGTGGGTATTACTTAGTAAATTTGCTCAAATGTTGTACTTTGTTGGTAATTGCACTTTATTTGCAAAAGTATTTCCAATACTTTTACTTCTACTAACCCCAAATTCTTAACTTTTTGAGAAATTCAAAAAATGTATTTCAGATGAGTGTTTGTTTTTGTTTACTTTCGATTCGCCCCCTCTGCTCACGCATGCGTAGGCCATGGCCTACATGTGCGCACGGCACAGGTTTGCTCTCTACAGAGTGCTGATCTACTGTACAGTAGTTTTGTTGTTAACTTTTATTAATGCTGTCCAAAACGCCAATGCGCTGCAGTAGGAAAGTGACTACAGAGCTGGAGATGGGTCAGGCCATCAGTGAGAGTCTCGCTGTGAGCACTGGACCAGGGCTAGAGTCAACATCCCTGCAGGCTACAAGCAGTACATACAGTATTGGATTTCTGCACTTTTACTTAGTTGCAACAGAGCTGCAACTAGCTGCTACATTTTAGGGCTGCAACTAACGATTATTTTCATAATCGATTCATCGTCTGATTATTTAACCGATTCATTGATTAATCGGATTATGACTCTTATTTAGTGTAGCTATCACACTTAAAGGGGGATTCCACCCATTTTCTAGATTTTCCTGAGAGTGTACAAATGGAACCAAATGGACCCGCCAGGGTCCATTTGATTCACATTTGGTTCACATTTGTACACTCTCAGACATTTGTACACTGTCAGAAAAAAGGTCCTAAAAGACAAATAATTAGCATGTTGAAACACAAGTTGATGATGTCATCAACTGTGTTTCACCATGTTAATGCTTTTTTTCAGACCTCCATTTCTATAAACACAGAAATGGGGGGAACCTTTTTTTTAATCATGTCCACACAACATCTTTAAGGTATATGACAGTAAAATGTTGAAACTGGGTGGAATTTGTTACACTTCAACTTAACATTGGAAAAACTATGGTTAAGTGGAAAAACGGATAAAAACTTCAGTGATTAGTTGAAATAGTTGACAACTAGCTGACAACTAATTGAATAATCGATTTGATTACGATTCATCGATCAATCGTTGCAGACGGCCCTAACAAGTACATTGAATTCTGGACTTTTACTATTGCAACAGTCTAGTTCTACAGTATATTGCACTATTGACGCCTTTTTTAATATGTCTTCCCACCACTCACTGCTGTGCCTGTTGGTGTGTGTTACAGACCAAGTGTTCCATAACTGCTCCTTCTCCTCTCTCCTCTCCTGCTGTCTGGGCTGTGGAGCAGCAGCACGCCTGGCCTGATGTCAGGGAGCTGCTCACTCCTGCCCAGGGGCGGATGTAACATTTCCCAATTTTGGGGCAGGAGAAAATGGTATGGGGGCGACTTCATCGGGTGATGAAGCCGCACCCATACCATTTTCAGGACTTTTATTAGGCAGTTAAGCATCAATAATAACATCAATTGTTGTTGATTTTGCAACAGGCACGCAGCATGCATAAAGCTAAAGGTCTGACTCTTTTTTTTGCTTTCAATGATGAAATGCTGTTGGTTTACTGGTGCCACGACTGTAGTTAGTTAGTAGCAGTAGTAGACTATGGCATCATGTTTGGTGTGGCAGTCTGGGCATTTAGGGGGGCATTGCCACCCCCATGCCCGTGCCTAGATCCGCCCCTGCTCCTACCGCCAGCCCAAACATCCCTGCTCGTGTTTTCATAGAATAGACAAAAGGAACCCTATTAGAGGAGCATCGGCTTAAATGTTAGGAAGTGTTGTCCTGTCCTGGTTTAAAAGGCTGTGTTACAGCAAAGTGATGCATTTGATGTACTTGCCTGTCTAGCTGTTGTGAGCATGATTACAGTCCCCTTGCTAAGAAGATGTGCACATGCACAGTACACATTCTACAGCCTTCTAAATGACAGACTTCACGCTTAAGATCAACTTGGCTTGGTCAGGTACTCGAGACATAAAAACACCCATAAAATCCACAGTAAAACAATACAATACACTTGCTAAATTGGACTTGTCTAGACCTACTCCATATAATAGACAATACCTTCCATTGAGACAAGACAGTATAAAACACTAAAGTTAAATGAACTTTAATTAATCATATGTACATGGTTTAAAGTACCTAGTTTGGAATCCATCAAGTAAATAATATACAAGATTGTTTAATCACAAAAAAGAGAGACTTTCATTCCGGGGGATGGAACAGGGGAAACATTCTGTTACCCAACACAACTCATCATTTAGTTGAGCAGATTTTCATGATGAGTTTGTGTCCTGGTGTGAAACTACTTTATCAACCACAACCACAGCAGACACTGTGGGACAGAGTGGTTGTGAATTCCCCATGTAAACGTAGTATTGATAACCAGGTCATGGTGGAACATAGGGGGAGAAAGTAGGGGGAGGGGAGGAGTCATCACATTTGTGATGACGGCCATGGTCATATTTAGGCCAAGCAGTGTGTTTTGTGCAAGACTAATGATTGAAATGGTTCCAGAATCATGAAAACATCCTCATGTCACATGCGATTAAAGAGTTCCGTACGGGGTACGGATTTCCGTACTGGGGAGGATTCCCCAGGGGTTTCATAAGATCCACGACATTTGGCAAAAAAAAAAATCTAAAAGGGGAGGGTTTGCCCACGGCCGCGATGTTGGTTAATGACGTGACCAAACGCAAAACGGACCATTATACTTGACTTGCAAGTCAAGTGATCTCCAAACTACAATGCATCATAGAAAATAGATTTGTGCGCTCCGCTCTGTGCAAGTCAAGCTGCACCGGTGCCGCTGGTAGGGTAATCAAGTGTCTGTTGAGTGATTGGGTGTGTAACTTGAAGAGTTGCGACATTGAAGGGTCAGAAACTGAGCGGTCGAGCTGCTCGATCTGAACTGTGACAAACATAGATGGCCGTCCCCATTGCCCGATAGAAGTCTATGTAGAGCAGACGCCATTAACGTTTCCAGGAAGTGAACGGAGATGTCATAACTTTCCGGGTCTGGCTCTACTCTATGGTCTGGCTCCGCTGCTGACTCAGCCTATCTGCCTGCCTTGTCTGTTGTTATTTTATATGTTTAATGTCGTTTTACGTGATTACACCCGCTTTCTTTTTGTGGCAATATGAAGTTTATTGCCTGGCCGTGTTATCACTCAGGCACTCAGACAAACCATGCGAGTCTGTTGTGTTTTGGATTCACTGGCCAAGTATTCAGAACTAAAGAACAGCGTGACGCGAACATGGAATAAAATTAAGAAAAGAGGGTCAAGAGGAGGAGTGCGAGCCAGATTAAGGAGACGTGGCAGCTGACATCCTTTGCCGGTAATAACGTTTTTAATGTTCGCTCTTTGAGCAACACGATGAATGAACTGGTCGCAAAAGTTAAATGCGACAAAGTATGATTAGTATCCATGTCCACTGTGGGCCGCATGAGAAGCTAAGGGAACACTGATACCGAACGGGTCGAGCCAGGGCTGGATCTAGACGGGGCAGGGGTGGGCAGTGCCCACCCAAATGCGCATCTTGCCCACCAATGAAAGGTTATATCAGTGGTTTTCATCAGCGGTCCAGGGACCACCAGTGGTTGAGAGATGGTCCCCAGCTAAATGTAGCCCAAGTCTACACAACTAGAGAATGTAGAAGATTAATGGTCATTTTAGTATGTTTGACTGTTTTCCCCCCAAATCCAGCCTGGAATTGTTGCCAAAAGCAATCAAAAGCAAGCAAGAATCTTTATAGTTTTGGGGTCTGTGGGGCTAAAATGTCCTCAAATGGTGGTCTGTGGCTCAAATGTCGAATAAATAGTCGGCCCTGGTGTCATAAAGATTGAAAACCACTGCTTCATATGGGAAAAACTTTGGAGTTGCCCACCCTGCCTTTTTTCCAGCCCACCCTAGTAGGGCTGGCTAAATTCGGCCCTGGGTAGAGCTATGCTGCAAGAAAAACAGAAGATGTTGCTGACAATATAGCAAAAATAAATGTATTAGGCCTACATGTTATCAACAGGCCGGTTAATTAATTTCATATTGAATGATATTTAATTAAATGACTTATGTATTGCCTCGCTATACAGATCATGTGAGCAAACTAACGTGGGTCTATGTGTGCGCAATTGCGCTGAACGGAACAGCTGCCGGGGCATTGATTGATTGATTGATTGATTGATTGATTTGCAGAATAGGCAACAGTATGGCCATACTATTTCTCCCATGTCAAAAATATGTCGGGCATAGTACGTTATAGAAAGTGTGTAGGCCTAATGGGACTTACGAAAAATACTTGGTAGGGATTTATTTATGCAATATTTATCGCATAGTGTGACAAGGTAGGCTACGTTGTGAACGGGGGGGGGTGCAGTCTGCACCCCCCCCCCCCCCCCCCCCCCCGACTGAAATATTTTCCGTCTTTGGATTTTTTTCTGCTTTAATCCCTGCATCCTAGTTTGACATGTCACATGCTACTTTAAGCATGGTGAGGTTTTGCCTTACGTATGTTGTCTATAATGTGGTATACAACAACGTCCATGAGATCGTTTTCCCACAATGTTTCTGGGCAGGTGGGTTGTACCTTTACCTATGGAAAAATATCAGATCTACAAGCACTCATAGCGCGACACTTGGTGGAGAAGATCATGATAAATGTTGGGAGAAATCTTTGAATATATTCTTTCGGGGGGGCGGGGGCATTGTAAAACTCCAGTATTTGCAGCATCTAGGGGATCTCTAGAACAATGTGTTTTCAGGTGAGGGTTCGCATCCAAATACAGGAAATTCTGGGGGTCCTTGGCATGAAATAATTTGAGCATCAATGTTTTTTTTTTCCCAGAAAACTTTTAGGATTCAGAAGAAATTCCCGAATTACCAAGTGAATAGGGAAAAAAAATAGTACGGCATGACATCGCAAGTCCTCTCTAGTTTTGTGTGACTGGCTATCTGACTACACAGATCACAGTCCGTAAGACAGTGTCATATGCAGCAGGGCTGCTGTTTTGTGTGACTGGCTCCCTGACTACACAGACCAGACCACAGTCCATAAGTCAGAGGCATATGCAGGGCTGCTGTTCTCTTCTCTCCAATGTCATTTGATCTCATTGCAGAGTGCTGCATGTGGGGCAGCAGTGCATTACGTCATGCATGCGGTGCATTCACTGATGCTATGGAGGTCACTATATGGGCTGGGTCTAACAGTGAGGTCGGTGGGGCAGCCCCCCCCCTCCATTCTGTAATGGACACACAACATGCTTTAGATTAAAACATCCTTCACTTTCAGTTCAAACTTAACCCGTTTTTGACCTGAAAACTGATTCTACAAATGTCTTCTATTTATGGGGAACACATCTGTCACTTTGACCAGTAAGAGCGCCACATTTTCACCATTTTTTTCAAAAATAGCAGACCTACAAGCTCCATGGCGCGCTGTGAGCTTGTGGGTCGACTGTTTTTCAACACCGAAAGTATAACATAATGCTTAGAACCCCATTTTAGCAGAGAAATGATTCTACAAAATTAATGTATTTGAAATCATTAAATCATTAACCCTACTGTTTCTAATGTTTTTGGTTTTGGTAAATGGTGCATTTATATGGCGCCTTTATCCAAGGCGCTTTACATTGATTGTGCATCACATTCACCCATTCACACACATTTGTACGCCGATGGCAGTGGAAACCATGCAAGGGCTACTGCCACATCAGGAGCAATTAGGGGTTAAGTGGCTTGCTCAAGGACACTTTGACACTAACTCTGGGGGAGCCCAGGATTGAACCGGCAACCTTGCGGTTACCATCCGGTGACTCCCCCCCTGAGCCACTACCGTCCCACCCCCATTTCATTGTCCAGATAGCAGAGACCCCCAGAATTATATCTAAATGAACACCGACCCCAGTCTCAAAATATGTTCTTCCACCTTCAACCCAGAGAAGCAAAGACTTCAGTCAAAACGTTTGCTCCGAAAGTAGAGATTGTGAGAGATTTGTGCCACATTATCACGTTGTTTTTATTAGCAGATCTACAAGCTTGTAGATGTTAAGTAAATACTGTATTGTAGTATACAATTCAACATTGGCATTGACAGATTGAATCCTCCCGAGAAGCGAGCTGCAGCCTTTTCTAAGACCAGGCCTGAGGCCTATAGGATAGCTCTGACAAATGGTCTTTGTTTTTAGACCCCCACCCGCCTCCACCCCACGAAAAAAAAAGAAAGGAAAAACATTGCGTGCCCCAAAGTCAGTGATGCCTGTCCTACAGTAGGTCCATTAGGACCTCTGGGGAGGTGCATGTGTGTGGAGAACACTTGCAGATGTTTATAGTCCTCCTTAGTGGACGATGTGGACAAACATCACTTTAAAGGGATCCCTGGTTAATAAGACAGAAATGCCTTAAAACACACAAACAACCACCTTCAATATGTTCTTTCTTTCATAAGTAAATAATCTTCCACTCAACTTTTTTGTTAGCATGTGCATTTCATACATTTGAGGAGAATGTATGAAATGTAGTGAAAGATTCGCTGTTTATTAAAGAAATAACATAATGAAGGTGTTTTTATTTGTTTGTTTTTAGTTACAGATGGTAAGTATAATGCTTTAAGGCAGGTTTGTCTTATTAGGATCTTTTAACAGTTTCAAACCGAAGTTAGATCATCCTGCCACTCTTAACCATTTTCTTGCTATTGCTGTAGATCTACACTTATCCAAAGGAGCCATTGCCAAAGATCTACTGCAATCTTTGATTAGTAGTGCTATCGTTTGATACGATCCTGATGCTAGCGGCCACGAGCAGCGTTGGCCTCGTCTTGCCAACTGTGGGTCCCAAATAAGAGATGGACAAGAAGCCACATCCTGTGTACGCGGATCTAAAATGTACGACATTATGACTTACATAAAAATCGCTGGCATTACCGGTAGCTACCTACAAAAATAAAAAAAATGCTAGTAGAGTAAGCGTCATGTGTGCTGTAGTCACTGTCCCCTCTGCAGAAGACGAAGTAGATTTCCGGTCTGCAATGTGAAAGACGTCGCATAAACTCTTGTTTGTTTGATGATGGGATAAGGAAGGTTGTATGCACACTATGATTGATGACCCTTTATCTCTTCTCCAGACTGAACGGCTTAGCTTCTAGGAATGTGTTTGGTTGGTATAATGCTAGGTCACATAGTACTGTACACGCTTACACAAGCATGCCACACACACACACACACACACACACACGCCGGTATTCCTTGCACTGTTAAGCTGAAGTAACACATAAAACTCAAGCGTGTGTGTGTGTGTGTGTGTGTGTGTGTGTGTGTGTGTGTGTGTGTGTGTGTTTGTGTGCATGTGAAAGAGACAAGAGAGAGAGTGCAGTTAAGTATACTTAGCTGTTCTCGCCACATGCCAGGCCCCTAACCCTTTGCCTATAAACACTGGCCTTAGGGGAGGCTCCTGCACCCCCTCCTCCCCCAATAAAAGGGTATATTTAGGGTTCATTCAGTGTCCCATCTGCCTGACCTGTCTGTCCCCCAGACTAGAGAGAAAATCCTCTTGTCTGTCTGTCTACTTCTGTGACCAACAAGATTTATATCTTACGTACAGGACTTGTATTAGCCAAGCAAGCATCAATAATAACAACATCAGTTATAGTTGAAGTTGCAACAGGCACAAAGCATGCATAAAGATAAAAGTCTGACTGAAAGTTTTCTGTTTTGAATGATGGATGAATGATTGTGTTGGTTTGGTAGTGGCGTGACAATTGTAGTAGCAGTAGTAGTGTTTCAAAATAATCATTTAAAATATACCGTAAGCATTACTTTGATTTGAAATATCTTTAAAATTTGGGTTGTTTTACATGCCATCATGTTTGGTGGGGCGGACAGGGCATTTAGGGGGGCATTGTTCCCCCATGCCCATGTCTATATATACGGCCCTGGCTCACTCCCCTGCATGGTCACTTAACAAGCTTCCAAATCACGCCGGGAGTCTTGTCTCCCTCCCCCCATATCATGGCAGTGTGCCAGAGCTCTGGGACAACAAGTGGTTCCACACACAGCAGCAGGTAATTCATAATCCTTTTCCTAGAAGATGTTGGGCTGATAAAACATGACAACACCCTGCCTGCAGTTACCCCTCCCCGACCCCCCACCCCCCTTCCCTGCCATCCAAAAAGTGAACTGGCACAGGTAGAGCGAAGGATTGCTCTTAAAGGTACTTATAAAATCAAACGTTTATAGCGCATTGTGTCAAGTGTTCAGATGAGATTAACGTCCTTGGGTTACATCTGGTTAACCAACTTTTCATCTGGTTAACCAACTTAGCTGAGGACCACCTGGAACCCTTTCAAGGACCAGGGGAACCAGGGGCCAAAAAGTTTTGAGAGAACCCCTGCTCTGCTTCTAGCTATCTGGTGGCTAAAACTGAAGTTCTAGACTAGAGTCTGTCTGGATGGTGGCTGGCTGCGTGCCATCTCCTCCCAGGACTCTGTGACCATGCTCTGGGTTGTTGTTGTTGCTATGCTATTGATTTCACCTGACATATCATTGTTTGTCAATGTCAGGTCAAAACCTGTTATGTCTAATTAAACGGTTACTGTTCAGGAAAGATAGGAGAACCCTGCCTACATTGGTACAAGAACCTGTGTACCAATGTTATTTAATCACAACAGGCTTATTGTACTGTCTCTGTCTCAACCCGGTGGCTCTATTTTGGGTCTGTCATTTCATGCAATAATATAAATAGAATAGCAGATATACAAGCTGTTTTGCCCACTACTAACAACATGGAAGCTTGTAGAATGGCTATATAGTAGGTTTTATACTTTACATTGATACTGTCACACATTTAAAATTTCTCAAACTAAAATGATTCATACATAGTTGAAGAATATGAATAGGTCTCTGCCCGATGGCAACCATTTATTACTTTTACTGTCTGCAGTAGAGCTATAAACACTTAACAGTCCCTATTGTATGCCTCCTAAATAGTCATTTTAAGTGTCTTGTGTTGTTTTAATCTTTCCACTGTTAGTTTGACCATTGCTGTTTATTCCTACTAGCTGTCTTAGTGGTGGTGAGTAGGGTTCTCTTTTAGGATGTCTTTCCCGATTCCTCCTTTTTCATGACGCCGGTTCCCTTTAACAATTCCTATCAGGGTTCCAAATGGACCCTAAAGGGTCATATAACAACAACATTATGTCAATCTTTGCACTGATTCAGCTTTCATCACAGGCACAGACACATCTCTTTGTTTTTACTATCTGACAAGTCCTTTCACCTTGGAGCTTTCACCCCGTCCACTGATTTTTTTTTTCTTCTCCTGGACATCACCACCAGTAGGATGGTTTCAACTCCTTCCACTGTTTGTAGATGAAAAGGTTTTCCAGCTAAAACGGTGATGATAACGTTTTACTACAACCTGGACTACGTGTGAGCCTTGACAGGTCCATAACTCCGAGATGTAGTACAGATAATGGAACCATTTGGACATTTTCAGAGTTATGGTTGGTCCTTGAAACGATGGGGTTTGAGAACCGCCTGTATTGTAATTGTACAGCAGATCTGCAGATGTTAATGTTGTCCACATTATATACCGGCCCTGATAATGCGATGTAACGGCTCCAGAAACGGTTCCAAATGTAAATGTTGGATTCCTTCAGGGCCAGATGTATTGTAGGCATGGGTATGGGGGGAGGGCAGTGCCCCCCTAAATGCCCCTGACTGCCCCACCCAAACATGAAGGCATGCAAATAAACCCAAATTTCAAAGATATTTCAAATTAAAGTGGTTATGTTACAATGATTTGAAACACTACTACTGCGGTATGTTACATCCGGGCCTGGATTCGTTGCCCCCTCACCCGACACCCTGGTGGTGAGTGGGGCAGTGCTAGGGTCGGATCTCCCAGTGGGCCACGACCCGTAGGGGCCCGTGGTATCACAGTATGAATAAAAGCACTGGTTTTCAACCTTTTTGATCCCAGGGCCCACTATTCATTCAGAATTTTAAGCCACAGACCACCATTTGATGACATTTTATCCCCAACAGACCCCAAAACTAAGGATTTATTTTGCTTTTTGGTCCACAGTTCCAGGCTGGATTTAGGAAACAAAACAGTCAAACATACAGATCAAAATGACCATTAAATCTTCTGCATTTTCTAACTAGACTTGGGTCAATTTAGATGAATATTTTAACTCTTGAGAGTGTTAACATGAAACCAAATGGACCCGCAAGGGTCCATTTGGTTTCATGTTTACGCTCTCAAAGAGTTACATCTGGTTAACCAACTATACCAGGTAGAACAGGTCCATCACTCGCTGGTTGTGGTGCGCCGGTCTAGGCCAAATCACGGTAAAAATGTCCGGGCCGATTTTTTTTCGCCCAGTCCACCACTGGGCAGTGCACTGATCTGGGTATAGCTGTGGTATGAACACGAGGAACGCCAGCTACGGCACAACTGTTGGCACTGCTGTCGGGCACTCTGACCGCCGCTGGGAGCCGTGACGGATTAAAAGGGAGTTTTATTACAAGCTTATTACAACCGCCGGTACCCCTCCCACCCTTTATGCCTGTGTTCTTGTCTGTCCCCTCGTGCCATTTAGACACCCATAACATTGGCACAGATATTTAGCACAGTGTCCCGCCTGCTTTTAATAGCGGTATCGTATGTCTGACTGGTGCGTCACACTAATATAAATAAACAACAATAACATCTGAATTCTAATGGTACAACGAGAGACACCAAGCAAAAAGTCACAAACGTGCTTTCTGTATTGGAGAAAGAACTACTGGAAGTGTCTTAGTCTGGGGGAGTGGCCCCCAGGCAATGTTTGTCGTTGTTTATTCTTGTAAAAGTCACAGGTTGGTTTGGTTTGTGGGTGTTTTTTTTAATGTGCACTTCTTCAAAGTAGTGGAATAACTGGAAGTGGTAATGTTGCATTCCCGTGACACTTACTGTATGGCAGTGGCGGCTGCAGGATTTATTTTTTCCCTGGGCGGGGGGCTATTTGACTGGGCAATTGGATCTACCCCCCCGCCGCCGCCACCGTGCAGCGAAGGCGGCTTTAGCCTTTAATGACACTTGGCCACCCCCTCCCCTTGGTCACCCTTGCATTGGAACAGGGTCCCTCTAAACAAGTCTCTGTAGTTCCCTTAGAAAAAAAATTGTCAAAGAAAAAATACAAAACACCAAAACTGTGTGGATGATGATGCACATTGCACTGGCAGTCTACAACCACACTGAGATTATTTGAAATTTTGAATAAACCACTATAACTATCTAATTGGTGGATTCACTTTCTCTCATTTCACTTTCTATTTTCACATCATTTTCAGATCCCAGACCCCAAGGACTCCTTGAGGGAGTTTCAGGGGGTCCCCAGCTAAATGATGATGAGTTAATATAACCCAAATGGATCCTTATCTGTAGCTTTGAGTGAGCAAATGTAACCAATTGGAAACACTTCTCTCAAAGTTAAGTGTATACAAGGGAGTCCCAGAGCTATTAAATGGGGCTCTGTAGACTAATCTATGTATACTGAGGATCCTTGAAATGGACCAACGTTTTGTTGGTCAAATTGAATAAATGATGTCATCAAGTGGTGTTTCACCACGTTAATATTATTTTCAGACCTCCATTTCTAGGAAATAGATTGGGGGAACAACACAACATCTCTAAGGTGCATGTTAATTACTAGGCCTGTGAATCTTTGGGTGTCCCACGATTCGATTCAGAATCGATTTTCTGGGTCACGATTCGATTCAAAAAACAATTCTAAATCTTTCTTCTTTTCTTTTTTTTTTTACAAAATGGTTCAATGGCATTTGAGCATGATCTACCACCTGTTGTATTGTGCTTTCTGTAAGCATGTTTTACAGAAACATTCTTCTTCATTTGGTACTTTTATTTACAGTTTGGTATAAAAAAAAGATTTACAAGTCATGATTTGTTGTTCTCAGCGTCTTGTTTCCCCAATTGTTTTCCAATTGGTCTAACTGTACTCTATGCATATTGACACTATAGCTTGCAGTTAAACAAAAGCCACCTGATTATCATTTGAATATCTGATGGCTGACCGTCAGCCTGTTCTGTAGCATACATTTGTTTACATTTAGCAGTCATTATTAGCATGCTTTTAGCGCCAGGTGAACACAATGAACTACTCTAAACTAGGCTACTCTGATCAAAACGTTCACGCAGGATTTCTTTGTCCAAAGCCCACGTTAGTTGATCATTTGAGCAGTACACACACACGTCGCTGCAGCCAATAGAACTATTACGGTTTGTCCCTATTGAGGCCATTCAAATTCGGACACCTCAATGTCGCACCTCTTCCACTAGATGTGTAGACCAGCGTGGATGAGAGCCAGGGGATCGAGGCTATGTGTAGACAGACTTACCAAACTCCCTTCACTTCATGGGGTCAGTCCAATGGTGGCTCTTCTACATAGATTTCTCTCGCACACAAACACACACACACACACACACACACACACACAAACGGCCGGCTCCTTTCCCCTCTGGACAGGCTTCGCTCAGGCAGGCAGGCTGCCAGTGTTAATAAAACTATTTCGCGCATACTGCAGAAAACAACAACACAGTAGCTCATCGCGGAAGTCAGAGCCATGCTTACTCTATATGGGCCATCTAGTAGAAGAGTTGCGACATTAAGGGGTCAGAAACGGAGCGCTCGAGCGCTGTTCATGCAGCACGATTAGGGGCAAACTGCCGCCGCTGGATTGGCCCCATGAAGTGGACGGAGCTGAGAGAACAGTAGAGAGAATAGTGAAAGACATCATGCAGCTCAGCACTGCGCAGTGTTTACGCAGCTGCAGAGTTGGAGCTGCTCAACATTGCGCCGGCGTTGTGCAGAATCATAAAAATAATATTTTATTCGTTCTTTTCGTACCTGGGCAGACTTCATAAATGGGTGGGCACGTGCCCACCCAGGCCCAGTCCTAAATCCGCCCCTGCTGTATGGTCTGGTGTTTGGTTACCGGAATCGGATATTCTGCAACTTGGTATTGACTCTAGCGAGTGAAGAATGCTTGTTTATGTTGGGGGGTAAAGTAGGGATTTTTAATTTAGAAAAAGATTGAGGATGAAATGTTAATTTCCCAGGTTCTGACTCCACACCTGGGCTATAGTCAGTGGTTATGAATCAGGGGCCGAAATTTACCTTTATTTATTTTTATTTAGTGTCCACTCCATTACTAAGCTCTGTTTATACTGGCGTACAGTGGTAATGTTCTAGCTATTAGTGTTATTTTAGAGCAGTGGTTTTCAACCAGTGGTCCTTGAGAGAGTTCCAGGTGGTCCTTGGCTAAATGATAGAAAGTTAGTGAACCAGATGTAACTCTTTGAGAGCGTAAACATGAAACCAAATGGACCCGTGGCTCAAATGCTGAATAAATACTGGGCCCTGGTATCAGAATGGTTGAAAACCACTGTTTTAGAGAAATCCATTACGCTATTTTCTGGACTATAAGGTGCCCTTAAAAGCCTTTTAATTTTCTCAAAAAACAACAGTGCGCCTTATAATGCAGTGCGGTTTATACAGTACCGTATATGGATTATTTGTAGCTGCAGTAGCTTCTATTCTATGCGCCTTATAATCCGGTGCACCTTTTATATGAAAAAAAGTTGTAAAATTGGCCATTCATTGAAGGTGTGCCTTATAATCTTATAGTGCAGAAAATACTGTACTCTAAAAATATTTTTTAAAATAATTGATTGATTCCAATAAAATGCAAGCATTTACCCATCTACAGGCAACAGGGGCGTTAGGACAGCTGAGGACCTCTTTTTAAAAAAAAAAAAATTGATTAAACTAATACGTTCTAATAACTATCGGATTCGGATCTGATCGGATCGGTGTACTAATGTTATATCTACCCTCTCTCTCTCCCTCTCTTTCTCTCTCTCTCTCTCTCTGATCCTTCCATCTGTCCAGCTGGCCTGCTCCCCAGCTGGATGCCAGTCAGATCCGCTTGATCGTATACCAGGACTGCGAGCGTCGGGGCCGGAATGTTCTCTTTGACTCCAACGCCAACAAAAAGAGGGGCGCAGAGGAAACCCCCATAACGGTGAGTCACACTTTTTTCCCCTCTCTTTCCTCTCGGCATTGGAGACACCCTGCCGACCGGGTTTATTAGATGATCAGATGGCAGTGGAGAAGAGTGGACTAGTAGACTGACTGACTCAGTCAGTGCTGTGCTGTCTGGCTTTAGTGTGTGGACCATGGCATGGTGTGGCTGGAGAGAGCGGTTCAAAACGACAAAAAAATCTATATGCCAATATATCGCCATTCCTAATGCCATGATGACAATATCGAATCGCCAGGTTCAGAATTGATTTTTTTGATATTTATGTAGGGCTGATGTTATCTTTTTCCGAGGGTGTACAAATGGAACCAAATGGACCCTGACGGGATCTTGAAAAACGGGTGGAATTCCCCCTTTAAAATGTTCTAGTATAATAAAAGCAGTCAAAAAATGTGATATATCGATACATCAAGTCGAATCGCAGCATAATTAAGAATCTCAATATACTATAAATCGATTCCGAATCCTAAATATCGATATCGTATCGTGAGGTAAGTGTATCGTCCCACGCCTATTCAACTCCCCCTAATGTATGTACCTGTCCAGGTGTCCCTGAGCAAGGCACTTAACCCGCAAACTATAGGCCTGTCACAGTTATTACATAAACGCCTAATGGCAATTATTTGACATAATCATTTTTAAAAAAAATAATTGTCAATCGTTTCCATATTGAAAAATGTCCATACATTTACGAAAATAGCCGAAATATCATATATAGTATTTTGAGGAAAATTTGAAAGAAAAATATGAACAATTCTCAAATGACTGTTAAGATATTGTCATAACATATGTCATATCTGCCATGTGCAATTTGTGATTGCGAAGGCTTAAAGACACAAGGTTACAAATGTAATGTTCTAATATTCAATGCAGAAAACAATATGCACAAAATTAAATTAGGTTCTTAACCCCTAGACAGATTTACCACGACTTTTGGAGTGATTGATTATTCTGTTGTTTGCTTATCACTCCAAAAGTGATAAGCCCCCGTCAAGAAAACTACCAAGGTGTGATGCGATGTGGAAAGATGTCAGTATTGGGTAGCGAAGAGGAGATGTGAATCGTTCAAAGGTGATAAAAGATCACAAGGCTGCGGTTTCGAGCCAGCGTACGGGTTCAAGCCACATCGTTCCCACGTGGGTTTCCAGAACCACATGATTTTCCTTTTTTTTTTTTTTTTTTCTTTACTGCTGCATCACAGGTTTTCTTTTGCTTGAGGGCAGTGGTGTATGATGTATGTTGTATAGGTGAGAAGGAGGACCCTGACCGGTTTGTTCTGGAGCTCTTATCTCCAATAATAATAGCGTCAGCTGACAGCACATGTGGAAGCAGCATTCTTTTCACACTCACATGACAAGCATGTCATTCTCTCTCTCTCTCTGTCTGTCTCTTTCAGCCCCCGGGCTTTCCTGTGCTTATCCTTTTTGATGGATCTCTGCAAATACTACACATTCGTCATGTGATGTGTCAAACGGTCAATGCATATGCTCGGTCGTGTGTGTGTGCGCGTGCGTGCGTGTGCACGTGCTGCAACAGCCGGTTGTTCAGCAGTACACGCCGTGCCGCGGAGTGATTCGAGCTTGTTTTTAGATGTGCTATTATTTGGCGCGGGACACGGATCAGACTTAATGCACTGTGTTGTCCGAAGTTCATCTCTCTCTCTCTCTTTCTCTATCTCTTAAACTCTCTGTATATCTCTCCTGACGTGTTCTCTCTGCTCTTCCCGTCCCTATCTTTACCATTTTCTCTCTCTGTGTCTCTCTCTGTTAGAGCCCGATGATACATCCGATATATCGGCCGATATATCGCTATCATCCGCCGATATATCGCCCGATATATTGACCGATATATGCCTGGAACAGAAAAAAAGAATGACAGAAAAGCAAGGTGTGGAATTATTTCACCAAAGTAAATGATGAAGTTACATTATTTAAATGTTTTCAAAGTCGTATTCTATTGTTAACTTGAGAAGAAAGAGAATAGATTTGAAGATTTTTCAAATGTATATTTCATTATTTTAATTCATTACTAAACATCGGTCCAAAACATCAGTAACATCAGTGTAGGTTTTTCCAAAAAAATGTGCGATCGGTCAGGCTCTACACTCTGTGTCTCTCTCCCTGTCTCTCTCTGACTCTCTCAGTCTCTGTCTCTCTCTGTGTCTCTCTTTCTCCATGTCTCTCTCTCTCTCTCTCTCTCTCTCTGCCGTTTTGCCCTCATTGCCATGCCTCATGCCCATGGACTTCTTCTTCTGTCCATCTTTCCATCTTCACCCCTCCCCTCCCCTCGCTCCCCTCCCCTCCCCCTGCACACGCTCTCCGTCTCCCAGACAAAAAGCATGCACTCACTCACGTCCACACGCGGGGCGGAGAAAGAGAAAAAAGAAAGAAGAAAATAGAAGGGTGGGTGTTTCTGTTCGATACCCTCGGTGCTCGTAAACATGCAGAGTTATCTTCCATCATTAGACCCAGGGGGGTGGGGTTAGGGGGTCCGTGGCCGCATATAGAAATTGCAATATGAAGGGCTTTGCAGCGTGGGGGTGCATGCGGTGTGCGCGTGTGACTGGGTTGTGTGTGTGTGTGTGTATGGGTCATTGCCAGTGCATTCAGCACATTCTGCATGGTTTAGGGCTTAGCCAGCTACTGTGACTTCTATCACATGACGGCTCTCCCCCCCCCTCTCTCTCTCTCTCTCTCCCTCTCCCAGAGAGATTTTGTTTCGCCTTTTGAGAGCGAGGCAGTCGAGGAGACTGGGAGAGAGAGAGAGCGAGAGACAAGAGATAAGGCGAAAAGTATAGGCAAAGAAGACGCAATACAACGCAATAAAAGAATGAGAGCGAAGGGGATGGTGAGGGGAAGAAAAGAGAGATAAGCGGGCGAAAAGAGAGAGAGGGAGTAGGAGAGAGAGAAATAGAGGGGGAGGGACAGAGGGAGGGAGGGAGGGAGGGAGTGATTGCAGTGCTGTTAGCTCACGAGTTCCAGGGGAAGTCATATGACTGACAGTCACATGCTTCTGCCCTTTTGTGTATACGACACTGTAGCAGGCTTTGGCCGCAGTGCAGTGGATACACACACACACACACGCACGCACGCACGCACGCACGCACG